>JAJOZX010000257.1:680000-840000 GCA_023014485.1 Bathynomus jamesi | reverse complement strand
ATATACACACATTTTAACTGCAAACAACACACAGTATAATTAATGTAAAGAACGACGCTTGTGTAGAAGAACGTTCCGCGCAAGATGAGGAGGAAGAACGAACAAATGAAAAATGAGGTTACCACCCGGGAATCGAACCCGGGATCTTCCGATTGCCGGTCAGATATGCTATCCACTACACCATGGGCCTCGATTAATCAGAAGTCGTAATTCTCCTACATACGAGCAGAAACCAATGCCCTGAGGGGGCACCTTCGCATGCCGTACATATATACACACATTTTAACTGCAAACAACACACAGTATAATTAATGTAAAAAACGACGCTTGTGTAGAAGAACGTTCCGCACAAGATGAGGAGGAAGAACGAACAAATGTTTGCAGTTAAAATGTGTATATATATTACGGCATGCGAAGGTGCCCCCTCAGGGCATTGGTTTCTGCTCGTATGTAGGAGAATTACGACTTCTGATTAATCGAGGCCCATGGTGTAGTGGATAGCATATCTGACCGGCAATCGGAAGATCCCGGGTTCGATTCCCGGGTGGTAACCTCATTTTTCATTTGTTCGTTCTTCCTCTTCATCTTGTGCGCAGTGATGGGCAGTATCTAGATACATGTATCGCCGATACGTATCGATCGATACTTCTGTATCGGTATCGCTTTAGCTACTTGACAAAAGTATCGATTTATCGGTATCGCTAAGGTCAATTTTTTTTAAATGTATCGAAAAAAATCGATACTTCGATACATCGATACATTAATAAGAATTTTTAAATATTTAAATAGATGTTATAATATGACACTACTGAGTTATATTTATGAATATACATAAATAATAATATTATTAAATATTTATTTAATGACAGTACTACTCTACTGGTCACGTCACACAGTACGGCGCAATGTTTAAACACGTTTGTACTTGTGTTATTGAGATTAATTAACCATAATATAGAAAGAGCGTATAGCTAGAGCGTTTGAATTCGGAGGCATTGCGTCATTGTCAGCCACTTCTCAATGCAGTCACAGTAGGGTTCACTAAGCGGTTTGAAAAGTTTCTGTGCCTTGATGCGTCGCATGAGTGTAAAGCAGCAATACTGGCATCGTCTTCAAATCCTCTGTTCAAGTTAAAGTGGATGACAATAAAAGGCAAATTTAATACTAACTGTCAAAAAGAGGGTTCAACAAATGTTGGTTAATGCTGTTAAGAGCCTCAGCGAGCAGACCCCCCAGCAACAACTAAGTGATGCTGCATCTGACGGAAGTGCAGATGATTTCTTCTGTTATGAGTCTGCTTCCACTAATGTCTCTGCAACCCAAGATTCCACTGAGATGGAAGTTTTACAGTATCTGGGTGACGGAAGTCATTCTCTCCAATCTCTGAGGCAGTACCCAGGAATTCTACGGGTCTTCCTGAAGTACAGTATAACACACCACTACCATCCTCTGCTCCTGTAGAACGGTTGTTTAGTTTGGCTGGTCACATTCACGCTCCAAAAAGGAATAGACTGTCTGACCAGATGTTTAGCCAGCTGGTATTTTTGAAGGGTAATAGTAATTACTTTTAATTGTTAGTGTAATATTTTCAGTCATTCATGTATCCTACAAAATTAAAACATACTTTCATTAAATAAAGCAATTGTTTTTATTTACATCTATAAAACCCATTAAAATGTCGTTGATTTTACTTACAGTGCGTACAAATTACTAGTATAAACAATAATATCTAATACCTACATATTAAATGAATAATTATAAAAATGTATCGGCGATGCATGTATAGGTATCGGTATCGCTTAAGACATCTAGAAAGTATCGGCGTATCGGTATCGCCTAAGACGTTCTTCATGTATCGATGTATCGGTATCGCTTTAGCGATTTTCATGTATCGATGCCCATCACTGCTTGTGCGGAACGTTCTTCTATACAAGCGTCGTTCTTTATATATATATATATATATATATAACACACACACCTTTCAACCTTTCAAATGTTCCGTGCTGATTCCTCATTTCACGGTCAAGCTTGTCGCCCCTCTCGAGTTGGCCTAGTAAAGTAGAGTTGGTTTCTTGTGCTCTCCACCTCACTATTTTTTTCAGGGTTAAGGATGTTCCCTGTCTAGCCTTTAATTTGGGAACACGACACACTTTTCCTTTTCTACTTTCCACTGTTGTTTGGGGAGTTATAGGGTTCAGAGTGAGATTAGGGGCTAGTTTCTCCATTATTTTCCAAGTATAAATAATGGTGTATCTCTCTCTTTTTCAAGTAAATATAGATTTAATTCACGTAGCTTTTCCCAGTAATTTAGTTTTGTGCATCCATTGATCTTGGCTGTGAAGCTTCTCTGAATTCCTTCTAGTTGACTAATGTCTTATTTTTTATATGGAGATGTTAAGACCGAGCAGTATTCCAACTTGTGTATGATCAGTGTTTTCAATAGAGGAATCATTATATTCCTATCCCTTCGTTTAAAGGTTCTCAGTATCTGCCCAGTTATTCTCTTTGCTCTGTTCACCGCTATCTTATTTTGTGTTTCAAATTTCGCATCATCAGTCATTACAGCTCCTAAATCTTTTGCTTTAGAATTTCTCTGAATTTCCTATCCATTTCGGGTATAGTAAGACCCGTCGCCACGGGGAGGGCAATGGGGGACACTTCCCCAAAATTAATTCCCCCCCCCCCCCCCGAAGTCAAGTCAAATAACTATAATGAAAACAAACTAAAGCTGAATGGTTTATGGTTGTGGTTTACAATTTGTCTAATTCATATTTACTTACATTCTCTCTCTCTCTCTCTCTCCTTGATTACACTAGGCAACAAAGATTTTGTTACAGAAGACCAAATAGGTGCTCCTAGCTAATTTCGGTATGCTGATTTCAAATCTATAATTAGATTTTTTCTATCACGTCTAGATTTTGTGTAAAATGCAAATCACTTTTAGTAAAATTTTCTACCACGTCCAGATTTTGGTTTTAATCGGCTTAATGCCAGTAATATGAAACTTGCTTTTCAAGGTTAAAGCAATTTTTTTTGCCAACTATATACAAATTCGAACAATTTTGATAAATAAAATTTATCCCCAGTTGGCAACACTGAGTCAAGAGCATAGTAACGGGCAACGGCCCAACGGTCAGTCGCTACGTGACAGTCAAGCAGAACGGTTGTTGAAGCTCTCTGCTGATGAGCAAGTGACAGGTTGTGGCGATTGTGTGTTTTTATAGCATTTGTTTTGTACTACGTGTGTATTCTCTTTTATTTGCACATCGTAATAATTACTTTCTACGTTTTTCAGATATTGTATGGTAATTCAAAATGGCATCAAATAGACGTGCTTGTGTAAATCACCCAGACAACTTCTGCTTTGTCTGTGGACAATATACACCTAAGCCACAACGTACAAACATAAAGATTAAACTTGCCTACAAGTGTTATTTTGACTGTAAGTTAGGAGACCAACAGGGGACTGGGCACACATATTTGCTGTGCACAGTGCAATGCAATGTTAATAGCTTGGATGAATGGTAAAAGAAAAGCTATGCCGTTCTCAGTCCCCATGGTTTGCGTGAGCCGAAAAATCACTTCAAGATTGTTATTTTGTTTGACAAAGATGCTGTTTCACAAAGAAAAACAAATCAAAGATCACGTACCCAAACTGCGAATCAGCAATGAAACCAGTACCACATGATGAAACAAATCCACCACCAGTTTCCACCAGCAACGATAACAGACAGCAGTTCATCTGAAGATTCTGCTAGTGATATAGAAACAGGGAAGATGGCATATATGTTCCAGATGCAAATATTTCCCACATTTGTTAAGTCAAGCGGAGTTAAATGACTTAGTGCGCGATTTGGAATTACCAAAAGAAAAGGCAGAGTTGCTTGGTTCAAGACTTCAAGAATTTAATCTTCTCCAACCAAACACCAAAGTTTCCCATTTCCGCCATCGCCATTTGCAGTTTTCATCATCATTTACTTACAGGAAGAAAACGTTTGTTTCTGCCACGATATCAGTGGTCTGATGCAAGGGATTGGCTGTCGCTATGATCCAAAAGAATGGAGACTGTTCATTGACTCTAGTAAAGCTAGCCTTAAAGCTGTATTACTGCACAACGGCAATGAAAAACCTTCAATACCTGTAGCACATGCCACTGCCTTAATGAGACTTATGAATCGATGAAACTGCTGCTAAGACTCATCAAATATAAGGACCACACATGGAATATTTGTGGCGACCTTAAAGTTGTATCATTACTTCTTGGGTTACAGTTGGGCTACACAAAGCATATGTGCTTTTTGTGTCTATGGAACAGCAGAGATGACAAGAACCACTACAAAAAACATGATTGGCCATCTAGAACTGAACATGTTGTTGGTAAATACAATGTGAAACACCCAGCACTTATTGACCCTCAGAAAGTACATCTTCCACCACTTCACATTAAACTTGGCCTTATGAAAAATTTCGTGAAGGTATGGATCATCAAGGTAGTGGTTTCTAATATTTAAAGGATAAATTCAAAGGAATATTGACAGATGCTAAGCTAGAAGCTGGAGTTTTCACTGGACCACAGATCCGCAGTGTCATCCACGACTCATCGTTTCCATCTAACCTAAATGAGAATGAACTAGGAGCATGGACATCTTTCGTTGAAGTTGTCAAAAATTTTCTTGGAAACCACAAAGCTGAAAACCACCGTAAACTCGTAGAAAACATGCTTAAATCTTATGAAATAATGGGATGCAGAATGTCTTTGAAAATTCATTTTTTACATTCTCATCTTGACTTCTTCCCGGCCAACCTTGGGGCTGTAAGTGACGTGCATGGTGAGCGCTTCCACCAACAGATCTCAGTTATGGAAAACAGATACCAAGGTAATTTCAACCCAAATATGATGGGAGATTATTGTTGGTTCCTGCAGAAGGAGAGCTCGTCATCCTACAAGCGACAAAGGAAGAGACACCCAAAGTTTCACTTAAGAACAGGAATTTGCCTTTCAGTAGTAACAACAAAATACTAACGCGCTTTGGGTGGATGGTTGGGCGCAGGGGTGGTAACTCCGCCAGCGGAATTCCGCTGTCTGTCTTAAGCCAGAATAAAGGAGGAAAGACATCCTTGTTCACTAATTATTTAAGTATGCTTAACATAAAACGTGGCACGGAAAAGTAGCTTAGACGGCTTTCGTAATAGAAGCGGGTGAGAAAAAAAATGAAAAATAGGGGTTTTCGGTTACACAAAATCTGGACGTGATAGAGAAATTTTGATATCAGATCTGAAATCAGCATCACCGCTTTAGTAGGAATCAGTAGTTCACGTGTCTGTAACAAAAACAAAGTTGAAATTTGTTGCCTAGTGTTATCGATCTACACTTGTATCTAACGTTGAGGGAAAAATACAGTCTCACGGTCTCACAAGAAGTTGGCATAAACATTATTTTGAATCTGTCGCCGCATTGGTGCTGCAACCTCGTGGCGGTATCGATAGTTATTGTACTTAACGTGCTCGACATTCTGAGTAGTGAGTTCGAAATTTAAACTCGTGCCATTGTCCTGTGCCTTTTCATTTGTATCGTCTAAAATAGGTGAATTATGAAGCCCATTGTATCAGTACAAGTAGAAAAGAGTACTGTGATGCTAGTAAATGAAGTAAATGAAATTAAGGAAGTTTTTGAGTGAAAGCTACCACTATTATGACTACAACCAGCAGTTGTTTAATTTATTCTGAATAATTGTGTAGCTATAGCTAAAGCTAATAAAACTGTGTTTTGTATATATATATATATATATATATATAATATATATATATATATATATATATATATATGTGTGTGTGTGTGTGTGTGTGTGTGTGCCCCCCTACATCTATGAATTGCTCCCCCTATGATTATAGACCTGGCGACCTGCCTGGGTATAGTATTTCTGGATTTTAGGTCCTCCCTTTTTCCGTACCATAACAATTTCAAATTTCTCAGTGTTAAATTTCATATTGTTGTCTTCCGACCAATTGTAGATTCTGTTCATGTAGATTCTGTTCATTGTAGATTCTGTTCATGTTTTTCGTGTATTCAGACGTACACCTCGTCAGGGAAGTACACCTCGTACATTCCCTGACGAGGTGTACTTCTGAATACACGAAAGGCCTCGGAATCATTCTTCTTTTTCCTTGTGGGTTTGCATCATTCATTCATTTCAGTATTTAATTGTGAAATTCATCTCATATATATAATATATATATATATGATGAATAAAACCACGAAGGAAAGGAAACACAGATGGTGCTCAAGCGCTTTCGTCTAATGACATCCTCAGGAACACTGAAGTACATAAAGAGATACAACCTATATATAGGTTACAGAAAAAAAAAAAAAAATCTCTATATATATATATTATATATATATATATATATATATATATATACAATAAACGGAAAAACAAAATTAAAGGATTGTGGAAGGGGGCACACAAATTTATAAGGAAAAACTATCGATTTTTAGCACAAGATTAAAAGAATTGTTTCCAACCAATGTTATAGATAAAAAAAAAAATATATATATATATATATATATATATATATATATATATATACAAATTTATACTGGAAATCTGCCCGGGTTTTAGCACTCTGCTCTTTTTGTATAAACAAAAAAATTGAACAATTATCGATTTTTAGCACAAGATTAAAAGAATTGTTTCCAACCAATGTTATAGATAAAAAAAAAAATATATATATATATATATATATATATACACAAATTTATGCTGGAAATCTGCCCGGGTTTTAGCATATCGATTTTTAGCACAAGATTAAAAGAATTGTTTCCAACCAATGTTATAGATAAAAAAATAAAATATATATACAAATTTATACTGGAAATCTGCCCGGGTTTTAGCACTCTGCCATATTTTTTTTATATAAAAATTGAAAAATAAAAGTTAGTGGCATACAAATTTACCAAAGATTTAGCGTTCTACCTTTCTTATCTAAATCTGTTCTGAAGGAATTCAAAACAACAGGATCGAGTTGAAAAAGACCTTTGCTTATGTTGAAGTTATTTGTTAGTTGGATAATGGCAGACTCAAGCATATTTCTATTAACAATGTTGCTAGAGTGAAATAAAACTGAAGCATTATTCCAATCAATACAGTGGGATAACTCTGACAAATGGACAAAAAGAGCACTGGACAACTGTCCTGTTCTAACGGAATATTGATGCTGTTTTATACATGTGTGCAAATCCTTTCCCGTCTGACCTATGTAAAAGGAATCACATTGTTTACAACCAATTTTATAGATAATGCCTGAATTATTGGTAGGGCTATTTTTTACTATGATATTTTTCACAATATTGTTATATGAAAATACTACATTAATATCCAAAAGTTTAAATACATTAGCAATGCCTAAAAAGCCCGGGAAAAATGGAAGTACTAAAATATTTTTTGACAAAGTACGAGTGTTATTATTGACGCGATAGAAAGTTCGTTTGCCTTGTTGAGACAAGATTCCATAAACGCAGATGGATAACACAGATCACTTCCAATACCGTTGATTTTTTCTAATTCGGCATCGATGTATTCCGGACTGGCGATCCTAAGGGCGCGGAGAAACATTGAAGAAAAAATGGCCTTCTTAGTGGGGGTGTCATGTCCCGAGTAAAAGTGTACGTAGGACAAATTGTTTGTTTTTTCCGATAGATACTAAACTTAAAACCTGGGCTTTCCCTATGTACACGCACATCCAAAAATGGGATTGAATTGTCTTGTTCCACTTCCAAAGTAAACTTAATCGAGGGACTTGATCATTTAACTGAAGGAGGAAGTTATCCAGGTCACGATTCATGGGCCAGATACACAAATATCATCGACGTACCGCAACCAAGGGATGCCAACCCCAGGATTCTCGGAATGTAAGTAATTTCGAAAAACTCCATATAAATATTGGAGAGGAGGGGCGACAAGGGGTTGCCATGGCCATCCCAAAAACTTGTTGATAATACTCGTTATTGAAAGTGAATTTACAGTCTTTGATGCAAAGCTTAATAAGTTCCAAAACAATGTGTGAAGGTAGTGGCAGGTCATACTTATGTAATTCTTGGGAGAGAAAGTCAAGCATATCGTCAATCGGCACTTTTGTAAACAATGAACAAACATCAAAAACTGATCAATCTATCGTTAGTTTCAGTACGTGCATTATTCAATTTTTCAGTAAGATCCATGGAATTTTTTACATGTGAATCAGAGATAGTTCCGAGAATGGGGGACAAGACTTTGACAAGCCATTTGGAGAGTTTATAAGTAATAGAGCCCACCGAGCTAATAATAGGGCGCATAGGGTTGCCAGGTTTGTGGGTTTTAATGAGACCGTAAAGGTAGGGCAGAGAAGGTGAAGTGGACATGAAAAGCGGAATTAAGTCCTTATGATCTTTGAGAATGCGTTTCAAGCCACTATTAAATGATTTGATGACGTCATCCTGCGGGTTCTTCCTAAGTTTGCTGTATGTGGCGGGGTCCCCATCTTTTTTTAATTGTGAGAGGCTATTGCGAAAACGTTTAGGAAAGTTATCTTCGTAATTACTATTCGCCGCACTATAAACGAGGCCTTTAACTATGTTAAATAAATACTGAGGGAGATTACACTGTTTTTCAAAACAAGCGAGACTGTAACAAATTTGTAAAGCCGCAGGTTTTTTAACAATAAAAAAGGACATACCATATCCAAGGGCACTTTTTGCATCGTCACTAATGTTTTTCGAAGAAAGGTTCAAAACACACTTTGAGCTTGCTTTTTTACTCCACTGACTATTTCGAATAAGACTTTTAATTTTTCGATCCAAAATGTTACGAAGTGAAGAAGTTCTCCGACGCAACTCGTTGTAAATTTCATCAAACAAAGGTTGGATCCACGGTTGGGGAATAACGGTCACAAAAGACTGTAAATTCACTTTCAATAACGAGTATTATCAACAAGTTTTTGGGATGGCCATGGGCAACCCCTTGTCGCCCCTCCTCTCCAATATTTATATGGAGTTTTTCGAAATTACTTACATTCCGAGAATCCTGGGGGTTGGCATCCCTTGGTTGCGGTACGACGGGTACGTTGATGATATTTTGTGTATCTGGCCCATGAATCGTGACCTGGATAACTTCCTCCTTCAGTTAAATGATCAAGTCCCCTCGATTAAGTTTACTTTGGAAGTGGAACAAGACAATTCAATCCCATTTTTGGATGTGCGTGTACATAGGGAAAGCCTAGGTTTTAAGTTTAGTATCTATCGGAAAAAAACAAACAATTTGTCCTACGTACACTTTTACTCGGGACATGACACCCCCACTAAGAAGGCCATTTTTTCTTCAATGTTTCTCCGCGCCCTTAGGATCGCCAGTCCGGAATACATCGATGCCGAATTAGAAAAAATCAACGGTATTGGAAGTGATCTGTGTTATCCATCTGCGTTTATGGAATCTTGTCTCAACAAGGCAAAACGAACTTTCTATCGCGTCAATAATAACACTCGTACTTTGTCAAAAAATATTTTAGTACTTCCATTTTTCCCGGGCTTTTTAGGCATTGCTAATGTATTTAAACTTTTGGATATTAATGTAGTATTTTCATATAACAATATTGTGAAAAATATCATAGTAAAAAATAGCCCTACCAATAATTCAGGCATTATCTATAAAATTGGTTGTAAACAATGTGATTCCTTTTACATAGGTCAGACGGGAAAGGATTTGCACACATGTATAAAACAGCATCAATATTCCGTTAGAACAGAACAGTTGTCCAGTGCTCTTTTTGTCCATTTGTCAGAGTTATCCCACTGTATTGATTGGAATAATGCTTCAGTTTTATTTCACTCTAGCAACATTGTTAATAGAAATATTCTTGAGTCTGCCATTATCCAACTAACAAATAACTTCAACATAAGCAAAGGTCTTTTTCAACTCGATCCTGTTGTTTTGAATTCCTTCAGAACAGATTTAGATAAGAAAGGTAGAACGCTAAATCTTTGGTAAATTTGTATGCCACTAACTTTTATTTTTCAATTTTTATATACAAAAAATATGGCAGAGTGCTAAAACCCGGGCAGATTTCCAGTATAAATTTGTATATATATTTTATTTTTTTATCTATAACATTGGTTGGAAACAATTCTTTTAATCTTGTGCTAAAAATCGATAGTTTTTCCTTATAAATTTGTGTGCCCCCTTCCACAATCCTTTAATTTTGTTTTTCCGTTTATTGTGTATATATATATATATATAGATTTTATTATTTTTTTTCTGTAACCTATATATAGGTTGTATCTCTTTATGTACTTCAGTGTTCCTGAGGATGTCATTAGACGAAAGCGCTTGAGCACCATCTGTGTTTCCTTTCCTTCGTGGTTTTATTCATCATAAATACTTTTCACGTGTTACTTTCGTGAAATAATTTTCATATATATATATATATATATATATATATAACAATGTCCGGAATAGTCGACAAAATAGGAACCACATTAAATCTTGTAACCCGATAGTAAATGTACTTATTTATGAAACCATAAATATGCAAACCGATATGGATGTAATGTACCACGTATATCTTATGTAATGTGTTCTTTCTGAACAAAGATTATTATTATTATTATAAAATTCAAAGTGTTTCCCATTCACTTCAAAGCACGTTATTACAGTATAATTACTTAATTGATTTATAAAATTAATTAATTAATACAACTCCCGTTGGGTACAGACGTTTCGAACACTCATCAATTGATTCCACATTTATTACAACGACTTTCTTTTGAAAAATTTAAATGAAAAATCTGTAGTAGGCCTATATATTTTTATATGGAACATAATAAATCAGAAACATAGCACATACAAAGAAGGAATCGAACTGGATTCTTTTGGTAAAGTGTTTATAATGAATTTCAACCCTTCAAATAGCAGTTGTTTATCAAATGTCTTAGAATGTATTTAGGCGTTTTCATAAACGTTTATAAATACTCTGTAAACGTATACCTTTGTTTAAATGGAAATTACCAAAGTACTTTCCCAGTAAACAAGGATACCTTTAGTAGACGTTTCCTTAACGTTTATAAAACTTCTACAAACGTTCAAAAAGTTCTAAATGACAAGTGTAGTACAGACGTCTGTGAAGTTCAGTAAAATTACTTTTGTTTGCTGGGTTGTTTGAAAGGAATATGCTATACTATAAACAGCGGTTCTCATTATGGTACGCGAGCTACTGTTTAACGGCATGGAAGTAAATTTAAAATTAATGTACTGGTATGCCCTTAAAAAACTTAGTTTCCGTTTTGCTATAGGTGATGCGGAAGAAAATAAGTTTGGAAGCAAATGCTCTTTATTATACGGTTTATTCGCCGTCCTAAAAGAGGGGTTACGCCGAAAGTGAGGTGTAGTGTTGGTGTGACGGAGAGTTTTGGAGTTGAGGTTGGTCTGCATCAGGGGTCAGCACTGAGTCCATTCCTATTCAACATGGTGTCGGATGTGTTGACTGAGGAGGTTAGAGAGGTTGCTCCTTGGTGCATGATGTATGCCGATGATGTAGTGTTGTGCGCAGAGACAAGACAGGAGGTAGAACAACAGCTAGAAAATTGGAAAGAGGCATTGGAAAGTAGAGGTATGAAAGTTAGTCGGAAGAAGACTGAATATCTGAGATGTAATGTACAACCGGATGAAGGAGGGGGAGTGATGTTAAACAGTGAACTGATCAAACGGGTAGATCGTTTTAAATACTTGGGATCAACAATCGAGGCAGAGGGGGGAGCAGAGGGAGAGGTGAATCGTAGGATACAGTCGGGATGGAGGAGCTGGAGAGAAGTGTCGGGAGTTCTCTGTGATCGTAGGATGCCGGTGAAGCTGAAAGGGAAGGTCTTCAAAACAGTGGTTAGGCCAGCCATGTTGTACGGAATGGAGACGGTGCCAATGAAGAAGACTAGTGGCAGAAGGATGGATGTGGCTGAAATGAAAATGTTGCGATGGATGTGCGGTGTAACTAGAAGGGATCGAATCAGAAACGAACGCATTAGAGGAACGGTGAAAGTAGTAGAGGCGTCAAGAAAAGTCCAAGAAGCCAGACTGAGATGGTATGGGTACATGATGAGAAGAGAGGAGGATTACGTGGGACGTAGGGTGCTGGAAATGGAGGTGCCGGGACGGAGAAGAAGAGGTAGACTGAAGACGAGGTGGAGGGATTGCGTGGCGGCAGACATCCGGGATAAAAATTTGGACGAGGACATGGTGCGTGACAGAAGAGAATGGAGGAGACTCATCAAGAACAGCGACCCCATATAGAGATGGGATTTAAGCTGCAGAAGAAGAAGATTCGCCGTCCTAAAAGTTAAATTTCATATGCAAACGTACAGAAACAATTTTCCCCTCATTCGGTCTCGTATAACTCCCCCCCCCCCCCCCCCCGCCTCCACCACTTCCTAATCCAATTCCCGAGTCCCATACCTCGTAATAAAAGTCTTCTATTTCTAAATCTGGTGAACGTGCGGAAGAGCCAATATGAGATACGAGCCGAGCGTGAAATAAATCTGAGGCTAAACTTTGACCACAAAACTTCTCTCGCATTGGTAATTCCATTTGTGGTTTGTAGCATTCATATATTGCTGCATTCCTTTTGCATTTCTTATTCAATTTTAATTTTATTATCTATATTTTAAAGTGTTAGTATTATATATATATATATATATATATATATATATATATATACAGGGTGGGCGGAAAGTAGCTCCCTATTTTGGATTGGTAAAAAAATACGTATATTATCCATTTATTTCAGAAGAAATAATATGAAAAGGTAGGCATACATGGTAGGTTTTCTCTAAAATTCAATGTGGGCTCCAACTCTTTCCACCAGCTTCTGGAGCCGCCCAGGAATGGCGTCCACTGACTTTAGCAGGAAGTTCGCACTGAGTCCACGAAAGTCAACTCGCCAGGCAGCTCGGAAAGTGGACTCTCCCGCTACTCAGTGCGAACTGTGCTGAAGAAGGAGCTGAACTGGCGTGCGTGGAAGCCGCATTACTGCCAATCTCTCTCGGACGAGGACTGCGACATTCGCATGGAGTTCGGGGAAATCATGCTGGCTTGGCATGAAGACTGGCCCCATCTCTTCCGCAACATCCTCTGGAGCGACGAGGCGGTGTTCCACGTCGGAGGCTTTGTCAACCGCCACAATTGCCACTACTGGGCAGGAGAGGATCCCATGGTTACCGCTGAAAAACGGCAGAATCGGTTCAGTGTAACGGTGTGGTGTGGAATGACCTCAGATCAGGTTGTGGGCCCGTTCCTTCTGCGCAACACCATGAATGCTGAGCGGTACCTTGCTATGTTGCGAAACGAGGTCTGGCCGGTTGTCAGCACATGGGAGAACATCGACGATCTGATATTTATGCAAGATGGCGCCCCTCCGCACTTCGCTCTTGTTGTCCGTGAGTGGCTGGATGCCCACTTCCCTGGGCGTTGGATGGGTCGTCGTGGTCCACATCAATGGCCAGCCAGGAGCCCCGACTTGACACCGTGCGACTTCTTTCTTTGGGGGTGGTAAAGGAAGAAGTCTACCGCACCAAACCGAGGACATTGGAAGAACTGGAGGACCGAATTCGGGAAGTCATGTCCTCCATCCCGCCGGAATTCCTGCTAAAGTCAGTGGACGCCATTCCTGGGCGGCTCCAGAAGCTGGTGGAAAGAGTTGGAGCCCACATTGAATTTTAGAGAAAACCTACCATGTATGCCTACCTTTTCATATTATTTCTTCTGAAATAAATGGATAATATACGTATTTTTTTACCAATCCAAAATAGGGAGCTACTTTCCGCCCACCCTGTATATATATATATATATATATATATATATTATATATATACACACACACACGCGAGTATATGAGGAGATTGTAGACACCAATCGACCAGGAAAGTACGCCGGGGGTAGTGCTGGAACTCCCGTTTCTACTGTCAGTCTCCTCTTTAGCTGATCTTTTTCCGTGTCTCATCTACCCTGTGAGCAGCTCAGCATGCTGTCAAACAGACTTATCCCTCTTTCTTCACTACACATATACGCATTTTACACCCTTCACAACCTTTTAAAAATTATATACAAAAAAAAATGGTATAGTGACCTGAGAGACCTTTATTTCGGTTTTCTGTTTCTTATATAAGGGGGCCATTTTTGCGGGCGCCTTCCCTTGGTTCCTCCTTCCTACATAATATATATATATATATATATATATATATATATATATATATATATATATATATATATGAAAATTATTTCACGAAAGTAACACGTGAAAAATATTTATGATGAATAAAACCACGAAGGTTTTATTCATCATCATCATATATATATATATATAATATATATATATATACACAAATTCAGAATGGTCCCTGAGACAATTATATGTTAAACACAGACCGTGCATGGAACAAGGAACTCTTCTGGGAAAATTAAATCCACTATAGTCCGAATAAGTAATGGTAAATGACAAATACCATAGTTTTTTCTTTTCATGATTTTAGCCCGACGTGGGCAACGGGTCTCTCGCAAAGAGATCCCATAAATATAGCTTCCCTCACCAGCTATCTGCAAAGCAGACAGGATCCAGCTTTGGGACATGGATCTAGGGTTTAAAGCAAGCCTAGATCCCTACATTCAGAACCTCTATATAAGTAAAAGACTCGTTGCATTCACGTCGGGTTGAATAAATCAAGAAAAAGGGGGTAACTATTGTATTTTTAGCCAAAAAAAAAACCAAAACTTAAACCTCAACCGGGACATTGAGCGTCCACTTTTCAAGGCACGTAACACGTCCGTTTAATATACACAAATTCAGAATGGTTCCCTGAGACAATTATATGTTAAACACAGACCGTGCATGGAACAAGGAACTCTTCTGGGAAAATTAAATCCACTATAGTCCGAATAAGTAATGGTAAATGACAAATACCATAGTTTTTCTTTTTCATGATTTTAGCCCGACGTGGGCAACGGGTCTCTCGCAAAGAGATCCCATAAATATAGCTTCCCTCACCAGCTATCTGCAAAGCAGACAGGATCCAGCTTTGGGACATGGATCTAGGGTTTAAAGCAAGCCTAGATCCCTACATTCAGAACCTCTATATAAGTAAAAGACTCGTTGCATTCACGTCGGGTTGAATAAATCAAAGAAAAAGGGGGTAACTATTGTATTTTTAGCCAAAAAAAAAAAAACCAAAACTTAAACCTCAACCGGGACATTGAGCGTCCACTTTTCAAGGCACGTAACACGTCCGTTTAATATATACAAATTCAGAATGGTTCCCTGAGACAATTATATGTTAAACACAGACCGTGCATGGAACAAGGAACTCTTCTGGGAAAATTAAATCCACTATAGTCCGAATAAGTAATGGTAAATGACAAATACCATAGTTTTTCTTTTTCATGATTTTAGCCCGACGTGGGCAACGGGTCTCTCGCAAAGAGATCCCATAAATATAGCTTCCCTCACCAGCTATCTGCAAAGCAGACAGGATCCAGCTTTGGGACATGGATCTAGGGTTTAAAGCAAGCCTAAAAATACAATAGTTACCCCCTTTTTCTTTGATTTATTCAACCCGACGTGAATGCAACGAGTCTTTTACTTATATAGAGGTTCTGAATGTAGGGATCTAGGCTTGCTTTAAACCCTAGATCCATGTCCCAAAGCTGGATCCTGTCTGCTTTGCAGATAGCTGGTGAGGGAAGCTATATTTATGGGATCTCTTTGCGAGAGACCCGTTGCCCACGTCGGGCTAAAATCATGAAAAAGAAAAACTATGGTATTTGTCATTTACCATTACTTATTCGGACTATAGTGGATTTAATTTTCCCAGAAGAGTTCCTTGTTCCATGCACGGTCTGGTTTAACATATAATTGTCTCAGGGAACCATTCTGAATTTGTGTATATTAAACGGACGTGTTACGTGCCTTGAAAAGTGGACGCTCAATGTCCCGGTTGAGGTTTAAGTTTTGGTTTTTTTTTTTTTGGCTAAAAATACAATAGTTACCCCCTTTTTCTTTGATTTATTCAACCCGACGTGAATGCAACGAGTCTTTTACTTATATAGAGGTTCTGAATGTAGGGATCTAGGCTTGCTTTAAACCCTAGATCCATGTCCCAAAGCTGGATCCTGTCTGCTTTGCAGATAGCTGGTGAGGGAAGCTATATTTATGGGATCTCTTTGCGAGAGACCCGTTGCCCACGTCGGGCTAAAATCATGAAAAAAAAAACTATGGTATTTGTCATTTACCATTACTTATTCGGACTATAGTGGATTTAATTTTCCCAGAAGAGTTCCTTGTTCCATGCACGGTCTGTGTTTAACATATAATTGTCTCAGGGAACCATTCTGAATTTGTGTATATTAAACGGACGTGTTACGTGCCTTGAAAAGTGGACGCTCAATGTCCCGGTTGAGGTTTAAGTTTTGGTTTTTTTTTTTTGGCTAAAATACAATAGTTACCCCCTTTTTCTTTGATTTATTCAACCCGACGTGAATGCAACGAGTCTTTTACTTATATAGAGGTTCTGAATGTAGGGATCTAGGCTTGCTTTAAACCCTAGATCCATGTCCCAAAGCTGGATCCTGTCTGCTTTGCAGATAGCTGGTGAGGGAAGCTATATTTATGGGATCTCTTTGCGAGAGACCCGTTGCCCACGTCGGGCTAAAATCATGAAAAAGAAAAACTATGGTATTTGTCATTTACCATTACTTATTCGGACTATAGTGGATTTAATTTTCCCAGAAGAGTTCCTTGTTCCATGCACGGTCTGTGTTTAACATATAATTGTCTCAGGGAACCATTCTGAATTTGTGTATATTAAACGGACGTGTTACGTGCCTTGAAAAGTGGACGCTCAATGTCCCGGTTGAGGTTTAAGTTTTGGTTTTTTTTTTTTGGCTAAAAATACAATAGTTACCCCCTTTTTCTTTGATTTATTCAACCCGACGTGAATGCAACGAGTCTTTTACTTATATAGAGGTTCTGAATGTAGGGATCTAGGCTTGCTTTAAACCCTAGATCCATGTCCCAAAGCTGGATCCTGTCTGCTTTGCAGATAGCTGGTGAGGGAAGCTATATTTATGGGATCTCTTTGCGAGAGACCCGTTGCCCACGTCGGGCTAAAATCATGAAAAAGAAAAACTATGGTATTTGTCATTTACCATTACTTATTCGGACTATAGTGGATTTAATTTTCCCAGAAGAGTTCCTTGTTCCATGCACGGTCTGTGTTTAACATATATATATATATATATATATATACATATATATACACCGTAAATCCTGGCGTATAAGTCGACCGAAAGATTTTAGGTAAAAATTTCTGATTTAAAGGTATACTTTGCGTATAAGTCGACCCCCAAATAATCAACCAACCATCCAAATTAATCCTTTTGTTTATTTCAGGCAGTAACCTCGAACTTTTGATAGTTTAAACTTATAGTGTCCTGAGTATACCCTAATATGGAGCCTCCAAAGAAAAGAATGAAATATGAAGCAAAATTCAAATTAAAATTTGTCTCGTATGCAAAAGAATCCAATAATGTTGCTGCAGCAAAACATTTTGGAGTTTGTGAAAAACTTGTGCGTGATTGGATTAAATGTGAGGAATCCCTGAAGAGATTGCCTAAATCAAAATGTGCATTAAGGACTGGAATCTGTCACTGGCCAGAAATGGAAATTTATTTACAACAGTGGGTCAACGATGAAGTTGAACGAAAACAGGCAAAGTGGTTTTGCAGTTACAAGGAATTGTATAAGTATACAAGCCCTTAAGTGGGCAAGAAATCACCAAGATCAAAGCAGAAATTTCAAAGCTACAGCAAACTGGTGTTCTCGTTTTATGAAGCGGAATAACTTGGTGTTGAGGCAGAAAACGAAAATTGCACAAAAATTACCTGTGGAGTTGGAAGACAAAATTATGAATTTCCAAAGATACATTATTGGATTAAGAAAGGAACACAACTTTCCACAATGTCAGATTGGCAACATGGATGAAACTCCCTGTTTTTTCGATATGCTTTCCACAAGAACCGTCGACGGCAAAGGTAGTAAGACAGTTTTGATAAAAAGTACTGGCCACGAAAAGACAAAGTTTACTGTAGTACTAAGCTGCCTTGCAGATGGGACGAAGCTTAAACCCATGGTTATTTTCAAACGGAAAACAATGCCACATATACAGTTCCCTGAAGGGGTTTTTGTTCATGTCCACGAGGCAAGATGGATGGACGAAGCTGGAATTCAGTTATGGATTGACAATGTGTGGAGAAGAAGGCCAGGTGGATTACGTGAAGAAAAGGCGATGTTAGTGTGGGACTCATTTAGAGCACATTTAACAGATAATGTTAAGAACCATCTACAGAGAATTAAAACTGTACCTGCAGTCATACCAGGAGGACTAACATCTGTGATTCAGCCCCTTGATGTGGGTTTAAATAAGCCATTTAAAGATAATATTCGTTCTGAGTGGAATACATGGATGCTTGAAGGTGAGAAAACATACACAAAGGCCGGTAATATGTGTGCTCCATCAATGGATATGTTGTGCACTTTTGTGATCAAGTCTTGGAACTCCATCCGTACAGAAACTGTTGTAAAATCATTCAAAAAATGTGGGATTTCTAATGCAATGGATGGACAAGAAGACGACTTACTGTGGGAAGATGATGAAGAGGAAAAGCTGAGATCAACAGTAATTCTAGTGATACTGATCCTTATGATGACCTTGAATAAATACCTAAGTTTTTAATTTATCTTTTAATACAGTTAATAAATGTTTGTACTCATTAAACTAACCTTATATTTCGATATTTTTTATTATGAAACCTCTTTGTTAGCAACCTGTGTTAAAGGTTCTCTTTTTATGCTTGGCGTATAAGTCGACCCCTACTTTTAGAGCTTCATTTCAGTGCCTCGAAAATCGACTTATACGCCAGCATTTACGGTATATATATATATATATGTTAAACACAGACCGTGCATGGAACAAGGAACTCTTCTGGGAAAATTAAATCCACTATAGTCCGAATAAGTAATGGTAAATGACAAATACCATAGTTTTTTTCCCTTTTTCATGATTTTAGCCCGACGTGGGCAACGGGTCTCTCGCAAAGAGATCCCATAAATATAGCTATATTTATGGGATCTCTTTGCGAGAGACCCGTTGCCCACGTCGGGCTAAAATCATGAAAAAGGGAAAAAAACTATGGTATTTGTCATTTACCATTACTTATTCGGACTATAGTGGATTTAATTTTCCCAGAAGAGTTCCTTGTTCCATGCACGGTCTGTGTTTAACATATAATGTTCTCAGGGAACCATTCTGAGTTTGTATATATATATATATATATATATATATATATATATAGAGAGAGAGAGAGAGAGAGAGAGAGAGAGAGAGAGAGAGAGAGAGAGAGCTTTCCAGTTCAGAGTTTTACGTATTAATCCCCTGTACTCGAGCCACTGGACAACATTTAATTCAGGTATATTTGACAAACACGAGGGTACCATTAGATGGAAATATAAACATATAATTGGGCATCTTTGCAGATGCAAAATGTATTCCCCTCCTGTCCGCGTTTCCGAGTCAGAGGGGAAGAAACATTCATCTGAAAATTTGATCTTTCGAAGGAAATCTGGATCACTGTTGAACGTTTGTCTCATTGTTTCAGCAAACTGCAGTCGTCTATCAGAATCATGGTTGTATATGAGCTGAGAGTAAATGGGTTTGTAATCGTGGTACCCCTGTGATTTCAATATTTTTACTACTGGAAATTTGGAAATACTCAATTCCTGTGCGGCTTTTCTCGTTGAAGTTGTTGGATCGACTTGAAAAGTGGCGAGGACATTTTCTTTATTGTTGTCTCCTGTCGCCGTTCCTGACCTTCCGTTTCTTGGACGATCTTTTTTACTAGGCTCCCTGTTTCCGAAACTTTGAGCTTCCAGTATCGAAGAGTGGTTACATTTGGTGTTGGTTTATTGTATTTGTGTTGAAATAAACGCAAACTTTCTTCACAATTATTATAAAAAATAGCCCACGATGCACTTTTTCTTCAATGTTGTATTCCATCCTCACTGACATGGCGCTGACTGGGGCTAGAGCCTAGGGCAGGGGTGGGCAACCTTTTTAAGTGAGCGTGCCAAAATCGTCAAATCTTTGATGCAAAATTTTCTCACGTGCCAACCGAAATTTTGGGGAACATATTATTATTTGGTGCCTTTTAAGTATTGGGAGAACCTTTTCAAATAATCAAAAATTACACTGGAGCGGTAAAATCAAAGAATATTGTAAGAGTGATTATTGTAAGTCATGTAAGATTGAATAAATGTAAAATTTAGTGACGGAATTTTTACTTGAAGGTCGTTCTACCCTGTTGATAGCGTGGATATTTTTTATTAGCCTTTAAGTGTAATTATAGCTGCCATATACAACCACACAATTTAAAAACGCAATTTTTAACATCAGCAAAAGAGTAAACAATAATTCTGATTTTTTGTTTGTTTTTTATATATCAGATCAATCAGCCATAAGTTTTTTTAAGTTTTCCCAATACATTACAGTGCCCAATCTCATAATCGTTTTACTTGACTAAAGCACAATGAAAGAAAATAAAATTAAAGATATTCTTTTATTGATTCTTAATCCCTTATGAATAATACATAAAAATTACAGAGAAAATAAAATGTTATTTTACCTACATAATATATTAAACAGAAGTTAATCTTTACCATTTTTTAGCAGAAAACATTAAGTTAAAATATACTAAAACTCAGCGAAGAATTTGGATATTTATTTATTTAATTTTTTTTAAGGTGAGCCCGGGGAATCGCGTGCCGGAAAAAAGTCGTTGGCGTGCCAAGGGTTCCCCACCCCTGGCCTAGGGCCTTCCTGTTCTAACCTAGGGTCATTCCTGGCCTTGTATAGTTGCTTTAAAAAGTATCGCATACACTGCTGTGATATCTTTGGAATTTATTTTTATTAACAAATTATTTGTATGTATAAAATCCTGAAAGACTTTTCTCTCCCCCCCTATATATATATATATATATATATATACAGGGTGGGTAAAAAAAAAAGTGACCCCCTAGAGGTAAACTGTCATATTAAAAAAAGTAAGGGGACTAGAGCTCCCAAACTTCAGAGATGCTTACCTTAGTATGTTGTTCGTCTTAATTTAGAAGTTGCTCGGTGTCCCCCTTCCTGTTCAACGCAGGCCTCCAAACGTGGACGCCACTGATCAATACACCTGTTTACATATCATTGAGTCACCTTCTCCCAGCCGAGCAGAATTCTTTCGCGTAGTTCATCTATATCTTTTATATTGGTACGAGGGATGTAAACTTTGGACTTCAGGGCTTCCCAAACACCATAATCTAGTGGTGAAAGATCCGGGCTACTAGCCGGCCACATATTGGGTTCGATAAAATCCGGTGTTTCGTTCTCAAGGAATGTGACAGTTTGGCTTGCTCTGTGAGCAGGGGCTCCATCTTGTTGGAAAGAATATCTTTCACCACTAATTCGTCAAATATCAACTAGATAGAGTGAAAGATATACTTTCCAACAAGATGGAGCCCCTGCTCACAGAGCACGCCAAAGTGTTACATTCTTTGAGAACGAAACACCATATTTTATCCAACCCAATATGTGGTCGGCTGGTAGTCCCGATCTTTCACCACTAGATTATGGTGTTTGGGAAGCCCTGAAGTCCAAGGTTTACATCCCTGGTACCAATATAAGAGACATAGATGAACTACGCGAAAGATTTCTGCTCGGCTGGGAAAGGTGTCTCAACGATATGTAAACAGGTGTGTTGATCAGTGGCGTCCACGTTTGGAGGCATGCGCTGAGAAAGAAGGAGGACACATCAAGCAACTTCTAAATTAAGACGAACAACATGCTAAGGTAAGCATCTATGAAGTGTGGGAGCTCTAGTCCCCTTACGTTTTTTAATATGACAGTTTACTTCTAAGGGGTCACTTTTTTTTTACCCACCCTGTAAGGAAAGGAAACACAGAGTGGTTCTCAAGCGCTTTCGTCTAATGACATCCTCGGGAACACTGAAATAAATAAAGAGTTCAAGACTATATATAGGTTACAAAATATATAATATATATATATATATATATATATATAGTAAATATAGAAATAAAAATTGTGGGAGGAGCATACAAATTTGTAAGGAAAACTACCAATTTTAGCACTTTGCCCGAATTCAACACAAGATCAAATGGATTGTTTACAACCAATTTTATAGATAATGCCTGAATGATATACATGTACAGGGTGTCCCAGAATTAACTATCTATTTCAATGAAATCAGACAAATTTTTTAAAAACACACTTTTATTTATGTTTATCATGTTTAATATGTGTTAAAAATGTATAAATTTCTAAATTTTTTTCATAATTTTATTTTCATAATTTTTTTCATAGTTTTTCATAGTTTTATTTTCATTCTCTTTCAGAACCCTATTAATAATGAATACACAAGAACGCATCTTTGTTGTAACATCCCGTATCAAAGGAATGCAATGTAATTAAATCAGAGAAAAATTTACAAGAAGATTCCACAGAACCGGTCCTACAGACAAAGCGATTCGTGAACTTGTGAACAAATTTAAAAGAACTGGATCCGTACACGACGAGGTGAAAAGAGGACGCCCAAGGACAGCACGTAACAGTACCGAACAGGTACGACAATTGTTTGAGGATGAACCAACAACTTCGGTTAGGGAGGCCGGTCGAAGACTCAACATATCCAAGACAACAGTTCATAGAATCTTGCGTTCGACACTGATGAAAAAGGCTTATCACATTCAAGTACTGCATGCCCTAAATGAAGAGGATTATCCAAATCGAGCAGCAAGGTGTGCAGAAATTGTGGATCAAATCGAAAATGAAAGTTTATTGGATAACATCTTATTCAGTGATGAGGCGACTTTCCACACGTGTGGTAAAGTCAATCGACACAACTGTCGTATCTGGTCCAATGAAAGACCGTCTGAAGTCATAGAATGGCAAAGAGACTCTCCAAAAGTTAACTGTGGCTTGGAATGACCAAATCCAAAATTTATGGCCCATTCTTCTTTGCGGGAGCAACTGTAACAGGTACCGTCTACCTTGATATGCTTCAGCAGTTTCTCGAACCACAGCTTCTTGATGATGGCATTCTTGATAATGTTGTGTTTCAACAAGATGGAGCACCATGTCATTATGCTCTAATTGTTTGTTCGAGAATACCTCAACAGACGCCTTCCGAATCGGTGGATTGGACGTGGAGGACCTCGACCTTGGCCTCCGCGTTCTCCGGATTTGACACCCCTGGATTTCTTTGCATGGGGTTTCATAAAAACAAAGGTTTATCGCCAAAAGATCAATAGTTTAGCTGAACTTAAAGAACGCATCCAGTTGGCAGTGCGGGAGATAACACCTGAAATGCTTCAAAATGTGTTTCGCAGTGCTGAGGATAGATTTGAAATTTGCAGAGATACAGACGATGCACATGTTGAAACTTCTCAATAAAGTTTTGACTTATGTTTTATAAATCTATTTGTTTTTGTATCATAATTTAGTAATAAACACAAAATTATGTAAGTTTTTATTAAATTTGTCCGATTTCATTGAAATAGATAGTTAATTCTGGGACACCATGTATATAGGTCACAAAAAAAATAAAAAATAAAAAATAAAAATATATTGAAAAATAAAAATTGTGAGAGGAGCATACAAATTTATAAGGGAAAATTACTAAATGTTTAGCACTCTGCCCTTCTTGTCTAAATCCATTCTGAACGAATTCAAAACAACGGGATCGAGTTGAAAAAGGCCTTTGCTCATGTTAAAGTTATTTGTAAGTTGAATAAAAGCAGACTCAAGAAATTTCTATTAACAATGTTGTTAGAGTGAAACAAAACTGAAGCATTATTCCAATCAATACAATGGGATAACTCTGACAAATGGACAAAAAGAGCACTGGACGACTGTCCCGTTCTAACGGAATATTGATGCTGTTTTACACGCGTGTGCAAATCCTTTCCCGTCTGACCAACGTAAAAGGAATCACATTGTTTACAACCAATTTTATAGATAATGCCTGAATTATTGGTAGGGCTATTTTTTACTATGATATTTTTCACAATATTGTTATATGAAAATACTACATTAATATCCAAAAGTTTAAGTACATTAGCAATGCCTAAAAAGCCCGGGAAAAATGGAAGTACTAAAATATTCTTTGACAAAGTGCGAGTGTTCCTCATCTTGTGCGGAACGCTCTTCTACACAAGCGTCGTTCTTTACATTAATTATACTGTGTGTTGTTTGCAGTTAAAATGTGTATATATATATATATATATATATATATATAAATTACAGTATATTCTGCATATAAATAGTATAAATAAAGGTTATTGTATTTGCATATATTGTGTATCGGTTACATGCTATTCATTTACATAAGAAAATAATACTGCCATGACATATATATGGTGTTATCACATTACTGCATTTGATGAAATGTAATTGAATAGGAATACAACAATATGTATATTGTATTCCAATGAATTCATCGATTATTATATATATATAATACGGGTGCGGCAAAAGTAACGCCCTTTTAATAATTGTATCTTTATAGTTTTATACAGTATAACCAACCACAAAATTAATTAAATTCCAGTTATTTTTTAGTTTTCACTGAGAAAGTACTTATTATTTTTCTTAAAATGCTGTATTTTTCTTAAAAACCTTATTATTTCTCTTAAAATGCTGTAATTGATTTATTTCCTTCAATAAAAGAGAATAAACTAAAAAGGGCGTTACTTTTGCCGCACCCGGGTATATATATATATATATATATATATAATAATAATAATAAATAATCGATGAATTCATAGTTTAAGGGAAAGTATAAAGCGTTAAACATCTTATTACATACCATGCCACATTACAGCATGCCGCATTTCAGGGTACGAGCAGCTCGCAGCAGCATTGCTAAGCAAATAGGGGGGTCAAAGTACTGACGAGGCTTTGGTATGTTTCATCACCAGTGAAAGCAACACTGCCCGGCGTTAGTCTAGTTCATAGAACAGCTATATCCATATTCAATTTATTGCAATTTTCGTTAGTTCGTATTACAGACACTCTCAGTCCTAGTGCATGATTCTTCAGGAGCAAGATGCGCCGCAAGTTTGTTTCCTCCCTGAGGCAGCACAAATTTACCCGTATCAATTACATTTACACTCGCACTACCTCAGTGCTGAATTCAATAATATATATTTTATTCTGGAGAAAGTATTCGTGCTTTAATTAGTTATGGTTATAATTATTAATTTTTTTCTCTCTTTTGTAGATATTGTTTTGGATGATAAATGGAATTTCATAAACATAGTTAAGGAAATAACGTTCTACCCCAGCCTTCTTTAGTTAACCTTATAAGGCTAACTAACGAAAATATCACGACCTAACCTAACCAATCGTCAAGGGCGTACAGTTGATTTAGCTAAACAAAGGAACAAGAGACATTGGGGAACATCTAGAAATATGATAGATTTTTATTTATGTGAATTTCTGTGGAGAAGACAAAAAGGAAAGGACATTTTTATTGAAATCTTAAATGCAGTCTCTACTTTTAAATAAAATAAACGGACTATAACTCTAACTCTTTTGTTATTAATTTCTCCAAAATAAGATATATATTACTGAATTCAGCAAGTAAAACTACAGTAGAAAATAACATAATTTCATTTTTTGTTGCTGAGGTAGAACGGAAAAGAGCCGAATAATTTTTTCCGTAAGCTTTTATTATTTTTCTGTTGTTTATAAATAAATTAAATTTGTTTACGGTTTCAACTCAACTTTTCTCAACAAGTCTCAACTTTTAGGCACATAATAGTTTTCCATTGTAAAAATGAAGGCAAAATGAATTTAATAACAAATTGTTTTCTAAACTGTATGTTTTATATTGTGCACTATTGACAGTGAACATAATCCGGATTCCTTACCAACAATAGTCAAATTAGATACATAAACTATATACTTCACTTACAAATTAAACATGCTTCTTAATTTTACAGAAGATGAGGTTCTCAAACCTTTCATCTCTTAGCCCAGCGCTGTCCAACTTGCGACCCGCGGAATGGACGTTTGCCAAATTTCATTTCTGAATTTTCTTCCCTATTTTGTCATTTCTAGTAGGGAGAACAACATTCAGCGGGTTACTAAGTCGTATTAACCAACAGTGTATGATTATAGGCAACATCTTGGCCGCGCTTTATAGAAGTTGGACAGCACTGTTAACTTAGCCTATTACGTTCTGGTCGAAATATTTTACCAGCAACTGAAAGTAGTTGCTCGACTGGAGAGGATGGTGCAGGCATACTCAAATAATACTGGGCAACTGGAGCAAGATGTGAGTACTTGACTGCGGCAAGTTTCCAGCCCAGGCTGGGCTCACGAACGTATTCATCCATTTCCTGCTGTGTTGGTGGGGGTAGAGGCAGAGGTGGTAGAGAGGTGTGAAAACAAGCGGCTGCGCTTGGCTGGAGAAGGCTGGGTGAGCACTTGCTCAGCAGACTGAGCCCTGTGTGATGAAACTTTAGACATGAGTGTGGTGGTTATGTTCCTCTTTTCAGAATCAGTGACCGTCCGTTGATCTAGATACAGGCGCTTCCTCAGAATACCCTATCACTCTGAGTTTGTTGTAGGCTACATTTCACTTAGAAAGATAAAAACAGCATTTTTATAGGAAAATTAATTGAAAATTAATTGAAGTTAATCAATTAATTTGGAGATATTTCAATTAAGTTAAGTTAAACTTTTGGAGGAATTCAAGAATAAGCTCAAATTGTTAATTGCTCTAAAATGGTTAATTGTACGCCCTTGACGATTGGTTAGGTTAAGTCGTATTATTTTCGTTAGTTTTAACGAAAATATCACGACTTAACCTAACCAATCGTCAAGGTCTTACAGTTGATCTAACCTGACATTCAATTAACCTAACCAGGTATTCAATAATTTTACCATAGGTTTCGATATATCCGTTGCCAGTAATAAATTGGTGTAAGGGAAAAAATCTTATTAAAAAAGTGATACTGTGTGCTCAGGGCGATCAAGTCGAACTGGGGTGCTGTTTCTTGGATTGGGGTCTAACTGGGGATGCTTTTTCTTTGATTGGGGACTTTGGGGTGCTTATTCTTAGATTGCTCCAAACATTTTAAAAAATTTAACTAGTTAATTTAAATTAACTTAATCGGTTAATTAATTAACTTAATTAACCCAACCCTGCTTTACACAAACTGGACCAAAAGTCACAAGTATCCGCAATCGCAAACCGTCCGAATACAGGCCTGTATTTAGTTTAGATTATTTTTTTTTTTTATATATCTGTAGACAACATGGAAAAACACTATTTGTAAACTCAAACGGAAAAGAATTTAAAGACTTTGTCGTACGGTAAAATACCCGACCCTCCTAAAAAAAATTAAAATAAAATTCGGAAATACTTTTAATACCTTACCTTTTCCTTGTTTTGTAGTTACACTTTCAATATTTCTTCATTATACCTATTTATAATCTAGTTTAGTTTTCCGTCCTTATTACTGTAAGTATCATTGAGTTTTTTCCCATCACTATTCTTATTACCGTTACTATCATAAATATTATTATTAGTATTATTATTAAAGTTATTATTCTTTTTATTATTAATTCCAAACATACATACTGTATATGCCAGAATGCTCGGTGCGTTTTGTAGCAACAACAACAACAAAAAAAAAAACCCGAAACAACGTGAGGGAGGACTGAGGGGGGCGAATATGTTACAAAACATTTCCTGGGTCTCCTTTAATTTATACAGGGTGTCCCATAAGTCCGGCATCATAGGAGAAATTCACATTTTTCTATTTCTACAAACCATAATTCATATTTTTCTTATGCTCGGGATGCCAATTTCCCATCCACCATTCTGTTCAGTGACGAGGCTGTTTTTTATGGAAATGGTGAGGTAAATCGACAGAACACCCGCTACTGGTCTCAAAACAACCCTCACTGGTATACCTCTTCAAAGGAACAAGGTGCATCTCGGGTGATGGTAGGGTGTGGCATTTGGAAGGATCGCATCATAGGTCCCCTCTTTTTCGATGAACATGTCACTGGAGGCACCTACCTACGTCTGCTCAAGGAAGAAGCATTTCCCAGTGTCTTGAACGAAGAAGGAAATTTCCCAACATGGTTCCAGTAAGACGACGTTCCTGCACATTACAGCACCCAACAATTCCCTGGTCATTGGATAGGACGTCGAGGACCTGTGGAATGGCCAGCTAGAAGCCCGGATCTCACGCCACTAGATTTTTATCTCTGGGGCCACTTGAAAGCGCTGGTATACGCAGAGAAAATTAGGAGTGTTGAACATTTGCGGCAGCGCATTATTGGGGCATGTAACACCATTACTCCTGACATCATTCACCGTGTGCTTGCTGACTGGGTATCACGTCTGAATTTGTGTATTGAAAACAATGGTGGACATATTGAGCACGTTCTGTAAATAAAAGCTTTTGTTTTGCCTTTTTTTATTATTTTTCCTATGATGCCAGACTTATGGGACACCCTGTATATCATAATCTATACTAATATTTGTGACGGTCGAACTGCCTGCGAAATTTCTTTCCTTCTTTCTTTGTTACTTATGGCCGGCCAAACCACTGGCCAGATTTGGATGAGACTTAGAGGATAGGGGTAACTGAGGCGAGGGACGAACATAGGCTATGTAGCGTCGGCCTCCGAGGTCATCTGAGGCCGCTGGAGGCCTCTGTATTCTGGATTGATTGAAAGATAGTGACATCATAGACACGTCATAAAAGATAGTGACATAAAATGGGCGGAGCTGTATCATAGACACGTCAAAAAATGGACGGAACTCTAGCATATATATATATATATATATATATATATATATATATATATATATAGATATGATGAAAAACCACGAAGGAAAGGAAACACAGAATGGTGCTCAAGCGCTTTCGTCTAATGACATCCTCAGGATGTCATTAGACGAAAGCGCTTGAGCACCATTCTGTGTTTCCTTTCCTTCGTGGTTTTATCATCATAAATATTTTTCACGTGTTACTTTCGTGAAATAATTTTCATATATATATATATAAGTTATATATATATATATATATATATATATATACCATCATAAAAATTTCAGATCTCTACATAAAATACTTTTTCCACAGCTGAGGTAACAATGAAGTATGGTGAAAAAAACAAATATCATAAACTGAAAAAATGTTATTATTCGCATCTTATCAACAAATATGATCAATATGTCCGCCGTCCTGCTTACTAACTAATCTTAACCTTTTCTTCCACGACATGATACATTTTCTGATTTCTGCTAATGTTATTTTGTCCCAACATTCGACTATTTTTTTTCTTTAATTGCATTTGTGCAAACTTTTCTGTTTGACCTTCATAAATCTCTGCTAGAGTGTTCCATAGGCAATAATCTATGGGATTGCAATCAGGTGATTGCGGGGGCCAGTCGTTTTTTCCAATGAAGTTGACTACATTCTTTTGTAGATAATCCTGTGTGAACTTGCTAGTATGAGCTGTAGAACCATCTTGTTGGAGTAAGAAATCGTTTCCATAATACAGACGCCGACAATCAGGCAAAAGATTCTCCTCTAAGAGATTTACATAGGTTTCTGAATTAATTTTTTTATTTTCTGAAATTAAATGGATTTTCGTCTTTCCATTCCACGATACACCTGTTAATACCATGATTTTTTTGGAAAACTGACTTGTCTGGTGGTAAAGTCTCGATGGAGGAATGTCTTTCTTACGCCGACCATAAACAACATCGTTCCGGGAGTTTCGAGCAATCTCGATGGTGAAATGTTTTTCATCTGTAAAAACTATTTTTTTAACATCATTGGACAAAAATTTAGCAAGCAATTTTCTACAACGAATTTTTCTTTCAACTCTTACATTGCTGTCACGTCTTGAAACACGGATCCTTTTAAATGCTTTAAGTCCTACCGTTCTCTGCATTCTTTGTATGGAACTTCGACTGATATCTAATTTCTTGCAATTTTCCTCTGAGAGCAGTGTGACCCAGGTCCTCTTCCAAGCGTCCGTGCCGTCGAAACGGTTGTTTTAAGTTTTTTATTATTCTATTCACAGACGTAACATTACAAGTTATTCCTGGAAATTCCCTCAAAATTCTTGCCCCAGTCCATCTTTTTTCCAAGAAACACTTTTCAATCACCGCTTTTTCACCGTTAGTTAGAACCATAATTTGAAGGATAAGTTTAAAAAACAGTATTTAAGATGGGCGTAGCCTATATATATCATCTGACGTTTTACAGAGACTAACAGATATAATCAGTCATTTGTAATATAGTATAAATACCATTATAGAATTGTTATTCATTGTGAACAAATAATTCATTTATTTTTCTAATTAAACACAAAACAACAAAGCAATTTCTCTCTCCTTATTAAATATTGTTTGTTTGGGCTGTATTTCCAAACTGGTGACCCCTGATGGTAAAGATTCGGTAGAACACATCCACCCAAACTAGTGACGAAAATAGGTTTTTCTGGTGTATTTCATGCTGTTTCAATTAAATCTAACATTCATTTTTGGCGCAAATGCACCGTTATGGAGATCCCCCCCCCCCTCAGGGCTTTGAAGAAGAGGGAAATTGTGGGCTAAAAAGGTCAGAATCAATTGAAACAGGATGAAATACACCAAAAAACCCTATTTTCGTCAGTAATATTCACATTCACGACAAAAGTAACCTAACCTAACCTAACCAATCGTCAAGAGTGTACAGTTAAAACTAACGAAAATAACACAACTTAACCTAACCAATTGTTAAGGTCATACAGTTGACCTAACCGGTCATTCAATTAACCTAACTGGGCATGGGTACCCCATAATGAATTCGGGACCTAGAAAGGTAAGTGGTTGGAAATATTATCAGTGCACTTACATTAATTATGGAAGGTTTCACGGTAATTAAGTTCATTACCACACTGAGGACACGTAAGAGAGGTCTTGAGCACGCTGTGAACTCGAAATATGGCGACAGCAGCGCTGTCGTCCCTCAAAACTTGCTTAATAATGTCCCACTCGGACTTAGAGCGCGCACTACACACAACCATTCCGAAACAACTGTTGAATTAAAATTTCAGCGCCGGACATGCGTAGAGGTGTCACGTGACAATAGGGCTGCCGCTGATTGGCTAATGATAATAACATGACTACATACACACAGGACGAGATGGTTTGACTAGTGAATAATGGCGCCAAAATTAAATAATTTCGAAATGCGCGGGTGTCACGTGACAATGGGGCAGCCGCTGATTGGCTAATGATAATAACATGACTACATACACACGGGACGAGATAGTTTGACGAGTGAATAATGGAGCCACAATTTGTCGAGAGGAAATTTTCAATGATACAAATTGTACTTTTCCTGGCAACCTTGAATCCAAATGTCAGGAAGATGTGGTCCCAAACACCAAACTCTTACTTTCAGTGATCTTCTATGGACCAAACTTATCTGGAAATGTAGATTACTCGTAGGCCTGTTTCACTCTAGCACAAATCCTCGTTCACAACTGTAAGAAAAGACCAGCAGCCGAGACAGCTCACACCCGTCGCTCCCTGAAGCAAGATCCTCCACTTTCTTTGTATCATACATTAGAATGAATATACACAGCTTGACAAGGAGCAATAAAATGGTTGATCAGATGGTTAAGCTGGGTATCAGTACTTCCTATGAAGGTTGAAGGAGTCCTCAACGTTGAAAATTCAGTGGCTGTTTCCATGTGCGAGCAATTCAAGGCTGACGGTGTTGTATTGTATGGTGTCCGGACAACTGCCCCCTGGACAACCGCCCCCCGACAACCGCCCCCGGACAATTGCCCCCGTAGGACAATCGCCCCTCGGATTATTGCCCCCCATAAGTAAATAAAAATTAAATAGAAATTAAATTTACGTTTAAAAAATGGCAAGCTAAAACAATATTTAACAACATTAATTTTGCTTGTAGCCTGAAAAAAAATTATATTTAAAAAGTTAGCAATATTTAACAAAAAATTTTCCAATTATTGCTTACTTATTTATAATAAAATTATGAAGTTTAGCTACTTAATTTTATTTAAACAGTTGGCAAGACTTATTGTATTTCATATATACTATGGATTAATTAATTATATTTAAACAGTTGGCAATACTTATTGAAAGGTCGTTTTGAAAGTCATAGTTGGTGGTTAGGTTAGGTTAGGTTAGGTTAGGTTAGGTTTGTTTTTTATAAATATTAATAAATTTAATTCCTATTTAATTTTTATTTACTTATGGGGGGCAATAATCCGGGGGGCGATTGTCCTACGGGGGCAGTTGTCCGGGGGGCGGTTGTCGGGGGGCAATTGTCCGGGGGGCGGTTGTCCGGGGGGGCAGTTGTCCTAGCACCGTATTGTATGTCCCTCAAATCTTAGAAAACGGCTGTTCACAGTAGGTGCCATTAATAACCCAAGCCATAATCCCTCTTCTACCACAGTCCACGGGTCATCTCATGGAACTGGTTTCAGCATAATTCAACATCCAACTCAAGATAAACCAGGATATTGTCGAGAGTTAGCCATTGCTTTCCCGGAAAATGTAATGCAGATTCGTTTGCAATAGTGCCTTAGTGTATATGAACACCTCAGCTACTTCTGTGCCTGATAGAACTACCACAGAGGTCATCGGCAACTTATCATAAGTCAAGGCCGAAGAAGAGTGCTGGATCAAACATGCAGTACAGCTGCTAGAGGAAGAGCACCTCACAAAGGGACAGGCCGTATCTTGAGCTGCTTATCATGCCTTTCGTCAACCTGTCACATCTGCCCTCCCTGCTATAACAGCTCTACTTCTACTCTTTCAAGAAAAAGCTGACCACCACCCCGCAATGGTTAAGAATGCAATGAATATTGTGAAAGATGTTGCCAATTTTCTCAACTCTGGCCAAATCTCCGTCCTGGATTGTGACTGCTCAATATTTGCAATGTGCGAATATACACAGTGGAGATGTCCGACGACTCCTGGAGAGGACATGTTTGTCATTAGGTTTGGAAGGGTACACCTGCAGAAAGGCTTGTGGAACGCTCTTGGGCGCAGCACAATACCAAAAGTACAAGAAAGATGTGCTTGAAGACAAAACACAATCCAGCCATGTGCCTATTGTTATATGATGTGGTTTTATATATTACACTTAATGTATGATTTATATTTTTTATTTAAGCCTGTTTTCCTTTGAACCACCTTATATAAGTTTAACCTAAGGTTATATATATATATATATATAATATAAAACTTGTTATATAGTCTTATTTCTCTGTCAATCCGTGTTGGAGAATAATTAAAAGGCCTTCTACAAAAATAATGTATTCGTCAAAGATTTTACTAAACCACTTACAATGAAAAAATGAAATTTTTGACAGTGATAATTTTTTGTTTACTTAGGGAAGACACTTAATAATAATAAAATTAAGTTAATTGCACAAGCACTTTAAATTTGACTGTTAACCAAGTTTAATTTACAATTGGTAGTTATTTAACTGAATACAGCCGTATTGTAATATACAAGACCATTTAAAATGAACGAACCCATACATACTACAATTTTTCTATCTTTGTCCTGTCTGGTTAATTGGCCATTTCAATTCTAATGTATACTGCCTTATTATAATGTCTAATGCATACCTTAATTACATTATTTACCTACTTCCTTTTTGACAGTGGTAAATATTTCCTTCTTGTGAAGTTTTACATTACAATACCATATGTATTTTATTATATTTCAACCGAATGTACAGAACTCAGTCCTTTTTCTAAACGGAGAACGTAGGATATACTATTCTTTAGTATTGACAAACACGAACAGAATAAACCGGAGTATCTCCGTTTTCTTCCGTTAAATTTTAAGGGAAGACTATTTTGCGTTTGAATTACTTTTAGCCAATTCGTTCGCTTTAAGAGTGATCTATTCAACTTAGGGGAACAATTTCACTTTCATTTTTTTAGCCACACACCATATCTTATATACGTATTTAAGTTAAATTTCAAATGGATTTAATCTACTTTCATTTAATTTTTGGGGTGAACCAATTCCTATTTGATCTTAAAAATTTTAAACAAATGTTGTGTGAAACACTCGTTTAACAACCCCCGAGATGCACTGATCTCTTCCAGCGGGGATGGTTGCTTCTTGTTTTATTCGGCACCTGTCGCTTCAAGTGTTATTTTTAATAAACACATTACTTCCATCTTTTAACTAACATAATTTTATGCTACGTTATTCGGCAATAGGTAAAGGGTAATTTGATATAAACTTTATTTTCCTTTACCGCTTCAATCCGATTTAATTTTATATATAATAACTTCTTTTTTAGGCCTATGACCTCCTGTTACCGCGCGAGGCTGCCAGGCGTAAGATTTACTTACATACCCAAATAAGATTATCTTGAATTGATTCACCCTATTTTTAAGAATTATCAACCTTTAGAAAAGAAGATGTAATTGTAACATGTTATCAATTCTAACAATTTAAACCTGAATGCAGTTTCCCTTATATAGCGTCTTCTCCGCTTTATTTTTTTGCATGAGACGCGGGAACCCGCAGGAAAGAATGACGATCACATGTTTTTTCACAATTGAATTTTTTATTTCTTTCTGTCATTTAATTTTATGTAGCTGGCCCCTTCGTAATTATTTGAAATTGTATAGAATTAAATAGACAATTGAATTCATGTCTTTTTTCCTAAATTACATGAGTATTTAACATGCATTTGATTTTTAATTTCATGTACTTAAGAATTTATAAATCGTCCTTCCACAAACGAAAAAGACGGAGCCGCCATTTGGACTCGTTCACTTTATTTCATGACGAACAACAATTCTTTGTTTGAGCTTCGCTTTCAGTTTGGTATTTACACATACAAATTTATTCTGTTTGCATGAGCAACCGTTGTGGCCAATTTTGGCCTGTAATGAATTAATTACATGATCGATTAATTAATCGTTACCTTATTATTCATTATTCCCATACATAACACTATCAAGAAAAACAGATTGCCTCTTTTGAAAACGCAAAAGCCCAAATGGCAACCTAAAATGAAACAGCTTGCTGCCGTCCGCAATGATGCAATCTTGTTTGGCCGCGTCTATATTGCTTACTAGCAACGAGATGGAGCTCCAGGAGTGTTCTTTTCCCATGAGAATCAACTTTATTCCCCTAGTATCTCTGAGTTTGGCATACTTCGTAAGGGTACCAAGCAGATTTATTGAGATGCCTGGACTGTAGCAATGAGTCTGAACCTCCGGACCAGTACGATTGGACAAGCTTTGATGGGGCTGCACTGGTTCATACTTTGCCTACTACTGCTGCCTCAACCTTTGGAGACTATTCAGAAAATATCTTCCTATCTTCCTACCATTTCTTCTGCGTGAACTCAGTCATGTCACCAAGATAGTTGTAGTGTGGAACAGGTATTTGTCCAGAAGCACAAATGATTCTACAAGAGAAAGGAGAGGTAGTGGTGTGCGCCACAAGGTTAACTCTCAAACAAAACTCACTGTCAAGTGGAAGGATTTCCTCCGTGGCTCTTCAAACAAAGAAGAGCGCTTTGCTTACTTATCTGACAAGGTGGCATACAACGACTGACCAAAGAATAAGGAGATTTATATCATCAATGGTACCTCAGTCCTCCACAAAGGCAAGGGTAAACTTATGCTAGAGTGCACCCACGATACAGGGATACACGGGTTGTGGTTCACTTAATGCAGATAGGGACCACAAAAATCCAGGTTCGGACAGTCGATACAGACATTTTGGTCATCCTTATTGGCCAATTTACTGATATGCAACTTATCTGTCCTGATATCCAACTATAGGTAGGTTGTGGAGGTGGCAAAGACTTTTGTCGTTATGATATTAACAGCATCTGTTGCACACTTGGAAAAAGCAATGCTAAAGCTCTTCCTGTATTTTATGCTTTCTCAGGTTGCGACACCACGTCCTTTTCTTCAGGAGAGGTAAGAAGATTGCATGCCAGGCCTGGAAAAGCTATCATTATGCTGCAAAGGCATTTGTCTTCATATCCGACAACTCCTTTGAAGCAGTGGATATCAACAGTCGGCACTTCAAGTGTCTAGAGCGTTTGACCGTAGCCATGTACGATAAGACCAGCACCTTGGACCTTGTGAACGAGGCACGAAAGGATCTCCTCTCCTAGAAAGGGAAAAGCCTGGAAAACATATCACCCACTAAGGTAAATGTATGTTTATTGATACATTACATTCAGTAGATCGACTGTATTTTTGCGTGTGCTCTACTGTGTGCTTATTTTGAAATGTTTGCAACCACTTTTAATTGATATGATTTTTAGATTAACAAAAGGTCAGTATGGGTGACGTGGGCGTAGCCAAATATTCAAAAAGTATACGCACGAGGTCGTGAAAATCGAAAATAAATCAAACGTTACAAGAAAGTGTATTAGACTATTTATTTATAAAAAATGAATAAATAATAAAATAAATAAATACACAAGTGAATATACACAAATAAATTAAATATAGAATACTAGACTAATGATTGAAATAAAATAGAATTAAAATAAAAAATAAATAATTGAAATAAAGTAAAACGCGCAAGTGTTGTGCGTATAAGGATGCATATTTGTATAAAATGGTGGAATCGAGACGCCAAAATTCTCAGTACAATAATATAAATGAAAAGATGTTATCCGGTAACTGGTCGCGAAATAAAACTGTACGCTTGTGCGTATAATGCGTAGTATACGCATTATAGGAAAGATACATACATGAGGAAATCATTCCTATTTTTATTATTTATTTATTATTTATTACTATATTAATAACTATCGTACACGTTTACTATAGTAAACGTACTTCATTATTTAGTCCATCACTTAATTATACCGTGGATGGTAACTAAAATGTTACATCGTTTGCTGGTGGGCCCACTGTTGCCAGAACATTATCAACCAAAACCTCTAGATTTGATAAAAAAAATCTTTAGAAACCTTTAGGGAAAATTAAAAAGCTATTACAGGCACTTTTTCTATGCCAATTTCATCGCACTGTGACTTATTACACAGAAGCTAAAAATACATCGTACTTTGGCGAACTCGCTGCTCTGAGAGGAGCGGGGGCGCCACCCTCGCCTCCCCTCCTGGCTACGGGCTGGCTTATTATTTCTTTTACCCTTCAAGAAACAAGAAAGAATTCTTCAGCATACGTGATGTATTCCACTATTTCTTTTCCCCTACAGGATGCATTGCTACAACACGTTAAGGGAGTGGTGTACAAGGCTGGAATAATTATAGGCAACAAGTAGGCAAGACAAGCCCATGGTCTCAACACCAGAAGGATGGGGATGGATGATGCATGACAATCACTGGGTGCCCGTCTGAATGACCCTGCCTGAGACGGTTAAAGCATGTAGTGAACTCATCAAGACCAGTTGAAAGTCTACGCGTGGCTGTCAGAACTTGAAATGTACCAAACTGTGTCTCCTGCACTCATCTTTGCAGCTGCCGCTGTGAAACATAAACACTGACCTTCAGTATATTCAAATGCACTTAATGTAAAATGATTTAACACAGGGTTTGAAAAGTGCATATAATATTAGTCTGGTTGATATATTTCAAAGTAAATATATTATGCAGTGTATAAGATCGACATGAGACACGTGTTATGTCGCCATTTATGATATGTTTTTCCACAGATGGAACACATCGATTTTGATACTATGTAATAATATGGGGGTGAGAAGGTTTCAGGGTGGGAGGACTCAAATTATATACCAAACAATTTAGACACATTCCAAATGTAACAAAGCAATGAATACCAACCACACGTAGTCACTCTTAACATTGAATACAGTTATTTTGTGTGTTTTTCGGCCATTTTGGGGGATTTGGGCTTCTATTTTGTGTAAAATTTCAGGTCTAATAAAATAAATGAGAGTTCAGTGCGACCCTCAGTCCCTTTAAACCCCACCCTAACCGTATGATACAATTTGCGGACCTGCAGTGCATTAAATATTTGAAAATATATATTTTTATTATTTTAACTGCCATTTGATTTTTTTATCGATAAAATTTTTGGAGCATGAGATTTTTTCAGTCTCTATACCTATAGGAAATTATAAGAAAGTTTCACACTTTTGTCCGACTTGTAACGATTATGTGATTTTTTTTTACACTAAACTACCTCACGACATTTCATACTTAAAGCAATAACTTTTACTAACTTCGTAGAAATTAGGAAAAGACGATATAGCTACCAATAGATATAGCAACAAGACCATAGAAGGAGTAACTAGGCTATAGTCTTTCAAGAAAGCTAAGTGTTCATAAAACCTCATTAAGGACCTAGTTTACACGGAACAATATGGTTGAACCCAACTCTCAAACAGTAATGCCGCGTTTGCAGCTGGAACAAAAAATAAAGATCGTTGAGTGGCTTCATGTGACAAATTTTGTGACGCAGGCGTAGAGAAACTTTTACCGAGAATATGCTGCAGAAATCCACCGGATAGAAAGACAATATCACGAATTGTTAGAAAATATTAAACAAAAGGAAGTGTAAGCAATCAACATAAGGATAATAATGTTAGGCGACGATCCACAAGAACTGTGCAACACGTAAATGTGGTTCATAAAATTATTGCGCAGTCCACACAAATCAATTCGACGTTTGTCAGAAGAAATAAATATTTCACAAACATCTGTGCATCGTATACTTCGTACCAAATTAAATCTTTTCCCTACAAATTTAATTCACAAGCTTCACTGAATAAAGTTCAAAAACAAAAACGAATGGGATTCACAACATGGATGTTAGCAAAGCTAGAAGAAGATCCCGAGTTTTTGAAACACACTAGGGAGATTAATAAGCAAAATTTTCGTTGTTGGGAAAGCCATGCTGGCGCTCCAATAGGGCTTCCACGTAGTGTTGCTAAACTCAATATGTGGGGCAGTGTTGAGTGGTATGGTGTAGTAGATCCCTACTTCTTTGAGAATGAAACGGGAAAAGCAGTAACGGTAAGGCAAAATTCATATCGTCAGATACTACAAGATTTCTGCTTACCACAAATAATTATATATAATTAGTTTGTTTGGTAAAAGAAATAACTGCATTAGCCCAGATTCACAGTGGTTTCATCAGGAAACCACAAACTGCTTGTGAAACTCGCAAATTTTTGAGGAAGCATTTTTCCTTGCGACAAATTTCCCTTCATAAGCCAGTGGAATGGCTCCTATACGAGTACTCACTTGACCTCACACACCTTGACTTTTTTCTGAGGTTACATAAAAGACAGGATTTATTCTATCAAGCCTAAGGCACTTGAAGATCTAAAGATCAAAGTCTATGAGGTAATCAACAAGATCCCCACTGAGTTATTTCCAACACTTATGTTAAACATTTGTGTGAGGTTCAATATTGTGTTAGGGAAAAAAATGGTGATTTTACTAATTTACGTTAAATTTACGTTAATAACTCCTATGTTTTACGAACCTACTGCGTTTGTCTTTGTATCGAGATTCCTTCGTTTTAGCTTAGAACATTTGAGGGGTCGCGCGTCTTAAGATACCTAAGCGCCACCACAGGCGAAAACGTGTTTTTGATGGATATTACTATTTTCACCCTTCCTCTATCGCGTGGTTTGGGTTATAATGACCTTACGACACTGGAAGTATGGTTCAAAACCTTATGAAGCGAACTACTTTTTTCACCTCTATCGCCAGCCAAACGTTCACCCAAAGTTCGACATAATAAGAAAATCAAAAAATTAAAAAATATATATATAAAATATAAAATATGAAAATCTATTCCAAAAACTCATCAACATCTTCATTAGCATACTTAGAACTCTAATTTAGCCAAAAATGAACGTTCTAGCTCAATTAATAACAGAGATACTATTGCCAGAATATTGCTGAACTTTGGAGGCGATTTCTGGCGAATTTTAATTTTGGCGCTTAGGTACCTTAAGACGCGGGACCCCTCATTTATTTAAAAATATTGACATTTTTTGGGATGCCTAGTATATGAAAAAAAAGATTGCCCCATCAGGATTCAAACAGAACACTCGTTGAATAGAGGGTGAGTTAGCCACTACACTACGACAGGAGGTTAGTTCACACAACTAGGGTTTCTCAACCGAGATCCCGGGATCCCGGGCGGAAAATGATAATCTTAAATCCCGGGACAAGCGCAGCAAATCCCGGGATTATCCGGGTTTTACAAAGTATTCTAAAAACGTTATTTCAAATATTTTTAAGTTAATTTGCAACTGTACCTAGAAAATATGATACAAATATAATGACTGATGATGAATTTATAATAGCACGAATCACATTGCGTTGTACAGCTCGAATAGTGCCTATAATATGCCCTGCATGATATTGTGCATGTGTAATATGACTAGTATTTTTGATGAGTGACTTGGACTGAAAGCCATTCATTTGATTTCACTAAATCGAACATTTTGTGTTTTAGTGGATTTTAATTTCGGTTATTATTTTCAATCCAGTGGCACACCTTTTGCTGTTGATATTTTTTTACTAAAAATTAGTTAGAAGTATATAAAAGGTGTGGTGTTCGTATAAATTACACCATAATATATATATATATTTTTTTTGTTGAAGTGCAAAACTGCAAATTAGCCGCCAAGGCTATATACCGTATTTATATTTCTGCAGTGTTTGAAACTCGGCCTAGGCTCTATCGTTTATTATATTTATCATTACTGTGTTAAAATATTTATATATTTATATTTAATATTAACTAACTAATCTAGATTTATCTAATACTTAAACATTCATTATCATTATTTTTTATAAACCGGGAAATCCGGGATCCGGGGACAATGGCCGATTTCGTCCCGGAAAACCGGGATAGTAAAAACCCCTGAAAACGAGAAACCCTACACACAACGTGTCATATATTTAAAAGGCCGAGGAAAAGCATAACGCTTTCGCGTTCAGAGGTATTTTACGTGTTAACTCTCTCGTACTCGAAGTAATGACGCGAAAGCGTATTCTCAGTTGTTTAAATACGTACATATATGATAAGTTGTGTTAACTTTTTTCTGTCGTAGTGTTAGTGGCTAGCGCCTTCATCTTCTGTTCGAGAGATGGTGGGTTTGACCTCTAGTGCGGGCAAATTTTGCATTTTGCGTATATATATATATATATATATGCACAATTTTTTGCAAGAAGGAGGGGCCAAGGGCGAGTGCCCGCAAAAATGTTCCCTGTCAGAGGAAAAAGAAAGCCGAAATCAAGGTCCAGGGTTTTCGAGATACCTAGCCACTCTGCGTTTGAAAGATTGAAGGTCATAGACAGGGGGAAGGATGGGCTCAGGAACATTGTTCCACAACTCACTGGTTGAAAAGATAAAAGACTGAAAATACCGATTAACCTTGCGTTGGAGAGTTGGACAGAGAAGGCATGAGCAGGGTCGTTTCTAGACATTAGGGGGCCCTAAGCAGTATACCCATTTGAGGCCCCACCCCTCCATCCACCAACTCACGCCTTACTACATCACCTCAGCACACACATACAAAAAATGGCTGTGTTAATAAAAAACAATTATGAAACAATTTTAATGAAACATTTACATTCAAAACAACAAATATGTACTTTCAGAAGACAAACAGAAAAAATACTCCATGAAATTCGTAAAAATTAGCTTATACATTATTTAAAATAAATGACACAGAACTATGTATAAAAAAAATAATGCAATTATCAACTACCAAACAATTACTAACTCTACGATACAATCGTGTAATAGCTAACAGTTATATAGAACAGTTTGTATCTTCAAAATTTTTGGCTCCTGGATTTTTTCTGGGCGAAATCATCAAGAATATCATCATATGAAATCTCCCTGCCAACGTCCTGGTTGATGCTTATGATGCCAAGGCAACTGAGGCGATCCTGCCCCATTGATGATCTGAGGTAGTTCTTGATTAGCTTCATCTTAGAGAAGCTCCTCTCGGCTGACGCTACTGTCACGGGTAGAATGCAGGCAATTCTTAGTGCAACCCAGAGATTGGGGTATAGTTCCTCCAGTTGCTTCTGATGAATGGAGGAGAGAAGCTCCAATGCAGTCATGTTGTGTGAAGGTAAAGTCGGCAAGTTCTTAATTTAGAGGGCCAGTTCTCTTCCATCAATGCCAGAGTCAGCTCCAGAGCTCAGTATCTTAGAGAGATTTTCACACTTACAGGACAAGTCTTCCTTATTCATTGTGGCCCCCTAGTAGCAGCGGGGCCCTAAGCGGCCGCTTAGTCTGCTTATGCCAGGAAACGGCCCTGAGCATGAGAATGTGTCGAAAGTATGGTACTACGTGCTCTCCTTGAAGGAGGAGGCATATAGTTACAGAGTTCAGAAGAGCAGTGTCCGCTATAATATCAAGAGTTGTTGTTGTTTAGCCGATCAGCCCACCCTGATCGAGCAAGCCGGCGGCACGCAGGTAACCGATCGCCCTCTCCGGAATGGACCAGAGGTTCAGCGCACTAGTGACGTTGTGTTGTGTTCGTTGTTGTGCTAGAGCGGTACAGTCTGTCAAAATGTGTTCAATTGTTTGTGGTGGGTCCTGGCACAGGTGGCAGGTGTCGTCTGTGGAGTTGTCTAGTCTGTGTTTATATGTCCGTAAGTTGGGGTGATGTCCACATCGGAATCGTGCTAAGTTAACTCGATCCGATCTGCTCAGGCTGATCTCTGACCTGTTAATGAGTGGCGGCTTCGCACCTAGGACCGTATTCGGACCGAGTCGTGTCAGTGCTTTGTGGGTTAGGTGTGTGTATATGTTTTCTGTACTGTGTGATGTCTGTGGGGCGTGATATGGAATGGAGTATTTGGTTGTAATGTCTCTCTGGTTTTACCTTAATGGTGCGAGGTGTCGGTGCATGATTGTACATGTAGTGGCAAGGGTGTTGTGGGTTAGTTGTCGCTGCTGCCATGAATTGTGTTCCCCTCATGTCTAAATGCTCCCTAACTTTCAGTATTTTTGTTTCTGTGTGCAGGTGTTCTATTGGTGTTGTTTGAGTGCATCCTGTAATGATACGAAGTGCGTTGTTTTGTAGTGTCTGTAAGGTGTTTATGTGTGTGTTTGAGATAATAGGTGCCCAGCATGGGCGATCATAGTCCATAACTGAGCGAATATATTGTTTGTATATGAGTGATGTTTCCTGCTGGTGTCCAAAGTTTGTGCCTGTTAGTACCCTAAGCGTGTTAAGTCTTGACGTACATTTGTTTTTAATGTCCTGAATGTTGTTTGCAAAAGATAATGATGGGTTGTATGTGACCCCAAGTATTTTGGTCCTGTGAGTGTGTGAAATGTAGATGTCGTTTAGTGTAAGCTGTGGAGTTACCTGGTGTTCGTTTGTGTTGCTTGTAAGCAAGGTGATGGTTGGTTTTGTGGGCGCTACTTTGAGTCTATTGTGTGTGAGCCAGTCTTGTATACTCTCTATGTATGTTTGTAGGTTATTTATAGCGGTGACGATGTTGTTGTGGGTGGATGTTAGAGTGATGTCATCTGCATATGATGATAAGGTAAGCTTGTTATTTATAGGTGTTGGAATGTCATGCATGTACAGTATTAGTTGAACAGTGTTGGTGAGAGAACGGAGCCTTGAGGGACCCCGTTCGGAAAAAGCTTGTTTTTGGATGACTTGCCATTAAATGTGACATGTGAGTATCTTCCTGAAAGATAGTTGCTCAGCCACCTTTTGGTGTTATTGTGCATGTTTGTGTTGAGTATTTTGTTTATGAGAGGGAAGCGTGGGATTGCATCAAATGCTTTGCTAATGTCTATTGTTGCTAATAGTGTACGTTGAGCTGGTCGTCTGGAGTTGATGCCATCCATGATGTGCTGCGTGAGGTTAGCGAGTAATGTCGTGGTTGAGTGGTGATGTCTGAATCCATGTTGAGTAGGCGATAGTGATATGTGTGGGTTGGTGATTTGTAAGATTAGTCTTTCTGTTACTTTGGAAGGTGTGCATAGTAAAGTAATGGGTCTATAGGAAGCTGGTTCTGTTGGATTTTTGTTTGGTTTGAGTAGTGTAATAATTTTACCTTGTTTCCATATGTCAGGAATAATACAGTGTTGGTATGAATATATGCTGATATTTGTGAGAGCTAGTATTCCTTGTGGGCCCAAGTGTTTAAGGTGTATGTTAGATATGTTGTCTGGTCCAGTAGCCTTCGAATTCTTAATGTTTTTGATGATCTTGGTGGTCTGGTCTCTATTGAAGGGTGTAATGGTCGTGTCGAGTCTGTAGGTTTTCTTGTGTCTGGCTGTTTGTCTGTCTGCGTGTTTCTGGTTGTTGTCTCTGTTTAAGTGACTTATCTTTGCGTAGTGATTAACTAGAATGTTAGCTTGTTGTGTGTATGTTGGGATATTATTTTGGCTGCGACAGATAGCCGCGTGTGAGGTGTGAATGCCGCTGTTAGAGTGGGTAATGCTGTTTATAGTCATGTATAGCCTGGATGTGTCCGTGGAGTGGTTTAGTGTAGTTATGAATTCCCTGAATGTTTCTGTTTGTTTTTCTTTGAGTTTGTTGTTTATTTCTGTGTTGAGCTGTTGTACCTGCTGTTTTATGTCTTCTGTGTGTGGTGTTTGTGTTTTATGTCTTCTGTGTGTGGTGTTTGTGTTTTATGTTTGAGGTTGTTACGTTGCCTGATGAACTGGGCTATTTCTCTAGCGTAATTTGGGTTGTATTTCCTAATGTTGCCCTTGGGTATGTATTTGTTTGCATTATTGATGATCTGATTAAATGTCTTGAGTGTTGTATTGATGTTTATGATGGGTGTGCTGTTTAATGTGGTGAATTGTTCCTCATTCTGTATTTTGAACTGTTCCCAATCAGCTTTCTTGTAATTTCTGTAAGTGTGCCTAAGGCTGTTGGGGCAAAGTGTAGAATGTGTTGTAATGATGATGGGCAGGTGGTCTGATGACAGTTGTTTTTCTGTTCTCAAGTGTGTATGTGTTGCTAGTGAGGGGGAACAGAACGTTATGTCTAGGGAGGAGTTTGAGTATCCTGCTTGATGTGGTATGTGTGTATGTTCTTCTGTATTGTTAAGAATGAAGAGGCTGTTTAGTTGTGTGGCTATGTTGGCGCCTCTGGTGTTGCTTTGGTTGTGCAGGTACCAACTAGTGTCTTTAGCGTTGAAGTCTCCTCCTAAGATGACATTAGTGAGAGAGGTCAGATTGTGTAACTGTGGATTGTAATTGGCTGGCACCTGAGGTGAACTATCTGGTGGGATGTAAATGTTGATTCGTGTGGTGTTGTGTTTTGCGCGTTTTAATGTTAACTGCCTGTATTTCTATCGTGTTATCTGCTTGGATTGTGTTTGTAATGTTTTGGGTAGCATCAGTGTAGCTAATGCTTTTACGTATGTAAGTGATGAGTCCACCCCCGTTACCCCCAGTACGATCTTGACGGATCGCCGTGAAGTCAGGGATGGTGGGTGTTTTGTGTGTGCGTTTTAGTTTTGTTTCTTATATAAGTGCTATGTGAATGTTTTGTTTGTGTACGAATTCCCTAAGCTGCATGATTTTGTTTGTGAGGCCATCTACGTTGTACTGTAATATGTTAATATTATACTTCTGTATGTGTCTCATGGTGCTATTGTGTCTATGTCTTTGTGTATGGTGACATGTGTAAGTTGTAGTGGGGCCTGGATTAGTCTTAATGTCGCCGGAGAGTAAGAGTAGTCCAGGGAGCACGCAATTGCTCCCCGTATATATATATATATATATATATATATATATATATATATATATATATATATATATAGAGAGAGAGAGAGAGAGAAGAGAGAGAGAGAGTTACAAAGAAAAGAGGTACCTCAAAAGGCCTTGCGGCCCATACCGAGGAGGTACCAATGACAACGGGTGCCAGGGAAAAATTCTTACATCCTCAAATAGTTCAACAGCCAGTTCCCCCCACCCTGCCAAATGAGCACCACGTACCTTGAAACAGAGTCTATATCGGTCCTTTATGGGAGTAATAAATTGTGAATTTTATTTTATTTCAAAATGTCATACAAGCCCTCCTGGGAAAAAATGGCTAAGCGTTGAATTACTGGATAAAATTGATTCTCTAAGGACCAAGCCTGAGGAAAGTGTATATTTTCACAAGATACCTCGTTGCAATTAAACTTCAATAAAAAATGTTGAAAAATCAACAATCTACAACAATCTTTGCGGCACCCCTGGGTAATGTCAGTGGCACCCCGGTTGAAAACCACTGATTTAAACTAAACATGCTTCTAAAATCGACATCGTTGAACCCGTGTAAGTGCTTGAAAACCTCGATGAGTTGACCGCGCAGCCACCGAGTTTCCAGCGAAAACAAATTCAGAGCGCGTCAGCGTCGATTGTAGCCCATATGCCTAACGGAAGGGATTAACTTTGTAGCCCACGCCTGGACTCGTTCCAGCCTGTCAATATCTTTCCTGAGGGTGGGCGACCAGACCTGCACAGCATACTCCAGGTGCGGCCAAACCAGGGAATTGTACAGAGAGAGCACATCTCCTTGTTCCGAAATCGAAATTGCCTCCTTATATAACCCAACAGCTTCTGGACTTTCTTTTCCACCTGTACGCACTGTTTGGTAAACTTAAGGTCACTGCTAATTAGCACACCCAAGTCTTTCCAAATCAGTGGCCTCGATATTATTCCCCAACAGGGAGTAGTCCGACTTGGGATTGGCGTAGGCAATGTGCATGACCTTGCATTTACCCAAGTTAAACGGCATTTGCCATTTTTCGGACCACTCTCCTATCCTACATAGGTCCGTACGCAGTTGCTCGATCGCTTCGGGCGTCCCAACATTGTCTCCAAGCTTGGTGTCATCAGCGAATTTGGCGATCCTACTGACGATGCCAGCGTCGATATCATATATGTAAATGATAAACAACAGTGGCCCCAAAACGGAACCCTGAGGAACCCCGCTAGTGACCGAGGCCCAACCCGAGGTAGCCCCTTTAATTACAACCCTCTGCCGAGGTGAAGCGACGTCGCGTCTGTTTTGTAGTTGTATGGGTGTCTGTTTTCCGCGTTCAGATGAAAGTAGCGACCCGTTTAACTTTTCGTAACGGCAAAGATCGTGTGACGGAGGAAACCTAATTCTTTAAGCGGGATCGGAACGATCTCAGGGTCGCTACATCATCTGAATGCATTAGAAGACGGTCACTCAGCCAACTACTGACTGGATTTAACGTCGTTGATATAAAAGGAAGCGGTGTTTTAATGCGGCTACGACTTAGCCTTTATCGGTCATTATCTTTCCCTATTATTTGATTTAGGTCGCTTAAAAAAATCCTATATAGTTATATACGATCCTTTTTACTGGTATATATGAGAAGAAAAAAAGATTTGGGAAAAATGGTTATAAAGTTGAGTGAAACTTTTTAAAGTATATTATACGTAATTTAATTCTTTGAAGTTATTTTAAGTAACAATTGGAAACTGGGTTTTAAAAACCTTTTGAAATTCTTTAAAGAACCATTTTGGTTAGATTTCTATTTTCAAGAATTTTACTGAGAATTTCTATTCAAATTATTTAAAGAGGATTATCGTAAACAATCTAAATTTCTTCCTACACAAAACTATTAAAATTTGGTCCTGTTTCGGAAGCAACAATATCATCATTCCACTCGTGCCAGGATTATTTTAGGGTGATAGAGATAACATTTAATATCTAAAAGTTCTTTGTTTGACTACTTTCCACTTGACACTTTTCCCATTCCCATTCCTATTCTTGATCCTAAACTGAGAATGGTTGAATTGGGAATTCCAGTTATGGGAAAAAAGAGTTTCTTGATTTGAGGAAAAGTCTCAAAAGAGAATGACTGTGACGCATTTGTGGCTCGAGGATTGTTTTGTATGAAAAGATCCCGCGTCTAATGGAAAATTCTATACAGTGAGAATGGGAATGGTTCGATTTGAGAATTGTCTCCATTGAGATTCCCACTTTCGGATTTCTCATTCTTTGATAAAGAGTGAAATGTGAATGATCAAGATTACTTCCCATTCAGTGTCATTTTCATTCCCATCCGTGGTAGAGGCGCCAAATGGGAATAGCTAATATTTCCTAACCTAACTTAATTTAGCCTAACCTAACCTAAGGTAACCTAACCTGGACCAAAGTGAGAAAGTCGTGGATAAGGATGGGAATGACGTTGAGTGGGAGTAAACCATGCTCAAGATTGGGAAGAAACCTCCTGTTTGTCATAACAGCGATCATCCCATTCAATGTGATTCCTATTTCATTCTGAGACCAAGACTGGAAAATCCACGAATAAGAATTTCAAACGAGGCAATACTCAAATCGATCTATTTCCATTTCATGCCATTCTCATTTTCACTCGCAGATTTCCCACTTTGGTTGGGTTACGCTTGGCCCAAGCTTGAGGGGATAAAATGGATAAAGTTTACTAGGGCCCGGGCAGCCAAGAGATCCAGCAGGCAGGGCCCAATTTAGAAAATGTTGTTAGGTCCAGTTAAGTTAGGAAATATTAGCTGTTCTCATTTGGCGATTACTGTACTTCTCATTCTATGCCATTCCCATTCTCATTTTCTGACTTCAAATGAAAATGACCAAAAGTGAAAAATCCATATTTGACAAAAGCGTGTCTTGATTTGGGACATAATGTTTTCGTCGCTGAAACGGCGCCAAATGGGAAGGGCTAATATTTCCTAACAACGTATTTTAACCAATCATAACCTAACCTAACATTAGCCTAATTAATTAGAACCTAACTTATCATAACCTAACCCGGACCAAAGTGGGAAAGGTCGTGGATGGGAATGAAAATGACATGAAGTGGGAATGACCTAGAATGGAAATTGCCTAGAATAGGAATGGCATAGAATGGGAATTGCATTTACGGACACGGGACTGGGAATGGCGTAGAATGGGGTGAGACCCATTTGTCGCCTTTATCGCAAATGCGAATAGGAGTGATATTCTTTCTTAAATGAAGAAATTCTTTTCTCAAATGTGGATTCTCACGTTGTACATTCTCAATTGCCGACCAGGAATGGAAATAGGAATGATGTTGAGAGGGAAGTAATCACAGTAATCATATACTCTAATGTTATAGTTTATATAAATCAATTACAGTACACATTCAGTTATCCGTGATTGAGGGGTGGTCAATGATCACGGATAACTCGATTTCACGGTTAACTCTGTATACCCCGCCAGTGGTGCAGCTGTTGCTACCTGCCACCACTGACTGGCCTCCAACCCCGCGCGTCAGCGTACACAGTATTATTCTATTACAGTATAATATACAATTAAGTAGTTTGCACTCACCACAGAACGTGAAGATCATTCACGGCCGAAGATTGTAACCTCCCTCTGTTAACAGTGCTGCTAATATTAATTGTCTATGGTAGCGCAGAGGGAGAAACACTGACTGAGGAGCGTTTTTTGTGGGTTGGCGGGAAGCGAGCCACGGATATAAACCCGCGTCAAATCACAATTAACTCGGTATAATGATCACGTATAAGTACACAATGGTCACAATTAGTAAATCAAAGTTAACTCGATTCACAGTTGAGTAAATCACGGATATCCGCCTGACTACTCCAGTTGCATGAGCTGAGCATTAATTACCGCATGCAAAAAAGCATTATATTTGACGATTAAGAAATCCTTAATCTCCATTAATTAACTATTAATTAATTATTAATTATTAAAGTATAATTGAAAACTTACATTCATAAACTGAATGAAAATAAATTACAGATTAAAAATTACTTTAATTAACTACAAAATTATTTTAATTTCAAGCTTTTTTCGCAGTATAGATTCGATGTTTTTTTTGTTTATGTTCATTTATACTTTTCATTTATTATTTTTTAGCGTAAAAATAAATCTAAATTTTAAAATTTAGCTTTAAAATAATTATTATCGAACTAAAAAGCAATCTAGAAATTTATTTATTCTTTGAGGGTCGAAATCAATGAGAGAACTTTCATCCAGTTTTAATCATTTTTAACAATTTTAAACAATTTTTGTCCTAGAAACGTTTAGAATGTAGAAATTGAGAATCTCTTACTTTGGGTTTTGGAAAAAAGTTCGCCGATATAAAATCTCTAAATAGCATAAAAAATTACTAAGTGATGATAATCTGTTTTTCTTTGGACATTTTTTTTTTATTTTTTATTTTTTTAGTGACGGTAGTAAAATTATTAAAAGCCATTTATCATTTATTAGTGAATTTTTTTTTATAGTTTATAGAAACTTTAGTTTACGAAGCAAACTTTTTTTTCCCGGAATTACATCCGCGTGTGATTTATTTATGTATTTGTATCGTTCAAATGTCTACGTTCAGAAGTCTGCGAGGAAACGTAAGCAAATTTTTCGTTTTCCGTCCCCGGAAGTTTATTTGCTATCAAGTTAAAATCTTCCGAAAATACATATTTTTTTTGCTTACTTCATAAACTGTGCATTTATGCAGACTTTGCTTCATAAATATTACACAGACTGAGACGGGATTTGGCGTTCGATAAAATGAAGTAAATATTTCTCAGCATAATTGCGTAATTCGCTTACCAACCACGCCGATTGTTTATCATCAATGATAAAACATTAAGAAAAAAAAAATTACAGGGTGACCCAGAAAAAAAGAGTGTTTTCAGAAATAAATTCTTACATAAATATTTTTGAGAATATCTTTTTTGAATCACCCTGTAATTAAGGACGTAGACAATTGGTCTGATAATGTGCTTGGTTTCAATTAATGAATTTGCAATGGAGAGTTTTGAACGGTATATGACAAACACTATAGTTTTTACTTTTTCATGATGTTAGCCTGACGTGGGCAACGGGTCACTCGCAAAGAACCGTTGCCCACGTCGGGCTAACATCATGAAAAAGTAAAAAACTATAGTGTTTGCCATTTACCATTACTTATTCGGACTATATTGAATTTAATTTTCCCAGAAGAGTTCCTTGTTCCTTGCACGGTCTGTGTGTATCATATTATATAATATATATATATATATATATATATATATTCTACAGATGTTATAAGGAAACTTGAGATATAATTAAAATGCAAATGTGCTCTAAACTTCAGAACAAATAAGTTTATACTTCAACGGTTTTTTTTATTAACAACTAAAGGTAATTAATTCCTACACTTTATAGCCACGTTTTGTTTCTTAGACCCGAACCCCTTCATTGCCAGTTCCACAACTGAAAATTCTACGAAGAAATCTGTGCATTTACTGTCTGAACCATTTTATGGAGAATTATACAAATATTGTTTTCATCATACACAATGGAACTTAACGAGAATACGTCTTCAGTAAAACGTGGCAGAAACGCATCTGCGCACCAAAAATACTATATTTTCTACTTACTACCGCTGTTGTAAAGATATTAAAAAGAGCGAATTTTATGTTCATATATATATATATATATATATATATATATATATATATATACACATTCAACTGCAAAGAACACGCAGTATAAATAACGTAAAGAACGACGCTTGTATAGGAGATATTTCGCGCAAGACGAGAGAGAGAGAACGAAACAAATGAAAAAATGAGGTAACCACCCGGGAATCGAATTTGTTTCGTTCTCTCTTTCTCGTCTTGCGCGGAATATCTCCTATACAAGCGTCGTTCTTTACGATACATATATATATATATATATATATAATATATATATATATATATATATATATATATATATATAATTATGCGGGTTGCTTCTACAGAGCTTCAATTTAATATTTAGTAGAAATCCAATGACAAGGAGAAATGTAAATGCCATGAAAAGTCTTCTTTATTGCGCAACGTTTCGAGCAATACGCTCATCTTCAGGCTGTTTAATAACAATGTGAAATTAAAATCAATATTGAATGAAAAACAAACAGAAATTTCTATAACCTATTCGTAAAGACAAATTTTAAAAGACTGAGAAAAGAGGGTTAAGTTCTAAGTTATACAGATTTACATATCAAAATTAAGAAGTTATTTTTAAATACATGTAGTAAATGTGAAATTAATACACTGGAAAAATTACCAATAGTACACTGGAACAATGGAGCTATCTACCTTATACAGCAGTATCCGAGGCCGACTAATTTGAGCAGAGGAGACGGGAATGAAAGATGGCGAGGGAGATAGGGGAAGGAGGGATTATAAGGAATTGGGGAAGGAGGAGGGATCATAGCAGATTGAGAGGGACGGACGATGAGTCAACATTCAGACTAGGGGACAATGCTTTAATGAAAAGGGATTCTAAAATTCTTAGTGAGTTGGGACAAGTATTACAACCAAGAATTTTAAAATTGTCTAAAGTGACATCAATTTTGCATTTGATGCTATGTTCACGTATGCTGGAGGCTTCCTTAGTTTTTAAAATTTTACCTGTTCGGCCACTTATTCCCATATGCGAATAAAATCTAGCCCTGAGAGAGCGAACAGTGCTGCCGATGTAATTCCCAAGGAGACACCTAGGGCAGGTAAATAAATATACAACACCGCTACGCAACGAGTCAGGGGTTCGATCCTTCGCTGAGAAAAAGCTACCTAAAGACGTTTTATTAATAAATATGATGCGGAAATCAGTATGATAAAAAAATTTCCTTAACAATTTTGTAAATTTAAGCTTAAATTCCTTATTCAAGGGACCCATTTCAGGTACCAAGAAATATTTTATATCCTTCGGCACTGTAATACATGGAAGTTGAGGGCTATAAACATTATTTAAGAAGGATCTAATTAGTTTGTCTACATATTGAACAGGAAAACTATTATTAGTAAAGTATGATCTTAGATTATTAAATTCATCATTAAGTAAGGTAAAATTAGAGGTCAAATTATATCCTCTGAACAGGAGAGTTTTAATACAAGACATCTTATAGTTGAAATCAGTAAAACTAAAAAAATTCATGCCCAAACCAGTGAAAGTGGGTTTCCTATAAACTGATGTAGTAATAGAATCACCGTTTTTCGAAATTAAAAGATCTAAGAAGGGGAGGGAGCCATTTTGCTCAGTTTCCATTGTATACGTTATATTGGGGTGCAAAGAATTTAGGAAGTTAAAGAATTGTTGCGCTTGTACCGCATTATCAAAGACTGCTATCGAATCATCAACGAAGCGTCGATAGAAAATTGGCTTGAGATGAGTGGGAGATTGTCTAAAAATTACACTTTCTAAATGAGTCATAAAAAAGTCAGCTGCTAGCGGTCCGACTGGTGATCCCATCCCTACCCCATCAATTTGTTGGTAAACCTTATTGTTGAAAGTGAAATAGCATTGTTTGAAGACCAATTCTAAAAGTTCCTTCAAATGAGACAATGAAAAACCATGAAAATTATCCACTGAGCTAAAAACCCTATCTAAAATAATGGCAATAGTTTCAGATACAGGTACATTTGTGAAAAGTGACTTTACATCAAAACTGACAAAAAACTTTTTTGAATCGAAGTTTTTACCCAGGAGTTCTTTTTGGAATTCAAACCTATTTGTCTTTACGAATAGGTTATAGAAATTTCTGTTTGTTTTTCATTCAATATTGATTTTAATTTCACATTGTTATTAAACAGCCTGAAGATGAGCGTATTGCTCGAAACGTTGCGCAATAAAGAAGACTTTTCATGGCATTTACATTTCTCCTTGTCATTGGATTTCTACTAAATATTATATATATATATATATACTGAATACAAGTAAAAGCACTACATGAGAACATTTTATTAATGTTCTCTTTCATTCAGTTATTGAAAACGTATATATATATATATTACAACTGTCTCCAAGGGCAGCTCGCAGAAAAATGCAAAAACCCGAGTTGTTAAGATAACGGAAAAGAAAGCGGGTTGTAAAAGAAGTTATAAGACTATACGATACCATAAGTTTGTAAGGAATAAATGTACGAGTATATATACTTTTAGGTTGCTGCTCAGGTCCTGTGACTCATAAAAAAACTTTTACTAAAGCCGAAGGTTTTTATGTTATTTTCTTATTTTTTAGATTGAAAATAAAAAATTAGATAAACATTTTGTTCAAAGGGTCAGATAAAGAATTAATCAATTAATCTTAAGGGTTTGATTACGCATCTTAAAAGTTTAAACCTCCGATGCCGATGCAACGGTGTATCCTTAAGTCATTTAGTCATTCAGAGCAGGATTTCCCAATCTTTTGCGGTCACGGACCCCTTTCTAACCCTGGTATAACTTCCGCGGACACCAAATTTTAGCAAAGCTTGGCTACCTTAAGCTAAATTTACCCTGAAGCGACTTTATTTTAAGGAAAATATTATTAAAAAATGAACCTTACGATTACGAATTTCGCAGATGACGCTAAAATTCAAATATTTGACAAAATTACACGAATTATTATTTTTGTTAGTGAAGTACTATTTGGAATTTTGTTTGGGAATACCGCAACATCTATATGCTGTACGTATATGTAAATGACCTCGTATAGGCCATTAAATATCACTGGTATGGAACATATCTGATGTTTCAACATTCAAGTGTGCTGAATCCAAAAATCACATCCATTTTTTCTCATCACGTACAGTTTTTTGGCAAATACCTATTATCTATTTTGTATGGGCGGTATATAGACATACACTCAATTATGCAATATATATATATACAATATATACATAGAATGATTTATTCATTATAGCTATATGCAGATAATATATATATAATATATATATATATATTAGGGTGTCTCTTATTTTCGAAGTGTTGATTGTTTTAGGTTGCGCCCCCTCAACCAGTTCCATTGGTTGGAGAAACATCACATATAAAATGTTTTTTGGATTGAACAATTTTTAGAGGTCGCCCCCGCATATTAAAGTTCATAAAATATAGCTATTATTTATGCAATTAATATTTGAAATTACTAGCAGTTGTCAAGTATACTAAACATATGTTTTTAATTAATTAATCATCATATTTATGATGAATTCAATTAAATGAATATATTAGAGATAATTGTCAAGTTTGTAGCTGAAAATATTGCTTGATAAGACAAGATCAACCTGTTTAAACATGTTTCATCAAGAATGCTCCAGATTATGTTGCAATTGTTTATTTGTCATCATTCAGTGTTCTGCTGTCATAAGTAAAAGGTGTGTAACTGTGTATCACTATACTTCTTTTTTGCTATTATCAGATAATAAACTATGTTATTTATATTTTTCACAATTATTTATACTGATTTTGTTATTAGTGTTTGAAAAAAATTTAATGAATTTAATGAAAAAATTAGAATTTATGCTCTTATACACATATTATGAAGTTTTAAACAATGTTGCTATTTGTCACAAAGAATTTAATTTAGTTCAATGGAAATTTTACCTGACATGTGTTTCATGATCTGTGTTTCTATCAGTGACGTCACTAGAGGGGTGCGGGGGGTTTTTGTGCAGTGTTTGAGCAGAAATTTATTTTTTATAAAAATATCCCTGTAGTTAGTTATAACAACAAAAACATTTTTCGTAAGCCCAGCTTACATGTATCAATATACCTACAAGGCTAAAACTCTATGCTAATTTACTTTTTGAACCTTCTAATGCGCTCCGGTCAGAGCTGTCATTATTACCCAATTACAATGACGCTTCGAATCACGTGGTTTCGTCTGCACGCTCTACAAGCACGCGCTGTTGTTTTCGTTGCTGCTGGTGTTTTTATAGTCGCTGATTTTGTCAAATTTTCTGTTGTTTTAGCTACAATATTGTGGTAATTAGTATTTGTGAACCTATATCAATAACTTTTTTGAGAATGAAGTAGTAATTAAAGGAAAAGAAGGAGAAAAATAAAAAAAGGCTTCCGCTCAGTTGTTGCAGCCTCTGTCTTTATGATGTTGCAGCCTGAATGAATGGGGAATTACAGAGAGTAAAAGCAATTTGTTTCGATACAACAGCTTCAAACACGGGTCAATATAGTGGAGCCTGTGCTCTCATCGAAGCAAAATTGGGACATGATGTTTTGTACTTGCCTTGTAGACACCATGTTTTAGATTTATTGTTGGGAGCTGCATTTGAAGCAACATTGGGATCTACATCAACTGGTCCAGAGATATTGATCTTTAAGCGTTTTCGTGACAATTGGACTTCTGTTGATCAAAGCCAGTTCCAAACAGGTGAGACAGACACGATTACTAAAGAAGCAATTATCCAGTCTAAAACTGAACTAATTCAGTTTGCTAGATCCCAGGCACCTATGCTACGGGATGACTATCAAGAACTTTTGGATCTGTCCATCATCTTTCTTGGAGGTGTCCCCAATAAAGGTATCAAGTTTCGTGCACCAGGTGCCATGCATCGAGCTCGCTGGATGTCCAAAGCGCTCTATTCTATCAAGATGTGGCTTTTTCGAAACCAGTTCAAGATGACTAAGACTGAAGAACGAGGAATTCGAGATCTTTCCCTTTTTTCTGTTCTCATCTATATGAAGGCTTGGACAACATCCTCACTCCCTATTGAAACCCCATTTAATGACTGGCTCCTTATGAGGTCATTGATTAATTATCCTAACAAAAAGATTTCTGATGCAACTAAAAAAAAGCTCTCTAACCACTTATGGTACCTGTCTGAAGAAGCAGTTGGTCTTGCTTTCTTTGATGAGCGAATTACTACAGATGTAAAGAAACGCATGGTAAAGGCATTAGAAGATGAGTCCACTGATAGACCACCCAAGCGTCCTCGGATTCCTGAATCGACCTTCTGCTCTGGTGAAGGACTACACCAACTTGTTACAAGAAATACTAGAGAATTCTTTACTAAGCTGAATTTGCCAGAAGGATTTCTGAACAAGGCACCCAGCACTTGGACATCCAACTGTGAATATTTAATGGCCAGAGCTATTGTTGCAGCTCTATCTGTTGTAAATGACCGGGCAGAACGTGCAGTAGCTTTAGTTCAAGAGCTGAATAAGAAATTGACAGTGGGGGAAGAGCAGCTCCAGTTCCTGCTCCAAATTGTTGCAAAACACCGCCAGAGTCACCCAGTTCCATCAAAAACTGTTCTTCTCAAAAAATAACAATCAATGAGGTCGCACCTTAAAATACACCATATTGTATAATCATTGGATATTAAATAAATGTTGTATAAGGAAATAATGCTAATTAAAGTAATTAAAGTATGTAAATAGCACTGGCATTTTGAATTTATCTCTATATAATAAACTAATGGTTTTTTTTTTGTAGCAATGCTTCATTGCTGATTGTATATAAAAAAAAGAGCCAGGAAGGATTTTGGATAGGAGAAAAAGGATTGGGATAAAGAAGGATTGAGGACCAAAGGATGGATTATAACAACATCAAGGATAGGTTAGAAAAGGATCAATGATAAATAAGAAGGCCTATACTTATAAAAACGAATCAAACTAAAAAAAGGAGGAAGGAATTATGTGTAAAATGAGCATACTCATATGTCAGGAGATATTAGCCCATGGTCACCATTTTTATTAGCCGGGGGCGACCCCTAAATATGAGCCAATTTCTGTCAAACTTTCAAGTTTTAGTTTTTATGCTAAATGGAACTATTTTAGGGGGCGCAGATAAAATAATTCAACATTTCAATTTTTGACTACCCAATAAGAGACACCCTAAATATATATACACACACACACACACACTGCGTTCCAAATTATTAAGTAGATTACATTTTCTCCAATGTTTTCAAAAGTTTTTCACCGATTTTAATGAAATTTGTAGCAAATAATCACTATATATAGCAGCATTGATGGTATTCATTTCGATAAAATATTTTCATAATTAAAATAATTATTTCATTTTATTGAAGAATATGTAAAATATTGTGTTCCGAATTATTAAGCAAGTATTCTATTTACGGATCTAAATGGTGAAAATGGGTAAGAAGAAGGATTTAACACTAACTGAGAAAAGAAAAATAGTCAAGTTACTCACTGAAAATATAAAATCTATTGAAATTGCGAAGTAGTTTGGCAGAGCTTATCGAACTGTAAACAAGTTTGTAGCGAAGGGTACCAACCTCAGGCAGCGAAGTGATAAAGGAGCTACAAAAAAAGTGACAAGGCGGCAGATATCTGTAATCAAGCGCAAATTGCAAAGCATCCATTGTCCTCAAGTAAGGAGGTTTTTGAGCAGGCTGGCATACATAATGTACCAAGAACATCTCGATGTGGAATCCTCCAAACAATTGGCAAGACGTGTAAACCTACGATTCAGTCACCATTAACACCCAGGTACAAGAAGCAGCGTGTTGAATGGGCGCGTCAGTACGTGAAAACAGATTTTAATACTGTATTGTTCACCGATGAATGAAAAGCAACCCTTGAGGGACTTGATGTTTGGTCAAGAAGATGGATTGCTGAGAGCCAATTTCTACCATCGAGATTAAGACGCCAACAAGTTGGAGGTAGTGTCATGTTTTGGGCAGGATTGATAGACAATGAAGTAGCTGTCCCATACAGAGTGCCTGATGGTGTAAAAATGAATGCCCAGTCTTACACAAACTTTCTAAAAGAAAACCTCATTCCATGGTAGAGACTGACCCTTAGCAATCCATCTTCTTGACCAACCATCAGATCCCTCAACGGTTGCTCTTCATTCATCGGTTAACAATACAGTATTAAAATCTGTTTTCACGCACTGACGCGTCCATTCAACACGCTGCTTCTTGTACCTGGGTGTTAATGGTGACGGAATCGTAGGTTTACACGTCGTTACTTTTCCTAAATTGAAGTGCGCTTCCTTTCTATGCCTCACCCCAGTATCATTTCAGTCGCCTTAATGGTAGGATGTGTTTGCATTAGTGTGTTATTTTAGTTTTAATAGTAGGATATGTGTGTATTAGTGTTTTTTTATTGCATAATAACTATAACACTTATTTTTTATTTTCAGGTGTAAATTTATATAGCAAAATACATTTATTATCTAATGATGGAGACTCGAAAGAAATCTAAGGTTTACTTGATTGACAAGTGTGAGAATGATATTAGAGGTGGTAAATTGCCATCAAATCTTCAGGCTCTGTCCTTTTTCCTTCATTTACATATAAAAAAGAAGACGATAAGAGAAGCTTCGTCAATGAAAACTGAAAAAAATTGAGGAGTTTTGGAATCGTGCCCGAATTCCAACTCAACACAAACAGGACACAATCAGAAAACTGGAAAAACTCTTCTCACGATGGAAAGCATTGAAGAAAAATGCATCCCGCAAGACAGAAGTACAGGCTAAGAATGAAAGCATGTTCAAGGACTGTTTTCACGACCTCTTTAATATCGCTCATGCAAATGTCCTCGACATAATTAAAATGGAGGAAGATAAGCGGTTTCTTATTGCTCAGCGTGATAAAGGCCGTAGTGGAACAATGTCTTCTGTTGATATTGTGTTACATTAGAAGGAGGCAAAGAAGGAGAAACGTGTGTTGAGCGAACAAAGTCGAAAGCGAACGGCAGAACAAAGCAAGGATTCATTGTTAGATTCTGTTACACTAGAGAGCAGCAGTTCATCGACGTTTGAGGAAGAGGAATCAGAACCTGAAGCTGTTCCTGGAACAAGTAGGCAGAAACGCCCTTTCAAGCGGGGAAGAAAAGAAGTCATCACGCTTGGTCTCACAGCAGTTCTAGATCGCTGTAAAGTATCTGATCGTGTTGCTACTATGATTATTGCGGAGACTGCGAAAAGTCTCAGCCATGGTATCCCTGATCTTGCTGTGAATCGAGAGACCATCCGACGTGAACGAAAGAGGCAAAGGGAGGCACTCTCTCTGACCATCCTGAAAAATTTTAAGCCGAATGTACCTCTTACTGTACAGTGGGATGGTAAATTACTACCGGAAATTACTGGAAAGAAAAAAATTGGTCGTCTTCCTGTCATAGTAACAGGTCAGGGAGTACATCAGTTTCTTGGCATTCCAAAGCTCATATCTGGAACTGAGAAAGCACAAGCTGCAGCTGTCATTGAAGCTCTCCGTAAGTGGGATATTGAAGAAAAGGTCCAAGCTATATCCTTCGATACAACTAGCTCCAATACTGGTCTAGTGGCTGGAACTTGCGTTATTTTACAGCAGATGCTGAAACGTGACCTACTCCATCTGGCCTGCAGACATCACATCATCGAACTTTTGGCTGCTGCTGCTTTTAAAGGATGCATGGGCCCCACATTAGCTACAGATGTCCAACTTTTTAAGAGATTTCAAGGAAACTGGGACGACATTGATCCAAAGCGGTATGAAGACTCCACCACTGATGAAATTGCCACTTCTGCTGTCGCTGATGTAAAGGAAGGTCTCATTAGCTTCTCTAAATCTGCAATGATTACAAAAATTCCGCGAGATGATTATAAGGAGCTACTTGAACTGGCATGTCTGTTTCTTGGTGCTGTCTCTAATCGTGGTGCAGTTTTTCATGCTCCCAGAGCGATGCATCAGGCACGATGGATGTCAAAGGCAATCTATTCCTTAAAGATTTGGATGTTCAGATCACAATTTAAGTTAACAAACCGTGAGGAAAGAGGACTTCGCGACTTTTGCATTTTTATTGTATGCATCTATGTGAAAGCTTGGACCACGTGCCCTTGCGCCATTAGTGCTCCCCAAAATGACCTTCATCTCCTACAGTCACTAATAAAGTATTCAAACATCCATCCACGCATTGCCATGGTAACTTCACAGAAGATGGCAGCTCATTTATGGTATTTGTCTTGCTTTTTTCGATGACGATGTCCTCCCTGATATCAAAAATCGCATGGTCATATCTATGACTAGTGTTGATGGACAAGAGAACCCTCCAAAGCGTGTGGTTGTTGACCTGGATACTGTGAAAGAAAAAAGCTTGGAAAACTTTGTAACAAAAAACACAAAATCATTGTTCGCTCAACCTCCCAGATGAATTCTTGGAGAAAACTGCTGAGCAACGGGAAGAGGATACCCATTACCAGACTGCGAAAGAAACTGTAAAAACTCTAACTGTAACAAATGACTTCGCTGAACGTGGAGTTGCTCTTATCCAGGATTTTTCTGGATACCTAACCAAAGATGAAGAACAACAATTTCTTCTCCAGGTTGTTGAAGACCATCGCAAGCATTGCACATGGGGACAAAAGCATACCTTGAGTGGAAATAATGATTAATCATAATAATTACGCTACTGTCTGATGTTAATGTACTGTTCTTAATATTATGATAATGTCTTGTGCACTTCCTGCTAATGTAGGAACATAATAAATTGTTTAAATACATTTGGAAATTGTTTATATTCACACTTTCTGAGAATCTCGTATCCAATACTTCGAAGCCGTTGAGTGATCTCTAAATATTAAAATATCTCAATAAAACTTTGTACACAGTGTTTTTACATCATATGGCAATAGGCATGCTATGATGGGGTCAGAGCACGGAAACTTAAAAGTTGAAAGATAAGTGACACCCTAATATATATATATATTATATATATATATATATATATATATATATATGTGTGTGTGTGTGTGTGTGTGTGTGTGTGTGTGTGTGTGTGTACATATATAAATCTAATAACCAGGCTACTGGTATAAAAAGAAATCATAATGATCTCACTATATTAATTCCAAACGTTTCGTAAGTGAGGAATAAGGAGAAAGGTTCCACCAGGATATCAAGACTATCAAAAAAAGATATCAAGGAAGATGGGATGTCAACATGATGGCAGACTACTGCTGGTCTTTGAAACGGGAAGGCTCGGAAGAAATGCAGCACAAGAAGCGAGCAAAAAAACGACGATTTTCTCCTACTGATCAATCAGATTCCCGGAATTTTCATCGTGGGAAATATCATCGTCGGAAAGATCATCGTCGGAAAGATCATCGTGTGGAAAGATCATCGTGCGGAAATATCATCGTGCGGAAATATCATCGTGTGGAAAGATCATCGTGTGGAAGGATCATCATCAGTGATAAGTTATATAAGTTAAAGTTAAGTTAAGGAAACCGGCCACTTCGGTATAGAATGTGTGTATATGAAGTTGTAGTTAGCCTCTATTTTCTTGTGGCGTTTGTTAGTACATCCGACGATGATCTTTCCGACGATGATATTTCCCACGATGAAAATTCCGGACACCGGAATTACCATTACGAGCCAATAATAATAAAAACAAAAATAAAATTGATGAAAAGTTGTTGAATAAGTCTTTTTGAATTTTATGATCGATGTTATGAATTACATATTTTGGGATTGTCCTTTTTTATTTATGGGTTACGAGGGATTGAGAATAAGATCATTAATCATTTAATAACTTATATATAGACCCTGGCCAAATTATTAGAATCACTAGTCAAAAGTTACTTATTTTTTTTTAAAATTTTAGGCAATTTCTTCTTTAAGAAATGAATCAATAAAAAAGTTGTCGTTAAAGAACTATTGGATCACCTGAAGATCAGGGCCCCCCAGCCTTCTTTAGTTAGCCTTATAAGGCTAACTAACGAAAATATCACGACCTAACCTAACCAATCGTGAATTAAATAAACCAATTTCCTGTTCGATTTTCTATTTACTAAATACTAAATTTACTTACTAAATTTACTTATACATATATAAGTTATTCTTAATAAAAGTATCATTTTTAATTAACTTATCACTGACGATGATCCTTCCACACGATGATATTTCCACACGATGATATTTCCACACGATGATATTTCCGCACGATGATCTTTCCACACGATGATCTTTCCACACGATGATCTATCCGACGATGATATTTCCCACGATGAAAATTCCGGACACCGATCAATCATGATTGATCTGTTATGTATCATTTAAGTATCAAAGATGAATTTACTTTGAAATGTATTGTCTTCGTATTTCTTATAATTTTGTATTCTTGAAAATTTAGTTGTTTAATACATACTATGAATATATCTGACTTATATTTTGTGAATAATCCTGACGTGACACATAAAAATGGTTGTGAAATTTGAAATCAGCATGGCAAAAGTGTATAAGATCACGTCATAGAAATAAAATATCTCGTACTTTGGTTTGAAATGCAGACGTGTTATTAACAAAAAACCAAAGTGAAATGTTTATTTCAGAAACATTGGTCATGGCTTATCCTGAACTAATATTTCTGATTTGTTCATTATTATTATATACTCTTAATGTGACACAACGTTTCGAACTGAGACTGGTTTTAGTCATATATATTTTCATACACACCTTAGTTAAACTTGGTTTTGCTTCCTCCCGAATTGTTCGTTCTGATGAAGGTCAAGCTTGTTGCTTCAAATTAGACCTACAGCTTAACGTGGAGTTCGAACCACGACCCAACACGTGTGGTCAAAAATTACAAAGCCCTCGTCCGGACTCGATCTCACGCCCTCCAAATCAGCAGCCCAGGCCATTTATCTAGCAACTAATTTTTATTGTGTTAAAGGACGAACAGCTGGGTTTGTTGCGCTCAAAGTTTTTATCGCGGTACTGTGGTAAATTTATCTCTATCAATTAGTGATACTCGTACTACCTCAGACTTGCTCTACAGAAACTGCACCCAAAATCGCAAGTATCCGCGATCGCAAACAGTTCGTATACAGGCCTGTACTCAGTGATGGGCAGTATCTAGATACATGTATCGCCGATACGTATCGATCGATACTTTTGTATCGGTATCGCTTTAGCTACTTGACAAAAGTATCGATTTATCGGTATCGCTAAGGTAAATTTTCTTAAATGTATCGAAAAAAATCGATACTTCGATACATCGATACATTAATAAGAATTTTTAAATATTTAAATAGATGTTATAATATGACACTACTGAGTTATATTTATGAATATACATAAATAATAATATTATTAAATATTTATTTAATGACAGTACTACTCTACTGGTCACGTCACACAGTACGGCGCAACGTTTAAACACGTTTGTACTTGTGTTATTGAGATTAATTAACCGAAATTAGCCGAAATAATCCAGGAAACTCTAAAATGTCAGTTGACATTACCATGCGTCACAAGATGGAACTCCTTGTTCGACAGTTTATCAGTTCTGTTGAAGCATAAAAGTGTCCTAAATGAAACAATGAAACAACTAGGACTGCCAACATTTCGTGAAAATGAGCTTGATTTTCTCCAGGAATACGTAACCGTACTACAACCCATTGCAACAGCACTTGATAGGTTGCAGTCCGACAAAGAATGTTTTTACGGTTGCCTGCTTCCGACATTGTTAGCTGTAGAGAAGAAGCTAGGGCGTTTGAATTCGGAGGCATTGCTTCATTGTCAGCCATTTCTCAATGCAGTCACAGTAGGGTTCACTAAGCGGTTTGAAAAGTTTCTGTGCCTTGATGCGTCGCATAAGTGTAAAGCAGCAATACTGGCATCGTCTTCAAATCCTCTGTTCAAGTTAAAGTGGATGACAATAAAAGGCAAATTTAATACTAACATTGTCAAAAAGAGGATTCAAGAAATGTTGGTTAATGCTGTTAAGAGCCTCAGCGAGCAGACCCCCCAGCAACAACTAAGTGATGCTGCATCTGACGGAAGTGCAGATGATTTCTTCTGTTATGAGTCTGCTTCCACTAATGTCTCTGCAACCCAAGATTCCACTGAGATGGAAGTTTTACAGTATCTGGGTGACGGAAGTCATTCTCTCCAATCTCTGAGGCAGTACCCAGGAATTCTACGGGTCTTCCTGAAGTATAACACACCACTAACCATCCTCTGCTCTGTAGAACGGTTGTTTAGTTTGGCTGGTCACATTCACGCTCCAAAAAGGAATAGACTTCTGACCAGATGTTTAGCCAGCTGGTATTTTTGAAGGGTAATAGTAATTACTTTTAATTGCTAGTGTAATATTTTCAGTCATTCATGTATCCTACAAAATTAAAACATACTTTCATTAAATAAAGCAATTGTTTTTATTTACATCTATAAAACCCATTAAAATGTCGTTGATTTTACTTACAGTGCGTACAAATTACTAGTATAAACAATAATATCTAATACCTACATATTAAATGAATAATTATAAAAATGTACCGGCGATGCATGTATCGGTATCGGTATCGCTTAAGACATCTAGAAAGTATCGGCGTATCGGTATCGCCTAAGACGTTCTTCATGTATCGATGTATCGGTATCGCTTTAGCGATTTTCATGTATCGATGCCCATCACTGCCTGTACTAAGTTTAGAATAATATTTTTTTATGTATCTGTAAACTCAACACGAAAAAAACCCTATTTGTAAATTCAAACGGAATAGAATTTAAGAAAGTCTACGTCTCAAGGTGGAATATAACCTCTCAAAAACCAAATTCAGAATAAAATTTGAAAAACTTTTAATATCTTACTTTTTTTCCTTATCTTGTGTTTATGATTTAAGTATTTCTCCAGTATACCTCTTTATGGTCCAGTTTAGTTCTCGCGTCCTTATTACTAAAAGTACCATGGACTTTTTTCCCTACCACTTTTCCTGTTATTACCGTTACCATCATAATTATTATTATTATTATCATCATCTTTATCATTAATGTTATTATGATTATCATTATTACCCTCATTAATATAGTTATTATTCTTTTTATTATTAATTCCAGACAGGATTCCCTTGTTATTCTCACTGAAGTTTAATTGACGAGTAAGCTCCACCCGGCTTCACGTGGACGTCCAAATAAGCATTACGCGGACAAAAATCTTACTTAACTGAACAACAGTTTGGCCGCATAAACTTTGCTCTAAACTTTTTTGTATTGAATAAATTTATTCGATGTTTACATCAAATTATTCGCAACGACGCGACGTCCTCTATATCTTGGTGTAAAGTGCGTGTGTAGTAGTTTCTTCTGAAAAAAGTTATAGTCTTTAGAAGAGCCATCCACGAAATCTTAATCGGGGATAATAAAGATTTGTCCACGATTTACAAGAAAAGCAAATCTCGGAAAGGTTCGAGACAGCAGTTGCCAAAAACATTTTTACGCATGGAATAGTAAATAGCTAATAGCTGGAATAGTTTGCCGGTAGAAGTAATTAGTAGCACGTCTACAAACATGTTTAAAAATCGATTAGACGCATATATTGATAGATTGGGTATAGTTTAAGGTAGTAAAATTAAGGTTTTTGTGGTTCGGAACTCACGTAAAATTGTAGGTCCCCTCCGCAGGACATGCGCAATACACAACTACAACCACAGTTAGGTAGACCAGCCATGATTGGATCCTGGGGTCTTTGTTGGTCTGAAACATTATAACATAATAACATTATGACTGACGTCAGTGGGAATCGAACCCGGAGCGCGTATATATATAGATATATATATATATATATATATATATATATATATATATATACAGGGTGGGCCGTAAGTTTCCATACATAGGAAAAATAAACGTTTGTTTTTTATGTTTCAGATACCCTAAGAATATGCGTTTGACGTAAGATCTTGTTTACTGATGAAGCAAATTTTTACGTCAATGGAGAGGTTAATCGGCAAAACATACGTTATTGGAGTAATGCTAACCCTAACTGGCTGAGTCCGACGAAGATGCAAGGTGCCGGTAAAGTGATGGTGTGGGCCGGGATATGGGGTGACAGAATTATTGGACCAATTTTTGTCAGTGGAAATCTTAATGCCGAAAGGTATCTTAAACATGTTGCAAGAAGAGATTTTCCCATCCCTGCTAAACAGGAAGGTAACTTCCCAGTTTACTTCCAGCAAGATGGAGCTCCACCTCATTATGGTCTTCACGTGCGTCGGTATTTGGATCAGCAGTTTCCGGATGCTTGGATTGGTCGGCGTGGTCCTGTGGAGTGGCCTCCCAGATCCCCAGATCTCACCCCCCTTGATTTCTATCTTTGGGGCACTTGAAGGCCATGGTGTATCAGGAAAGATACGAGACATAAATCATCTAAAGGAACGTATCACCAACGCCATTACAAGCTAACGTCAACTGTGCTAATGCGTGTTCATAACAGTGGGGAACACGTATTGAAATGTGTTTTCAAAACAATGGCAACCATGTAGAGCGTATTATATAAATAAAAATGGTTTGTCCATAAAAAATGTTTATTTTTCCTATGTATGGAAACTTACGGCCCACCCTGTATATATATATATATATATATATATATTAGGCCTAATATTAGCCGAGTAAGGTGATAATGATTAGGCCTACTATAATTACCAAATTGATGTGATTGAATATTGAATATGATATGATGTTACGAATGCTTCGAGGTCACCAGCTTGAATTATACCCAAGCAAATATTGGTAAGGTTAGAAAAATTACCTTATGGTTTTGTGTTTAATTAAGAAAATAATTCAGTTATTTGTTCACAGTGAATAACACTGACAATGAAAGTATTTATGGTGATTAACAATTATATAACGGCATTTATAGTATGCTAAATATGACTGACGATTAGCAAATGAGGAAATGGTTATACAGATTAATTGTTAAGTAATACACTCATTTTATGGTAGGCTAATGGTATGCAAACTGAAACATAAACAAGATGTTGCCTAATAATGATTGGAAGAAATGCACGTAAGTTGGCACACTGAAAATGGATTAGGCCTTCATTTAGGTAGGCTAGAGTTACGTATAAATGGAACATTGAATGGGCCTAGTAATGGTATAAAGAATGCACGTGCGTTTAGTACACGGTAAGTGGATTCAGCCGTCAATAATGACATGCTTAAATAAATCACATAAATAAACAGATGCAAAGTATTTATGGATTACAGGAATGAACACAATAGCAGGATGGTACACGAATATGGTATCGGAATGACACTTGAATTGGGCCTACTGCAGTCTTAACTGGAAAGTTAGTTTGAACGGTATTGAAAGCACTTTAGGTATAGCCTAATCAAGCCGTTGCGGTTACGCTCTGTAGGCTCAGCGAGCATTGTTTAGGAACGAGGCACAGAGAGCTTACCGACATTGTTGAAAATACCTCTTGAGACGAAGGATATGCTTGAAGGTTGACCTTGTAGAACGTAGGCCCGAGGTGATGTTGACCGTCCTATTGAAGTTTGTTGAACGGGCGCCAGTCGCCTCAAGTGTTGATTCGCTTCGTATAGCGTTGAGATGTTGCTTGAGGGACTGAAGCCAGCTGAAGTCGAACGGTGCTGGGTTTCGAAGGAATGCTTCTGCAGGCGGTCTGTAGAAGGTCTTACTTGATGATAGACCTGAGCCTTGAAGGAACAGCAGGCTTCGCCGGAGAGCGGGTGGCTTGACGAGTGTTGCTGCTGACGAAGGCCAAGAGGGGCCCCAAGAGTGAGAAGTGACGAACAAGACGAGAAGTGATGACTGCTGAGAGACGAAGTGAATGAGAGTGAGAGTGAGCGAGTTTGTTGTTGTTTTTTCTGTTTAAGGTGCTTCAACCCTGCTGGATTATTGACACCATTTTTTTTTTTTGACTCCCCGAAGGGAAGTAGAAAAGACGCGTCCCCAAGCGTCCTTTGTTGCTAAGAGGCTAGCGTTATTTCTGATTCCTTGAAAACACGTGCGTCTTTCGCTTTCATGTGATTCTATGTTTAAGAATGGCGGGGAAAATATTCCTTTGGCTGTTCTTTGTCTGTTTTTCTCTGTTTCTTCTTTTTCATTCTATATATATATATATGCTGCAAACCCACAAGGAAAAAGAAAAACGATTCCAAGGCCTTTCGTGTATTCAAAGCTACACCTCGTCAGGGAATGAAGTTAAAAGGCGAGAAGCCCATATATATATACAACGTACAGGAAAAACAAAACAATTAGCACATACTTAACAAGGGTTAATGAGAGGCAAAAGAAATTTTAACATGATATCGTCAATTTTATAAGTCCCCGAGCTGTTATTGAAATTGTTTTTAAAATGAATAAATGCACATTCTAGAATATTTCGTTCTATTATATCTCTGTTTTTAACAAGCGCTTTAGAACTATCCCACTTGATGCTATGGTTACATCTATACATATGGTTAAATAAAGCATTGGAAGTACTAGCTGTTCTACAAGCATATTTATGCTGTTTTACCCTAATATCTAACGTTTTACCGGTTTGGCCTATATATACTGAGTTACATTGTGTACATCCGATCGAATACACACAACCAACAACATTATCAGGGCTATTCTTTATTAGGCGTGATTTAACAGTATTATTATACTTAAAGATTACATTAATGCCAATTGCTTTAAGTACAGTTGGAAGGTATTGAAAATTAACATGGTAAGGTTAGGTTTGGCCTAATAATTTGGATGTGGACTTATTTCTTGGTAGGCTCAACAATTTAGCCCCATCTATTAAGTTTACAGTTGAAAAAGAAAATGAAGGAAGCCTATCTTTTCTTGATCTAAAAATTTGGAGATGCTCTAATCAGTTCAAATATGAAGTCTACCGTAAGCCTACTAATAATAACTCTTACGTGCATTTTTATTCTGACCATCATCCTTCGATTAAATCCTCTATTTTCTCTGCTATGTTTCTTCGAGCATTGAGAGGTGTCAGTCCTGAATTTTTAGATTCTGAGTTATGCAATATCATGAATATTGGTACTAAATTATGTTATCCTATTTCATTTTTAGATAACTGTCTTAAGAAAGCCAAGAATAGGTATTATAATAATGTAATTGTAAAGGAATTTCAGCGTAAAAATATCCTTAGCCTACCTTACCATGTTAATTTTCAATACCTTCCAACTGTACTTAAAGCAATTGGCATTAATGTAATCTTTAAGTATAATAATACTGTTAAATCACGCCTAATAAAGAATAGCCCTGATAATGTTGTTGGTTGTGTGTATTCGATCGGATGTACACAATGTAACTCAGTATATATAGGCCAAACCGGTAAAACGTTAGATATTAGGGTAAAACAGCATAAATATGCTTGTAGAACAGCTAGTACTTCCAATGCTTTATTTAACCATATGTATAGATGTAACCATAGCATCAAGTGGGATAGTTCTAAAGCGCTTGTTAAAAACAGAGATATAATAGAACGAAATATTCTAGAATGTGCATTTATTCATTTTAAAAGCAATTTCAATAACAGCTCGGGGACTTATAAAATTGACGATATCATGTTAAAATTTCTTTTGCCTCTCATTAACCCTTGTTAAGTATGTGCTAATTGTTTTGTTTTTCCTGTACGTTGTATATATATATGGGCTTCTCGCCTTTTAACTTCATTCCCTGACGAGGTGTAGCTTTGAATACACGAAAGGCCTTGGAATCGTTTTTCTTTTTCCTTGTGGGTTTGCAGCATTCATTCATTTCACGTGTTTTATTGTGAAATTCATCCCATATATATATACTGTATATACATACACATCTTTGCTTTCAACCTTTCAAGTGTTCCGTGCGATGATTCCTCATTTCACGAAGGTTAAGCTTCTCGCCCCTCCTCTCGAGTTGGCCTGGTGAAGTAGTGAGTTGGTTTCTTGTACTCTCCACCTCACATAGCCAGGTACGCCCGGCTCATCAGGGATAGTTCTGAGCCAGGCGTCTAATCTTCTTTCGAAGATGTCCACCGCAACACCACTCGTGTTCCTTTAGTCTTTGGGCAACTGATTAAACAGTCTTGGTCCTCTCACAACAAAACTATTTTCTTTCAGGATTAAGGATGTTCCCCGTCTTCCTTTTCTACTTTCCACTGTTGTTTGGAGAGTTACAGGGTTCAGAGTAAGATTAGGGACTAGTTTTTCCATTATTTTCCAAGTGTAAATAATGGTGTATCTCTCTCTTCTCCTTTCCAGTGAATATAGATTTAATTCGCGTAACCTTTCCCAGTAATTTAGTTCTTTGCACCCATTGATCTTGGCTGTGAAGCTTCTCTGAATCCCATCTAGCTCACTAATGTCTTCTTTTTCATATGGGCATGTTAAGACCGGGCAGTATTCCAATTTGGGTATGATCAGTGTTTTCAGTAGAGGAATCATTTTATTCCTGTCCTTTCGTTTAAAGGTTTTCAGTATCTGCCCAGTTATTCTCTTTGCTCTGTTTACTGATATATATATATATATATATATATATATATATATATAGGGTCGCGTGAAAATATTAAACCGTCTTGCCTCACTCATGATTTGGTGTATTGACCCTCTAGAAGTTCTAAAAACATAATTTTTTTCTTTTTAGGACCCTCCACCCGCCGCATTTTTGCCGAAAACAAAATGGCGGAAAGTCATATTTTGAAAGACCCCTAGTATAATATCTATCGGTTTTTGAGAGAAGATATCGCGTTATATTGTGCATCATTTGTTTATAACTATAATAACGAGTAAATATATTCACACAACACAAGCCAAGATCATTCAGTAGATCTATTGATAAAGCTCTTAAGACTTGCCATGAGATGCCTGTGGTAAAGTTCTCCCCAATTACGGATGGGGCCGATAGCATCCCAGTTCTCACAGATGAGCTCATAGAAGATTTAAGTAATGATTAACAATACATGTTCAGAATAAATGGGGCCATAAGAGAAGGATAGGTTGACGGAAGCCTAGAGAAACTCAAGCTTGGTCCCCTTAACAACTTTAGATGGTTAACTCTAGCTAACAGACTATGTCGTTATTATGTCTCCCAAAAGAATCCCTCCAGAGAGTTACGTAGCCTTGTTCAGTTCATAGTAACAAACTATGGTCCTAACTGGTTTAATATAAAATTTAAACCATATCTGCCTGATGGACCCAAACATATCTTTGATGCGATAAAAAAATTCAACCTGTTCCCCTAAATATACAAAAAGTTGTCCAACCTTATATATCACGGAATGCCTATTTTGCTCACTCAGAAAATATTCTTCTATCTATGCTGTCAGATAGTGAACAAAAGCTGCGCAAAGTTGCAATCGATCAAATAATACAGACAAGAAAGTGTAAGGAAGCCAATACAAGGAAAATCAGAGAATTTAGAGTACCAGAATTGAACTTCAAAGCATCACATTGGACAGACATCATCTTCTGGGATAGGATTGATATCAGTGAACCACCTCTCACTTCTAAATTGTGTGATGAAGAATTGCTTGAGTACGAAACAAAATGTTTTGAAGTTGAGCAATACCCCATTCACACAGAAGTCGAAAGAGCCGTGAAGTTGGTTACAGATGCATCAGCATCAGTAATATCGCAGGAATCGAGAGACGGATTTATTATGTCAAGAATAAGTCACTCTCTGCTTCCCTCACTTGAAACCAAAAAGGATCTGATGCCTCTCCTGAAAAAATAATAATATTTGAGATGAGCAAGTTTTATATCGTATTCAAATGTAATTGATTTACGGCATCCAACCAAGTGAGACCAGATACAATTTTATTTCAGTACAATGTCTGCACAATGGTGTTTTATAAGTATAATTTTGCATTATAAAGCGTTTTTCTTCAATTATTTTTTTGCAGAGATAATGATCAATGGTGCAAAGGGGCTGAGGATATGTTGCAAAGGGGGGTGGGGGTATGTTGTAAGGGGTGGGGGGGGGGTATGTTGCAAAGGGGGAGAGGGGTATGTTGCAAAGGGGAGGGGGTATGCAGTGAAGGGGGTAGAGGGGAGGGAGCTTCGGGGGAGAAGGGAGGATGACCTCCTCAAAGGGGTAGCCTTAACCTAAGAGAGGAAGAGAAAGGAGAGACGGAGGAGGTCTTTGGGGAGAAGGTGGGATGTCTTCACCCCCCAAAGGGAAACCTAACCTAAGTCTTAACCTAAGAAGGAATGAGAGAGTTCTTTATTCCACCGGAGTCCGCATCATTGTTGTTGTTTGTTTTTTCTGTTTAAGGTGCTTTCAACCCTGCTGGATTATTGACACCACCATTTTTTTTTTTTTTGTAGAGAAAGGTGGTGAAAGAAGTAGTAGAAGAAAGGGCCCGCATCATTATGAGCGTCCAGGGGCCAAGCAGGTCTTATATAGAGGATGGTGAGTTGCCAGATATCACTTTTTATGTATGGAGGGGGTTACCAGATAGCATTTATTTTAATTGTTCAGGTATACCTTATTAGGGTGAGTTGCTAGATACCACCATTTATTTTAATTCACACGAGTTGCCAAATAATGTTTTTATTTATTAAAAGCAAGAAAGACTTTCTCCTTAAAGTTATTCAGAAAAAGAATTAATTATTTAAACGAACCCAAATATTAACAATAAAAAATACATTTAAACTGAAATAAATAAAACACTATTACATCATTCTGTTTATTTAGACAAAATATTGGAAATATATAGGAAATAAATATACGATGGAATGATCAAAAAATAAAATAAAAATAATAATAGTATAAGAAATATGAACGAGGATCAAAAACTATAACCATCAATATATCAGTACAGGAGAAATATATATATACAAAATTATATTAAATAATTAAATATATTGAAAATAAATACACACACTTTATCATCTACTGCACAAAATATAAAATAATATAAGAAATACGAAACGTATAATCGTCAAAATAATAGTTCAGGGGAAACACACACAAAACATTGTATTTAACCGACTTTCTCCTACCTTATATATATATATGTATATATTATATATATATATATATATATATATATATATATATATATATGGGTGAGTTCAAATATGGGGGAAAATTTTTTTTTATATTTTAATGTGTTCAACCCTTTAAATGGTTCATTTCAGCATAAAAACAACTTCCTAAATATTTTCGCAAATTTTAAATTTTTAGGGGTTGCTACCAGCAATTAAAAATTGACAGAATGACTCAAATTGTCACATTTTTCCACACCACCAGGGGTACAGTACAAGGCGCATTGCTTTTTTTTAATGTGGAAAGCTCCCCCGTAGGTCCTACCATAACCACAAGCATGCATATTAAACTAGCATGATATTTGAGACATTAGCTGTCCTTACTTCATCAATGTTCTTTCTTTCTATCAGGTAAACAGCCCTGTAGTTTTTTTCACTACTTGTAGCAAGAATTGTTTTTGATCTTCATCATGTGTGTGTTTTATTATATTCATCCATTAATTTTACTACTCTTTCCGCTATATCATTCACGACTTTCCACTGTTTGATAGATTTCTTAGCGAAGTTATACTCCTCATCATTATGCAATTATTTAGCATCTTTGAGTAAAATTTTTTAAATCTTTGAGTATTTGATGTGACAAAATCTTCTAATTTCTTCGTTGGAATAAGTGCAGGATCTAGAAAAGCCCGTTTTGCAGGAAGAGTTTCTGTTGTATTTTGCAAGGCCTTTACAATTTTGTTTTTCATTTCAGTAGGCACTTCATCATCATAAAAGGCCAAGGCTACCAGTTCTTCTGATAGGTTCCAGAGGTGACCTAACAGTTTTTTAATAGCAACAAATGCAATTGTGTCATTTATTTGTTCGTAGACTACAAGATTCTGTAATAATTCCAGATCAAGACGAGGAGCGCAAGATGGCACAGGAGCTGTAAACCATGCCTTTACATATAACCGAGTAACAAATAGACAGATGTCTTTTAGTCCTTTTTTGTCTTTTACTGAAATTTTGAACTGAGATTTGAACATAAATTTTTTTAATGAATATGTAATTTTGGCCATCCACCTAGCCCGATGAAGTCCCGCTGGATGTTTAAATTTGATTCCACCTTTTGGTTCACCTCCCAAAAAAATAATTGTTAACTGCAATAGTTCTAGGTAATCGTCTCTTGGTTGGAATGTATCTAGTTGATTTGCTGCAAATATAATTATGTCATCTTTGATGTCATGAATATTTTCATAGATATCTGGATCTGATAATGCTGTTTCGTAGTCCTCCTCCTTATTAATGCTTGACCATTTTTCTCTGAACTACTTAAAAAGGACTATATCTGAGCCAGAAGATGGTGATAAAGACTTTGAAACAACAGCTTCCACCATAATTTTAAATATGTGGTGTCGACATGCCAGCCACAATAAATCATTGTCAAATTTTTCTTCTAGAAGAATAGCTGCACCATTTCTAGGACCAGTATTGGCTGCCGTTGTATCGAAACACATGCATTTTATTTGTTCGCAAATGCCCCATTCAAGCAATGTCTGATTGTTGGCATTAAAACTAGAGACGCATTTCTGTCACTCAATTTTGCAACATCAAGACTTCCTAATAATTTATCATCAAACAATTTTCTACGTTTGCCTACCTTACTTTTCCACGTTGAAGGTTGTGCAGCACAGAAACCAGATTCATCACTTTTACTCTCCTCTGATTCTGATTATGTACTGGTGAGTATGACAGCCTCTTCATTCTTCTTTCTTTTGATCTCTTCTGCTTTCCTCTTTTCATCTCTTCTGCTTTCCTCTTTTCATAACGTTGTTGCTTTTCTGCTGCTCTTTGCTCTTTTTTAGCAACAGCCTTATCAATGGTATCCATTTTTCCATGACGTCCTTTCTCACGTTGCATTTTCAAGAATTTCTTATCTTCTATTTTTATAAGCTGCATAGCATTCTCATGAGCAATGTCAAATAAGTTTTCCAGTTTATCTTTCCATTTTTCTTCTTTATTATTTAGATTTTGTGATCTTTTCAATTTGTTTGCTTTGTTTTTCTTAAGCAGCTGCCATTCCTTCAGTATTCCTTGAATTTTATCTACTACATGTATTCTTTGTTTTGCTGGTATTCCTGCTTTTTTCCAAACTGCTAGCACATCATCTGCAGTAGAGCAGCATGATTCTCTAATGCCTTCCTTCTCTGATGGTAATTCGGATGTTTTTAATACTGCAGAGGGCTGCCCAATTAGCCATACTTCAGTTTCTTTTCTTGTAGAACTTCTCCCAACTGAGCAACTAGGTGATGGTGAGTTAGGCCTAGCTTCCATAATTGATTAATTGGTATCAAAATTACGAGTTCCAAGACTCAGAAATTAGTTTAGAGGGAGCGAGGTTAAAGAGAGTAAGTAAGTTTACGTACTTGGGATCGACAGTGGCTGAGGACGGTGAGCTGGACACAGAAATAACACACAGAGTGCAATCTGGTTGGAAAAATTGGAAGAAAGTTTCAGGGGTGTTGTGTGACCGAAGAATAGGCGCAAGGGTTAAGGGAAAGGTGTATAAGACTGTGGTAAGACCGGCTATGATGTATGGGGCTGAGTCTTGGGCTATAAAGAAAGATCATGAGAAAAGACTAGATGTAACGGAGATGAGAATGCTCAGATGGATGTGCGGAGTGACAAGGTTGGATAGAGTAAGGAATGAAAGGATAAGGGGCACAACAAAGGTTGGAGAAATCTCGAGGAAGATACAAGAAAGTAGACTGAAGTGGTATGGACATGTGATGAGAGGGGACGAAGATTATGTGGGTAAGAGAACGATGAATATGGAGGTGCATGGCAGGAGAAAGAGAGGCAGACCGAAGCGAAGGTGGATGGAGAAGGTGAGGGACGATTTGAGGGAGAAGGGTTTGTCGGAGGAAGAAGCCCAGGACCGGGCTATGTGGAGGAGGCTGGTCAGAAACGCCGACCCCGCATAGAGGCGGGAACGGGCGAAGAGAAAGAAGAAGAAGATAAGTTGTAAAAACAAACAAATTGAAAAAAAGGGAAACTTTGACGCCTGGTAGCACATAGTAAATTTTATTTAAAATTCACCAAATTTGGCATACATTACTTTTTTGTCATAGGGAACAAAAATACAGGTTGAACAATTAAAAAAAAAACTTTGATTTTTTTGAATCACCCTAATATATATATATAAGAAAAACAATAAACAGTAAAAGAATTAATTATTTAAACGTCGTTCTGTCTATTTACTTTCAGAAATATGACAATACACACTTATATATATATATATATATATATATATATATATATATATAAAAACCTTTGGGTAACCTTTGGTTAGCTTCCGCCCGAATTGTTCATTCTGACGAAGGTCAAGCTTTTCACTCCACCTTAGACCTACGTTTAACGTGGAATCCGAACCACGCCCCATCAGCAGCCCAGCGTCTTAACCACTAGGCCACCTAGGGTACCCATTTATCTACCAACCACTTTCTTTATTGTGTGGAAGGATGAACAGCTGGGTTTTCTGCGCGCCGGCTGCCGTCGGGTCTGGAACCCGGAGCCGATGGATTCGTAGTCAGCGACGCTAACCACTACACTATATACGTACTATATATATATATATATATATATATATATATATATATATATATATATATGAGAAAAACAATAAACAGCGAAAGAGCTAATTATTTTAACTAACCACCTAAAGTGTTTATTGTCATATGGACTATTATAGTCTGCCAATGAACCTTTTCATTTCATTTCATTTTCATCTCATTTCATTTAATTTCATTCTTTCTTTGAATTCGTCTCTGGAAGAAACAATGTACAAATTGCCTCAGGCCGACCGCAAAGCCTGACCGCAAAAGACCATTTGGCCTAATTTCATCCCTTCTCTCCAGATTTTCCTCCACTGACTCCAAATATTAACATCATTACCATTACTACTGAAGTTAAAACTTAATTTTAAATTATATTATTTATTAAAGGCAAGAGAGAGAGAGAGAGAGAGAGAGAGAGAGAGAGAGAGAGAGAGAGAGAGAGAGAGAGAGACACGCATATAACCAAATCCACAAGTCAGGAATCTTGGGAAAGCTGAGATTAGTATGGCCGCAAAACATAATAATGCACATTCTGCTTGTAGAAATCACACACACACACACACACACACACACACAACACACACACACAGAAAGAAAGTTTTGTTTATTCTATTTGGATATAATATTCTTTTTTAAATATAAATAAAGGAATGAAAAGAAAAAAAAAATTTATAATTTCTTGTGGAGAACATATTTAATACAGATTTTTAAAAGACCTTTTAGAGAAGAAAAAAAATATACATACGAGGATTATATGCAATAAATTCACACACACACACACACACACACACACACACACATCCACAAATCAGGAATCTTGGGAAAGCTGAGAATAGTATGACTGCAAAACATAGTAATGCACATTCTGTTTGTAGAGATCTTCTAGATTTCTTATTTTCTAATGACCTTTGTTTAACTGTGCTGATTCTGGTAATGTCAGGATTATGAAGAGTAGCGGCGCCAATTTTGTTTCCTGCGGTACTGAGATGAGCGACTCTGATGAAGATATTTCTATAACGACTTGCAGCCGAAAAATTGAGGATCAAATAGTATGGCCGCAAAATAATAAAATATTGTTGTGATAGAGATGGTTGATCAATGTTGCGAGGGATATTGCATAAAGGGGTGGGTTGGGAAAACCGAGAAAAGTATGGGCAAATGCAATATTGCGTGGTAGAGATGCAAGTAATACACAATGTGAGCATTAAATCTACGGAGAGAATATAAAGACACCATTAGTCGTCCAAAGCATGGACCCATAATATAGGTGTTACGATTGGTACACAAATTATCATAGCCCCCCCAGTTACACTGACAACCAATCATTGAACTTACGAACCATCTCTTAGTCTTTTGAGGGGATGCTTGGGATTATGCGTATAAAAGGAAATATTTTCAGCTGGGAGTCACAGTAATTATTTTCACTACTGAATAAACATTCCCTCCGCCATGAATCAAGAACTTTATAGTTTACCGGATTTATATCAAGATGGTGACATTGTAGCATTGTCTACAATTAATCTTTTTAACGCGGCTGACTGGGATGGATTATTTCCAATGAAACCGTTGATGATAATTGCAATGACGCTCCTTACGATCCGACGCAAGGGACAGCCGTAGAAATGTAAGTGCCTATAATTTTATTTTTTGGAGTCAATTATTCACAAAATTGTGCGTGCCAGAAAGAGCACTATTCTGGATTATTTCATCATATATATGGAGGGTTGTAGTAATTCACCTTATCACATTAGAAATACTTCATTTAGGTAACCGCAATTATAGATTAGTTTGCAATTATGCTAAAATCCTGTTTTGAATCATTGATTTTTATAGCAATCTTTTGCATGTTTTTTATATAAATTCAAATCAAATGTTATTCGTAATTAACTCTTAAAGGAACTTCTCTGAGCGGTTCAAAGATATCTTCACATTGTAATACTCTTACTATATGTATACTCTGTGCATGTTTTTATTAAAAAAGATTCAGTATGAACTAATGAATTATTCTTTCTCCTTTAAGGTTCGATGAGGATTTGACACGTGTTATACAATCTTTTCGTTTTGAAGAATCCCATGTCATGGACCTGAATATGGAGGTAGAAGATTTACCGAGCAGTCACCCAACGATTGTCACATCATTAACGAAATAATGTAAGTGTTTTTTTTGTTTCGATCTTTTTTGGGGGAAGAACACAATGTATTTTCATCAATTTATTAAATGAAAGAAATCATGTTTTTAGTACAATAACCATCTTAAACTACAGAATATACAAACTAACATTATTGGTTACAAATATATATATATATATATATATATATATATATATATATATACACGAACAAAAATCATACTATACAACGAGTACGCACAATCGGAAAACGGCTTTTTATCTGTCTGCATACCATTTCATCGTTTCGTTGAGTGTGACACGGGTCGAATAATTTTAAAAAATTTATAAATCTTTACCGCGTGACATATGCATGAGAAATGAAAGGCAGTACATCCCACGTATTACTAAAATATCCTTGTAACCGGAATGGGTTCCATACAACTTCGGGGATATGCAACTGATCGAGAAATTTTACAATAACAGGGTCACTCCAGGGTTGAGTCCGAGTGAATCAAAATAGTACATGCGGTCCCTATTTTTAAAATAGATTGCAAACCAATGAATCCCTTCATTACCAATGACATCTGTGTTCACAATAAGACTACGCAATCTCGCGTAGTTGGCAAATTCAATGTTTCATTCTTCGCAAACACCGATAAATTTGGAACGTGTGATTCGTTCACTATTCATTACTCTCTGAAGTGTATTCGCATCCATTTTAAAAGTCAGTGATAACGCCCCTAAATCTGTCTACTTCTATTAGGGCTTGTGACTCGAGGTATACTAGTACACTAATAGGTGCGTCTATAGGCTTGGTGAATTCCAACCTGACTGAGATGTTTCCACTCTGTTGTGGACTTAAATGTGTATTTACGCTAGCAGATAAGTCAGGTGTGATGTCAAACGGATAAAGGTTAAATTGATCAATGAATTCTTTCTGCGTTACCCCATTCCCGAGCTCATCACAATCACCTGCAATATGGGCCAGATTACTATATGCTCTCGCGCAAAGCGGTAACACAGCATCTGATGAATAGTCCGTATCAATGTTCCTCCCAACGCAATGCCATTAACGTATAGAGTTATATTTTTAAGGCCGAAATTCTCGAATTTAAAGGCACTTTTTTATATTTTCCATTCACCGAAGCATGGTTCTGCATTCCAATTAATATCCTTTTAGGAAGATTTCCCAGGGCGATGTTTTCTATCTGTTTCGATGCCAACCCTGCTGGCACCGTGTATAGTTTGATTTGTACTCTGTTAATAGGGTATTTTACTGTGTTTAGTAAATTTTTCTCAATTTCTAGTTGTTTTGGTGAACTTAATTTCACTCGCCGTACGCGGAGGTATGTCTCCATAATGTGAACCACAACGGGTTTTGCTCCCTCTTCTTGATCAGCATCCAGATTTAAGCAGATCTCAGGATTCGTGCGGGTGAGCTTTATTTTCATATCCACCCCATTCACAAGCAACTTCTCCTGGAATGTGAAATCTGTATGCAGGCGTCCAAAACACTCGTATATCTTCTTTTTAGAATTTTTAAATTTGTCCTTTATACTACTTTCGTCTTTAGTTTGATAATATCCCTCGGCACTTAAAAAGGTATCCTTCGCTTCTTTGGAAAAGTTGAGGACATTTTCCAGATAGGCTCGTAGGTGATAGTACCCCGTGCCTGCCGATATGTTGACCTGATTTAAATATACGTCACACTGGTTGAATATGGAGTGCAGAAAGTTTGTTTCAGGGTATACAGCATATTTGTCATCGCAGTCCGTTCCATCAGAATGGGCTATACGTAGTTTAGCGTACATGTGCACACAGCTTGGATCAAAAAAGTAAGGGCCTGAGCTGGGTATCACGAATTCTATAGGGGCACTCGGGGAACTAATTGTGTTTAAAGGGTTAATTGTAATAAAGTCACTGTGTTCAATAGAAACTTGAGTTGGGGGCATGTCAAAGAGGGAGCTCCGATTTACAGCATTGTGAACTACACGGATGGATGAAGCGTGCCATGACGAGTTAGAAATAGTGCCTCCTCTCTCGACAAGTAGTAAACAAACTATGATTCATGAGATCAATGTCCTTAGCTTATATCAGTCAAAAAATGGTCAACCATAGGTTTCATTCGCTTAGAACACTTCTTTTTTGATATCCTTTTACGTTTAATGCCACGTGTGGTAATCCCTTCTTCCGGCAGTCCTCTTCTTCTTCCCACCACCACGCATTTTTCTCTTTGCATCTTTGACGATTTCGTCCCGTGTACGTTTTAAGTGTTTTTTAGAGCTTCTTTAGGTTTAGCCCAGCCAATATGTCTTCTGCAGTGTTAAGACCTGATTGTAGCGCTTTCCTTCCGAGGTATCTGGCACCCCTCTTCAGCAAAGGAACAGCCGTACGTAGTATGGTTGAAAAAATGGACCCAAGTCCACTACCACGCTGGTATCTCACCCCTCGATAGACGGTGAAAGGCTTTCTGTCCATTATAACTCAGTGCGTCGAAAGTGCAGCTTCACTGTTAAGCTCCCGTTACCGAATGGGAAATTTTTACCCTCAATCGTTCTTATATATATTGAGATATTGGTTATTAGATTAGTTGCGACGTTCACATAATGGGGTCTGTCATATGTAATACTCAAACTCCTTCCTCTATGGTTGGGAATGTGAGCAATGCGCAGCAGGCGTGCCTGGGTATCCCCAACAAACTGGTGCTCCACTATATTGCTGTAAATATAGCACATGTCTGGGGGTTTATAGCCGTCAACCATTTTCTCCAATTTCAACTGATACATTAGGCTGGACAAGTCGTGTTGTGCCTCGTGAAATGTGTCTCTTTGGAAGGCTGCGATATCGTCCATCCATAATTTTGAACACTTTTGGTCTTTAATATTTCGGTTAGCCTGCGATTTTAGGGCCATAGTGCATGCATGGGGATCATTGTTTACGATTTCGTATACTAAATCGCCCGTAAGATTTGAGCTTTTTAAACTTACGTTTAAGTCTCTCACAACATCCTCGGCCTCACCATAGTGACCCGGCCCTAGTGTTACTTCTGTACTGTAATACTGTGCATCCCAGTCTGGGGTACGCATGGTTTCATCCCGAGTTACCCCGGCTTTTTCACACTCATTACAGTCTCTAAGAATCGTAAAAACGGTATCTTTATAATCAATATTTAAAAAGAGGGTGTCCAGCTGAATTTCACATATCCCACCTCATACGAATCACGACCCAATTCAATGGGTCCATGGAGCTCTGTTACAAAGTTGGCTAGTGTGTTGTTAGGGTGTACAGACAGGGACGAGGAGGACGGGAGTGTGACGTAGAAATGGTTAGGAGCCATGTTGCATACTATTTAAGCTTCATTATTGCATCAGCTTTTATATAGGTGTTGAAGCTTTCTGGGTATCCTAGCCATTTCACCAGGTACATTTTTCTCTTTCCTGAACCTTTGCTTCCTAAAATTTTCTCAATTTTAAACACATTTTTTCCTAAATTAAATGCCACTTTCTGCAACTCCTCGCGGTAAAAGCCTCCTGCGATTTCTTCCCCATTCAAATCTTCAACGTAATACATCATTATCTCACCTTTAGGTCTCATAGCCCTAACTTTAAAAATCTCACGTGTCCATCCTTGCTCAAATCCCTTCGCGAATTTATTTCCCGAACGCGACAGCCTTACATAATCATTGATTTTGAAACGCGCAGAGTGTGGTGGTGTTCCATCTCTTCTCACCTCTGGGCGCGTACCTCTTTCTAAAACTCGTTCGGTGTTGTCCCAATCGTGCATTGGTGTGAGTGGTTGTAGGATGAGGCCAATAATTCCAGAATGTCTAGAAATCTGTATGTGTTTTTATGTGTAAAATAGCGGTGCATGCGTTCCTTTATGGTACGTTGAACTCTTTCAGCTAAAGAAGCCTTATGTATAGAATTGGTAGTGTAATAGCTGATATTAAACTCTGTCAACATGTTCTAAAAAGCACGGCCAATAAACTTCTTCCCCATATCCGTAAAAAAATAGCCAGAAACCCTGTTTTCTTTTAGCATTAGCGTTTTGGTGTCTTTAGCAACTGTTTCAGGTGATTTATTTTTCAGAGGAATTAGCCACAGATATCTAGAAAATACATATATTATGAATAGAATGTAGCGGTAACCATCGTTATACACAGAATATCTTTGCATGTCTGTTAAATCTGCTTGCCAAATAGAGTCAATCGAAGCAGCTGATGTCGTGGCTGTTTTAAACCCTTTTCTTACAGGCTTATGAAGTGTATAAGCGTCCTGCTCCCGCAAAAATCTCTCAACATCTTTTTTTACTCCGTAAACACTTCTGTACAGTCTATCTACGCCTCCGTAGGAGGCTGGGTTAGAAATGTCATAATAACGTCTTCTTAATATGTTAGCCATTTGCGTATTTTAGAGGCACGTGGGTAGGGTTGACCGTTGTTTAACCTCTTCTTTCTCCTCTTCAAGGTGTTACCGGGGTGATGGCGTCTTCAATTGTGTCACGTGCGATGCATATTCCAAGTCTTTTAACCTGTTCAGATTTCCTATCATTGTTTTGGGGACATTTATTTGTTGTAGTCTTGCTTTAATATGCTTCCATCCTGATGGTGAGGGCCTATCCCACTTTCTCACCAGATCATGGACGATGTCCACGATATTCGATCCCTGTACCTTTACTCCTTCCACAATGATCTCGCCTGTATCGGTCCACTGTATGGCGGGATCCCCATTCAATAGATTATAAAGACTTAAACCTTTATTCCTCAATGGATGTGGGAGGGTGCTTTTTAATACATGCTCGATGTGCTGTGTGGCCGACCCATTAATCTTTGGTTGGTCAGCTCTATTGTCGGACACAGGTCCTATGTCACCATGTCCATCTTTCCCTGTGCTGTGCCTAATAACCACGGGAATCTCTGTCGGGTCTTATAATTTTCGTACTCGTGAAGAAATTTCTGCAGAGCTTCTTGGTATGAGATTATTTTCTCATCAGGTGTTTTTTCACTGTTTAATAGGGCTAGCAATTCGCTTTCCATTCTTTTAAGTCTGCTTTTACGGGGATTTAGATCCGTGTCTGGATTCTTTGAACTTTGCAGTGAAACATACAACTCGTGTGGAATCACTACCACTTTCTTCATTATATTAATCTAGTCAGCAAAGGACCCAAAACTGAAAATAAGATGGGGAGAAATGACCCTCCTGTTTGTACAATAATTCGTTTTTTCTTCGCTACAGTTTGACTTTTACGAGCGAGTGCACGTATTATGTTCTTGTAACGGCGTAGGCGAGCCTTCTGAGGGGTTTTCATTGATACATTGCAATTTATAACGTTAAGACAGATTTCACAGATGCATTTTAAAAAGTCGGCGTCGATATTTTTAATAAACATCTGCAGCATTGCCCGGGGCAATCGATGATAGATTTTTATTAATTCACGGTATTTCTTTAGTCTCTTTGTCATTCTGGAATATACACCGTTTCAGGCTCGTTTGGAAATATATTCGTTCGTAGAAGCACTCTAAACGTGTTTCGCGGATGAAGGTCGCAAAGCAAATATCCGTAACGCGTGCTTGTAGCTTCTTTATAAACTTCCAAAAACTCCTTACGCTGATTCGGGAACATTTGATTGGCTAATACCCCAATTTGTGATACATCTCTACGTTGTGCGAATAAGACTATAGGGCCTCCCAAAAAAATGTATACACACTTTAACAGCTGATAGCTCAATTGGTGTTTCTTTCTTTCCAAGTTAAACCCATTAGAATTAATAATGGCAGTCAGACTAAGCTTTGAACAAAGGAAATTCATTCTAAAATGCTACTGGAAGTGTGAAAACGCAGTTGAAGTGCAAAGACAGTTTAGGAGGGAGTTTCAAAAAGATCCACCAACGCGACTTACTATCACTCGAATTAGAGATAAGTTTGAAGCCGATGGAACTGTTCAGAATGTCCACAAGAAGCGTTCCGGAAGACCACGGACATCGACAAGCCCCACAAAGCAAGAAAGAGTACTGGAAACGTATCACCAAAGTCAAAGAAAATCTGTGCGGCAAGCGAGTCGTGAGGTAGGAATTTCAGAATCGTCTGTCCAACGCATTTTGAAGCGCTGTCAATGGAAAAGTTACATTCCAAGATTAGTCCATGCTATTAATGAAGATGATCCGGACCGAAGAGTGGAGTATTGCGAGTGGTACTTGGCACGATGTGGATGTGGATTGGACGAAGGGGTTTCGTAGAATACCCTCCGCGTTCACCAGACCTCACACCACTAGCTTTTTTTTATGGGGATACTTAAAAGACAAAGTCTACGCTATAAAACCTGCAACAGTCGCTGAATTGAGAGCAGCCATTGAACGAGAATGCACACAAATACCAAACGAAATGTTTCGTGATGTTTGCGATTCCAATGCTTCGCGTTATCAGCAGTGCCTGGACCAGAACGGACGTCAGTTTGAAAACAGGCGTTGACAAAACAATTAAATAATGTCTGTAGATTCTATTACATTTTGAAAATGAAATGTATTGTAATAAACACTGCCTTTATAATTATTTAAAGTGTGTATACATTTTTTTGGGACGCCCTGTAGATATTGTGTATTTAACGACACATTGCGCATGTATCTATTTTTGAAAAATAGATTCTGATTGATGAAGAACACGCTTATATTAAGATGGTGGGAGAATACTGTAAATGTCTCGGCAAACGATTTATCCATCTCCAACATGAGATCGTCAATTACAATGACTGTATGTTCATTACCCTTTAACGAATTAACGTCGTATACACCTTTGTAGAACAAAATATCATCTTGGTACTCGTTGAACACTGATTGATACGTCGAATAGCACCATATAACTTTATGCACAAATTTTGAGAACATCTCTCCCTTTTCTTTAATGATTTTAAGCATAAACACACTTTTACCACATCCCGTAGGACCAGATATAGTACATGTGGATGGGCTCGTGAACCTGAATTTTTCTATAGAAGCCATTTCTAACACGTCACACTCCTAAGTGGGTCATTTACAAAATATAATAAATATTTAAGTGACGACCCTTATATTCTAGTCTTGCTTTTCGCTTCTCCCACAGAACCGTGAATGACGATGAGGTACAACATAATCTTTGATGTGTCTATTGTTAACTTATTTATTACATGTATTTGTAAATATATATATATCTTGAATATTTCGTTTATTAAATAAATCGTGTTTCAAATAGCGTTTCAGTTTCTCCTTTGTGTGTGTGTGTGTGTTGTGTGTGTGTGTGTGTGTGTGTACACAGGAGAAAATTCTAAGCTCTGTCCAGCGTGTGTACAGGAGAAAGTTCTAAGCTCCGCCCACCTGTATGATTGATGACTGACTCCTGCTCCTGCGTACTCAGTTGATCGCAGTAAGCCCTGGACCTCAGACGTGTATTCTCCCGCGTAGACTGAAATAGTAATGGCTACCTTTAATATTGCTTGTTCGACGTTTATGAAATGGTATTCTGCAAAGTGTCAAGATGTGGTGGATACTGAAAAGCTCCCTATTCCACCCTCCTTTGATGCTTTTAAGACTACATTGAATCGTGCGAAGGAGCAAGATGTACAAATACTCTATGGCTATTCTGGTGAGAGCATTGTAGGATTTCGTGAGACAAGTGATGTATTGAACTATGTTGTCGGACTAAACTTTATAAAAGCTTACATATATCGTGAAGTAAAAGAAACAACACGTGCAGAAGAGAAGCAACGGATATGGTTAGTGAGTCTTGTTGATGGGTGGTTGACAAGCGTCATTATGTCATGTTGCATCATACCGAGTACTCGTACCCTGCCACTGAGAATGTAAATCTCGTCATCATGGAGAATCTTAAGTATTTTTATCACTATATTAATATACATATCATGACAAAGTTTGTAGTGAGGTTGTGGCTAATGCGCTATGTGAGTTTTAAGCAGACTTTAGAGACGAGTATCGCTTGTTAAACAAAATGGAAAAATATGGGCATATGTTCCTCTCAAATAGTGCGCCGGATTGTGAAGATGTTTAGTTTGTGGAAATGAACGTGTGGTGAGTGATAAAAAATTAAAACCGTTATAAAATGTGTGTAGTTCGTGAAAATCCCCCTTTGCAAAAATGTCTGGTGCGTATTCGGGGGAGTGGGAGTGATAAAACATTAAAACCGATATTACTTCATGTATCGGAAAATTTCGCAAAACACCTGCCCAATATAATGGGATACAACTATTCGAACAGCGCCGTACACGTTTCATTAGATTATGGTGTGACTCACTCCTCCCGTCGAGCCGACGCGTTGCATATGGCTCACAGTTATCTCAGAACTTGAACCGAGTGGACGTGCGCTCCTCGAATACGATGGAACTTCCTTTGAGCAGCATTCTTAACGCCGTGTACGATGTGTCCGTGACGAAGTCGTTGCGCGTGTTCAGGCTTAAATCCGGTGTCGTTAACTATGTACTGGAAACGACTTGTAGACAAACAAACAAACGGAATGTTGTTTATTTAAGTGTCGAGGAGATGAATAGAAACTTTGTGATAGTTGAGAAGTGGAGTCAAGATCGTTATAAAATTCCTGCAGGTGTAGGTACAAGAAGAGAGCAGATTAGTGATACCCCCTCATATGCCGTTGTTTGTACGTTGTGTATAAATAACGATCGGCCATACATTGATATACGGCTGATGTGGAAGAATGCTTCTGATAATAACGCTCTTGTAGCTACGCGAAACAGCTTCATCCTCGACAGAATGTTTGAAATCCTCGGACTCCGCAAGCTGAAGCCTATATTAGACACGCGTGTTATGGATATGCTTTATTTTGATACGGTTCTTGAATACGCATACACCGCTCTGCTCGATGGGTTTACCGAATGTAGGGTTGAACAAGGTGAGAATGGTCTAGAGCTGGATACTTATTTAAAAAGTTTAGACCCTTTGAAATATCATGAATTTTGGTACAAAGCCCTTGAGCGGTACAGGGCTGAGCTCACCTACACCGTTCACCCTGAAGAGCTGTTTCTTTATATAATGAGCAGCTGTCGTAACGATTTAGAAGATTATTTCAACTATCGCTATGCAGTGTGAAGAAGAGTTCACGATTGAAAAGCTCGGGTCGGTAGAAATAAACCCTCGATTGGAAAGGCGTGTTTATAAATTTGTATTTAATAATGACGTTGTGGCTAACGATGACCTCTTTGTGTGTGCTTTTGATTGTATTGTAGACGTATTTAAAGATAACTTGCCAACCGGATGTAACGTGGGCACAAAAATAGTACTGAACGATATGAAGGCCATTTATATAGAGTATAGGTTTCCCCATACCTTGAGCGGTGAAATATTATTAAACCGCGTATACTGCGTAATGCAGAGCAATAACGATATGAATGTAGACTCGATTACGTGTGAGTTTAGTGTATTGCGCAGTAAAACAAAGTGAATATATTTATTTTCAATATATTTAACATAATTGTGTATATATATATATATATATATTTCTCCTGTCCTACTGTATTGATGGCTATACGTTTTCTATTTCTTATTTTTTATTTTGTGCGGTAGAAGATAAAGTGTATGCATTTATTTTCAATATATTTAACATAATTGTGTATATATATATATATTTCTCCTATATTGATGGTTATGCCTTTTGTATTTCTTATTTTTTATTTTTTTGATTTTGTGCAGTAGAAGATAAAGTGTATGTATTTATTTTCGATATATTTAATTATTTAATATAATTGTGTATATATATATATATTTCTCCTGTACTGTTATATTGATGGTTATATTTTTTGATTATGTACATATTCCTCGTCCATATTTCTTATACTATTATTATTTTTAAATTTTCTTGATCATCCCAATGTATATTTATTTTCTATATATTTACAATATTTTGTCTAAATAAACAGAATGATGTAATGTTGTTTTATTTAATTCTTTTGGTTGTAAACAATTATACCAAATGGCTGGTTACGCCTTCTAAACCTACTGACGGATTTCTAAGCCAACTGTTAAAAATTAATTAAATAAATGGCACAATCTGGCAATTCAACCTGAACAAGCCATTTACGTTTCTAACCCAACAGTCAGTAATATATGCTTTAATTAAAAAAATAGCACAACCTGGCAACTCAACCTGTACAAGCCATTTACGCCTTCTAAGCCAACTGGCTGATTTACAACTAACAAAACAGCGGCGGGTCGGCTGAAGTGTTAATATGCACTTGGCTCCTGCCAGGTGAACATCTCTTTTCCTTTCTCTCCTTCTTCTCTCTTTCTCTTGGGGGATAACGCCGCCTCCAAGTTTCATGACCCCTTGTTGCACCTGCAACATTCTCCTCTCCCCCTTGGCAACATTGTGTTGTTGCATACCCTCCCCTTCATTGCATGCCATCCCCCTTTGCAACATACCCCCTTTGCAACATTGATCATTATCTCTGCAACATTCTTGCACTCTCCCTTTTTGTGCCCATACTACTGGTGTTATTGAATTGAATATTGAATTGAATAACCTTTATTAATAATAAAATAAATACAGTAGTCTTTTTACAATTTACAATTTTTACAATGCCAAATAATTGTGAAGCTCGACTATTTTTTTTTTTTTTTTGGCCCTTAAGCTTTAGGTTTTACTGGGATCTTATTAAAAATAAGCAGCTAGCTGTTATAAATTAATAATAATAAATAAATAAATAAGTAAATAAGTATTATTAATAGTTAAAACCTGTATTTCAGTATTAAACAATATTAATGGACAATATTAAACATTATTAGTGGACATTAATCGAAGATTTTTGTTAGTATCCCATTATTAATCTGGATTTCAACTTGGTTTTAAACAAATTTACATTCGCAATATTTTTTATATCGGCATGCATGTCATTCCATAGTTTCAATCCAATGAAAATGGGTAGTTTTTGAGATGAAGACAATCTAAATTGAGGTATAACAAGCTTTGATCTATTTCTGGTCTGATACGAGTGGATTTCTTGATGAGTTACTAAATATCTATTTACCCATTGCAAATTAATGATTTTGCTCTTACACTTGTAAATAAAAATAAAATGTGCCAGTTTGGTTATATCATTGAGCTTTAGTAGGTTTAGCTCTTTAAATAATGCACTAGAGTGATCAAGGAAATCAGCATCAGATAATAAATAACCTTATTGCTAGTTTTTGGATGACAAAGATACCATTTAATGTATTGTTAGCGGAGTTTCCCCAAACAAGGGTGCAGTATGTTATATAAGGAAGAACAAGAGTATGATAAAGAGTCAATAAAACTTGTTTAGGGACTGCATTTCTAAGTTTAAACATTATAGCAACGCTCCTTGAAATCTTTTTCGCGATATAATTTACATGATCACTCCATTGCAAATTCTTATCTAGCATTACACCAAGAAATTTTGTTACAGTACACTCCTTTATGGTGATTTCATTAACATTAAGTTCATCAAGATATGCATTTCTTTTATTAGTAAAAATCATGAAATTTGTTTTACTGGTATTTAGGAAGAGTTTATTGGTGGTCAACCATTTCATTACACTGATGAATTCTGAATGAACTATATTCTTAGCTGTATTAACATCTTTGCAAGGAAAGGAGAGAGTTGTATCATCTGCAAACATTATGAAGTTCAGTATATCAGATGAACGTGGAAAGTCATTTATATATAATAAAAATAACAGTGGACTCAGCACTGAGCCCTGTGGCACACCATGTTTGACAAGCGCTTTAGTGGAGCAAACCTTATTTACTGATACAAAATTATATCTATCGGACAAATAACTTTTAAACCAATTACTGATTGCCCCTCTAAAGCCGTAACAATACAATTTATTAAGTAGAATATTATGGTCTATTACATCAAACGCCTTACTCAAAACCATAAATATTGATATCATTATTTCTTTGTTCTCCTTAGCTATATTTACATTTTCCATAAGATTTAAAATAGCCATTTCCGTTGTTCTATTATTACGGAAGCCATATTGATTTGGAGATAATAAATTGTAGGATTCTAAATATCGCTGCATTCTACTTTTTACAATTTTTTCGAAAACTTTGCTGAACACAGATAATGAACACACCGGCCTGTAATTTGTTGCTAGTGTAGGATCACCCCCTTTAAAAAGGGGAATATTCCTTTGGAAATACTTTGATTGATAATTTTAGCCAAACTTACAGATATCTTATCTTTAATAAGTTTCAATATAGGTACAGGAATGTTATGAATGTTATTTTTTGTATTTTTTAATTTACCAAATAATATTATCAAATTCTGTTTCAAAAATTAGTGTACATATTCAGGACGTCAAAGTAAACCACAATGTTCCCATGGACATAAATCCGCAATCACTTGGTTTCCGAGATACACTGCGTTTTCGCCGAGCACGATCCAATTACTGTAAAATGAAAGTTATTAAAGTTTACGAAAATACTATTGCTGTTAAAAATTTTCTGAATGAAGAATATCCCCAGGTGGATTGGGCGGCATGGCCCCGTCGCTTGGCCACCCAGGTCTCCGGACCTAAAAGCAATTGACTTTTTCTTGTGGGGTTATTTAAAAAATATCTTTTATGCGAGAGAAGTTAATAACATAGAGGAATTGTGACAACGTGTTCAAGATTGTTCAGAAACAATAAGCAACCATGTAGGTGTTCAGTGGTGGGCACCGTTAACCAAAAAGTTAACTTCGATAACGATAATCCGTTAACCCCAATTTTTAACTCCGATAACGATAATCCGATAATTTTACTACAAAGTTAACGGAAGTTAACGATAATCCGTTAACGATAACTATTTCTTTACTAACATTTAAAAAAATCAAGGAAAAAAGCTTTAAAACCCATAGAAAATGTTTATTTATGCAAAATCCAACAATAAATAGGTATTTAACTGTATTTTTATCAAGTTTTGCAACTTTTTGCTTAATAACTTTTTTTTTTATTTTTAAAAAAATGTACTGATTACATGTTTTGAAACCCTTGTAACCACTAACCATTAACTAAATTTTAATTTACCAGAGAATTATTATGGCGGGAACTGAAAGGTAAAATTAAATTTTAGGCACATTTATTAAAGACTATGACACAATGTGCTGGTTGCCCTTCAGAAAGACCAACTTCTCAAAGTTAGGCCCAACTGCCAGTCTTGACCTCTTGGGCCTCAGGATGTCCTTGCCGAGAGAGAAGAGCCGTTCCACTGCGGCAGAGGACGGAATTGGCAGACTGAAGTTATGGCGGATTGAATTCATTCGCGGAGCGGTGATCTTCCGTGAATGACTCCTCGCAGTTAACGTGTTAACGGACTTTAACAGACTAAATATCGAGTTATCGGAAGTTAACTGGTCCGATAACGATAAATGGAAATTAACTTCCGTTAATAGTCCGTTAAAAAAAGTTAACTTCGTTAATTAACTGTTATCGGATTAACGCTTTAGTGCCCAACACTGTAGGTGTTTTCGAACGTATGCGGCAAAATTTTCAACGACGCGTTGAAGCATGTACTCTGATGCAGGGAAACCATTTTGAGCATTTGCTGTAAATAAACTTCGATAAACTTTAATGACTTTCATTTTAATTGGATCGTCCTCGCCAAAAGAGCAATGTATCTCGGAAACGAAGCGATTGCGGATTTATGTTCACAGGAACTTTTTTGTTCACTTTGACGTCCTGAATATGTACACTAATTTATGAAACATAATTTGATAACACCCTGTGTATATATAATATATATATATATATATATATATATATATATATATATTAGTGATGTAGCGGATGTCATTTTTTTCACATCCGCGGATGCGGATGCGGCTGAGGATGTTTGATTTCAACATCCGCGGATGCGGATGCGGATATCTACATTTTCGTTATTTTTTAGGATATATTCGAGATTTGTTGTGTTTAACGTATATAATAAGTTATTATATAGAGAGAGCTGTAGCTATAATGTAGTATAATTGATTAATTGTACAATAATTGCTGTACTTTTCTCTGAACATATAAAATAATATCAAGCATCTAACTAATATAGAAATCAATTAGTGAATTCGTCTGCAAATAAATTCGTTATATTTTGTTGAGTTTCAGCCACAATTAGAAACCATAATTGTGTTACCAGGATGCGGGACGTGAACCCAACTCAAATGCACCCCACCGACCTCTTTCCCCAACCTCCACCCTTATAGAAAGAGATCTTTAATTAGCTTGATAACTATTTATATTAAGTTTAAAGTTTTATTAGGCATATTTATAAATGAGTAATTAAAATAAAGTAAACTAAGATGTTCATCGTTTAATGTTCAAACTTAATTATAGGAAGGTTATGCTTAAGGAACATTAATTTTTCTGCCTTTTCTGCTGCCAGTCTGTTTCTCTTTTCATCATATATTAATCCAGCACTGCTAAATAATCTCTCGCTTGGTACGTTTGTTGGAGGACAGGCTAAATGTTTCCTTGCAAGTTTACTCAAGTATGGATAGATATTCTGCGTATTTTTCCACCAACTAATAGGATTGTCACATGCAGCCAGGCGTTTTTCTTGGTGATAGCTCTCGATCATTTTTACTACATCTTTTGACATCGCGTAGGTCTCGTCATTGCTGCTTGACTCAAGAAACTGAGAGACAGATTCTGTGATAGATTTGCTCGTTGAAGGTGTTGGTTCTGTCACTGAAACTTTTATTCTTTTGGTGGGTGGCGAAGCGACAGATTCAAGAGATTGAAGCTCTTCAACTGCTTTGCCAAGTGATGATTTAACTCGTTCTAATGTACTAGGTGAAAATAACTTAGCTTTGTAACGTGGATCTAAGTAGGTTGCAAGAGAGTAACTTCATACAAGAACAGCCTCTCGTCTTGTCGCTTGCATCACTTTTGCGCACAATGAACTAGTTCTATTAATATAGTAGAATTTGATAATTTCCGCTTATTAATGACATTTTATCTCAACGGTCCACATCCGCACGACATCCGCAGTCCAAAGTGCGGATGCGGGTGCGGATGCGGATGCGAGAAAATGTGCGGATGTTCCGCGGATGCGGATGCGGATGCGGATGTGACCTACATCACTAAATTATATATATATATATATATGGTGAAAGTTATATACGATACTCACGCGGTTATCCGTGATTCACTCAACCGTGAATCGAGTTAACTTTGATTTAATAATTGTCACCATTATGACACCGAGTTAACCGTGGTTTGGCGCAGTGCTTACATTCGCGGCTCACATCCCGGAAGCCCACACAACGCGCCTGAGTCAGCGTCTCCCGGCACTGCCAAGAAAATTGTTGAAACAGAAGGGAAACACATTGAAAATTTTTTTTAAATAGGAATTCCAAAAGAGTAAAATGTTAATTTGATTTCTTTTGTAAACTTAGGATTTAAGTTCTGTTTCGAAATTCAAAATCCTTTTTTTATTTTCATGGTTTTTAATGAAGGCACTTCATATATTTTATGAATCTTATGATGTATTTTATAACTAAAATGAGAATAAAAATTTTATTAAAAAGGTTTACCGCATTTGTGGACTCCCAGAATTCAAAACTGGAGCGATGTTCACCAACAAAATTTGTTGAACATAATCCTCATTAAATCATTAATTTTGAATATAATAATCTGAAAAATGGTGGAAATATATACTGTTTACATAGTTTCGCTCGGTATGAGTTTCATTATGATTGGTTAATAAATGTTGATTTCATGGCTCTTTTTAGAGTGAACCTTTTTTTTTGGGGCAGACGGTGTGTATATATATATATTATATATATATATATATATATATATATATGGGATGAATTTCACAATTAACACGTGAAATGAATGAATGATGCAAACCCACAGGGGAAACGAAAAGTGATTCCAAATGGAATAATTTTTCTTTTGTCCTGTGGGTTTGCATCAGTAGTGTGGGAGAAAAATGTATGAGTGCAAATGCAGTTGCAAATGTTACATAATGTTGCAAGAGCGCCACCCCCCTTTGTTGTAAGTCCCCACCCCTCTTGGTGGCACCCCAAAAGTGGGGTTGCAAGGGGTTATGCAAATTGGAGGCGGAGTTATCCCCCAAGCTGAACCCCCCCAAATGGGTATGCAACTTGGAGGCGGAGTTATCCCCTAAGCTGCAATGAACCTAACCTAAGAGAGGAGAGAGAGAGAGAGGAGGGATGTTCGCCCGACAGCTGTCAGACGCATATGAGCACTCCAGCCATGCCGCCGCTCTCTTATAGGGCCCCTAATCAGCCAGTTGGCTTAGAAAGTTGAGTTGCCAGATTCGTTATTTATTTAATTAAAGTATATATTTCCTAATCAGCCATCTGGCTTAGAAGGCTGCGTTGCCAGTTTGCGTTTATTTATTTAATTAAGCATATGTTAATCAGCCAGGTGGCTTAGAAGGCATAAATCACATGTATATAACCTTCGAGCGAATTAAAAGCGTACATACACTCACCGACTGTACGACCCTATTATCACACACACACACACACACACACACACACACAAAAGCATCACCATCAATCGTATAGACTTTTAGGAGCGCCAACAGGAGATGGCGAAATGAGGGCTACGACTTTTAAAAGGAGCTCACCCATCAACAGGAGATGGGGGCTACGACTTTTTAGGAGCTCACCCCATTAACACGGCGTATCCAATATGAGGGCTACAACCAAGCGTCCAAACGATTGGTGGTGAAACCAACCATCAACCAACTCCTCGTAGACCGTCACTAAATTCGTCCAATAGACAGACCTATTAAACAAATAGGATTATTGCAACGTTCGTTCATGTTGTTCATCTTCCTTTCTCAGTTGCCGTATGACTTGCCAGTTTGCACTTATTTATTTAGCAAATATTTTGTCTTAGAAATCCGCTTTAGAAACCATGCAAATGATATAATTAAATACCGTGTACAAACAAAAAGGAATAAATAAAACGCCAATACATCATTCTGATTATTTAGATGAATTAATGGAAATAAATATACAATCGGGCATATATATATATGCTCAAATAATAGCATCATGAATGGGGAATATATAATCAAATATCGAAACGTATAATGAATTGCATATTAGTACAGGAAAAATATATACAGATATATTAAATATATTGAAAATATACGAAACGTATAATCAATTGCATATTAGTACAGGAAAAATATATTAAATATATTGAAAATATACGAAACGTATAATCAATTGCATATTAGTACAGGAAAAATATATACAGATATATTAAATATATTGAAAATATACGAAACGTATAATCAATTGCGTATTAGTACAGGAAAAATATATAGTTCGCGTCCCGCCCCGGGCTTCCACGGTTGCAGGTTCGAGCCCTGGCCCGGGCTTCATTACCCAGGGTGCCCTAATGATCAGAAAAAATTGGGTTCGCACCCCAGCCCGGCCCTCGCTACCAATGGTGCCCTAATGAGCCCCGTAGGTCTAAGGTGGGACATAAAACGATTCGTACGGAAAAATAAATAAATGAACAATTCGTACGGAAAAAATTGGGTTCGAGGCCCGCCTCGGGCTTCCACCGTTTCGGGTTCGAGCCCCGGCCCGGGCCTCGTTACTCAGGGTGCCCTAATGATCAGAAAAAAATTGGTTTCGCACCCCGGCCAGGCCCTCGCTACCCAGAGTGCCCTAATGATCCCCGTAGGGCTAAGGTGGGACGTAAAACAATTCGTACGGAAAATAAATAAATGCACAATTCGTACGGTTGCAAAGACGAGCCCATATATGCATATTTCCCCCAAGAAAAATTGGGTTCGAACCCCGGCCCGGCTGCTAGCCAGAGAACAATTCGCACGGATGAAAGACGAGCCCATACATGGATATTTCCCGAAAAAAAATTGGGTTCGAACCCCGGCTCGGCTGCTAGCAGAGAACAATTCGTACGGGTGTAAAGACGATCCCTCTCTCTCTGTCGAATACAGAAACGATAAACAGGGCGCTTCTCAACGAATGAGATATCTGACACACCCTGGATTAACCCACCCCGTTGACTTAGGTCTAACCAACCATTTGGTATAATTAAATAATAATAACAACGTTTTATATATACAACCAAAAGGAATTAAACGAAACACGCCATATCACTCTTTATTTAGACAAATTAGTGAAATTCAATTTCACAAAATGCATTGAAAATAAATATATATTCCTATACAAAACATCACACGGTTTTGCTCTGAAAAAAATAAACAGCGACAATCCGATAATCACCCCGAATTTGAGCCAGTATAATTAGTGTCTTCCACAAATATATTTGACTTTAAGCCGCACAATCCATCACAAGCCTTTGCCTGTCCCTTATGGGTAATTAAATATCTTCCACTTTTATGATACGCATTTTAAATTATAATCCCCAGGCCATGGAATGCCAGCAACACACCAATAAAAAATATAAAATTTTGGCGCTCTATATATATATATATATATATATATATATATAATATATATAAATATACATTTTTATTAACTTCTTATAAAAACTTCGCAAAAAGGCCTGAAATCCGCCTCTAATCTTGCCTCACTTTATCGAAACCCGGTGCAGATAAATTCGAAACAAAGCGGATTGGGAAAAAAACTGACCGCGATAGAAGGACTTAACATTTATGGAAAATAATATATATATATATATTATATATATATATATATATATATTTCCTCGTTAACATAATCCGGTACAATCTTCCCAGATTTCCAGTTTTAATATCCTATGCCACTAATTCCCTCATAAAAATGAGAGCAAATTCATTAACACAGATTATCACAGGAAATCCCGTCGGTATGAATAAAAATGTTTCATTGCTTGGTCCCGGACGAGAAATTTAAGTACGCTTAATTTGCGACATTTTCAAGCTTTAGTTATTTCTAAATTAACCATACTGCGATGTATTAACCATATGCGCAAATAGTCCCATAAATATTGATGAAACAATATTTATTATTTTCCAAACAGAGCCTCTCTCTCTCTCTCTCTCTCTCTCTCTCTCTCTCTCTCAATGTCCCCGTGTCCGACCCTTACCTCAGATTCGAAAAGGTACTGTTTAAATTAAACCTTAAACTTAGGGTTCTCACAACTTGGCACTTGGCTGCTATTAATTATATTTACTTACAAATAAATAACTCTTAAGGCAAGCTTAAGCTCTTTATTCGATAGATTTAAATTACCTTCCATTCTCCCGCGAAATAATTTGAGATCGATGTAAACAACTTGTGAAAATAACATTTATCATTACTACAGAGCTTACTAATTAGTAGAAACACACACACACACACACACACATATATATATATATATATATATATATATATATATATATATATATATATATATATATATATATAATCCTCATCGGAATGAATATAAATGTTTCAGTGCTCCTTCTCGGACTAGAATTTAAAACACGTTAATTTGAGACAAATTCAACAATGAAATCTAAAAATTAAATTACATAAAACTGAGAATGATGGAAATTAAGGAATGAAGGCCATGCATGAAATGAAGAGAAAAACTGGGATGAAGCTTAGGTTCAACTTGATTTAAACGAATTACATTCACAATATTTTTTATCTCAGCATAATAATAATAATAATAATAATAATGACGATAAACTCAATGATACTTACATTAACGAGGCAGAGAGAGCTAAACTAGCTCCAGTTTGCGTAAAGAAAGACTGAGAACGTAGGACAGTCATAACGATTTGATACAGGCAAAGTTACGCTATCTTGGGAGGAAACACAAACATGCAGTTCATCAAGCTCCTGAAGAATCATGCACCAGAACTGAAAATAAACTCGTTTAATCTAAAAACATTTGTTTAATAAACTTCAAAAGAATTTCACTTTATTAATAATTTCACTCATTGCATAATTCAAATGCAATTAAAACACTTAAGTCTCGTGCTTCAGGTAATTCATCCATTTCACTTCAGAGTCCTTGCTACAATTATATGAAGTACTTATTTCGAAGCATCCCGAATCTATTTGAATGTTTATTTATTCCAGCATCAACGCGAAAAGGAAATGACTTGAAATCCAACTCTGATTTTGAGTCAAAAGCGGTTTGAAAATCTAGCCTCCAACGAAAAGAGATGAAAATATATTTGCCCGCGAAAATGCCCGCTGAGGCGAAATATGACGGGCGCCATCTTGAAAGGAAAATCATCGAAGTGTCTCTAACGGATATTTTTCGAGTTTAAATCAACTTAAAATTATGAAGCGAACTAAAACTACGAAGCTATGCCTGTAATTCCAATATTTACGCCCGTCAAAAAATAATCTTTTACATTTCTCTTTACCATTCTATTTACACATGCATCGCTGTACTTTACAAGTACGTGGCTGAGTGGAATCCGTTATAATTTGAAACGGGCGGAATAATATTGCGTCCGTTTTATTACTTTACTAACTACACTTATAACGAAAGCACTTTTAGATACAACGGGTAATGCGAGGGTCAGTAACATAGCACTATTTTAAATTTACAACTACATACACACACACACAAGTCACCTTCTTAGCTGCACGGCTTCTTAACTCCATGGCCGACGGTTGACTGAAAAGGTATTTCTAACCAAACAGGTGTTTTCACGAGGTAAACACATTCTCAATGCGGCTATTTCTGCGAATTGTTAAATACGTGGAAGCTTGGAACCTATCCATCAATAAAGAATTGCTTATATATATATATATATATATATATATATATATATATATATATATATATATATATATATAATTATATATATATATATATATATGATCTACCACGTTATATATTTTGGAGTAAAATACAAATATTAACTCATTGAAATGAATGAGTATTTCTGAGGGATTTCGGACATTTTCCCGAAACAAGATTAAGTTTTGATATTTTTCAGTCCCGAGAAAAAAAATGAATTTCCTCTCAATTTCTCTACTTTTGTGCCCATATATATATATATATATATATATATATATATATAATGATGGGGCTGTTTAAGCTCCTCTGCAACATCTAAGTATGATGGAGGGTCCTAAAGCTTTACATGGGATCCGAAATTATAAGGAACAACCCTCAATATTTGTAATATTTTGCAAATGACCCACTTATGGGTGTGACGTGTTAGAAATGGATTCTGTAGAAAAATTCAGGTTCACGAGCCCCTCCACATATTATATCTGGACCTACAGGATGTGGTAAAACTGTGTTTATGCTTAAAATCATTAAAGAAAAGGGGGAGATGTTCTCAAAATTTGTGCATAAAGTCATATGGTGCTATTCGACATACCAATCAATATTCAATGCGTACCAAGAGGATATTTTGTTCCACAAGGGTTTATATGACGTTAATTCGTTAAAGGGAAATGAACATACAGTCATTGTAATTGACGATCTCATGTTGGAGATGGATAAAACGTTTGCCGAGACATTTACAGTATTCTCCCACCAACTTAACATAAGCGTGTTCTTCATCAATCAGAATCTATTTTTTAAAAATAGATACATGCGCGATGTGTCGCTAAATACGCAATATCTAGTCTTATTCGAGCAACGTAGAGATGTGTCACAAATTGGGGTATTAGCCAATCAAATGTTCCCGAATCAGCGTAAGGAGTTTTTGGAGGTTTATAAAGAGGCCACAAACGAGCGTTATGGGTATTTGCTTTGTGACCTTCACCCGCGAAACACTTTTAGGGTGCTTCTAAGAACGAATATATTCCCAAGCGAGCCTGAAACGGTGTATATTCCGGAATGACAAATAGGCTGAAGAAATACCGTGAATTAATAAAAATCTATCAACGATTGCCATGGGCGCTGCAACAGATGTTTGTTAAAAATATCGACTCTGACTTTTTAAAATGCATCTGTGAAATCTGTCTTAATGTTATAAAATGTAATGTACCAATAAAACCATCTCAGAAGACTCGCTTACGTCGTTACAAGAACATAATACGAACGTTCGCTCATAAAAGTCAAACTGTGGTTAAGAAAAAGCGCATTATTGTACAAAGAGGAGGATCATTCCTGCTCATCTTATTTTCAGTTTTGGGTCCTTTACTGACTAGATTAATATAATGAAGAAGGTGGTTGTGATTCCGCACGAGGTGTATGCTTCATTACAAAGTTCAAAGACTCCAGATACGGTTCTAGAGCCCCGTAAAAGTAGGCTTAAAAGAATGGAAAACGAGTTGCTAGCCCTATTAAACAGTGAAAAGCCGCCTGATGAGAAAAGGATCTTGTACCAAGAGGCTTTGCTGCAATTTCTTCATGAGTACGAAGATTATAAACATCCTACAGAGCTACCCGTGAGGCACAGCTCGAATAGTGTTGAGTATAGCGACACAGGACCTGACCAATCAAAGAACAACAGAATACAACACATCGAACATGTGCTTAAAACAGCCTCTCACATACATTGAGGAATAAAGGGTTAAGTCTTTATAATCTATTGAGTGAGGACCCCATCATACATTGGACCGATACAGGCGAGGTCATTGTTGAAGGAACAAGTGTACAAGGCTCCAATATCGTTGATATTGTTCATGATCTGGTGAGAAAGTGGGACAGACCAGCACCAACAGGAAGCATATTAAAGCAAGACTACAACCAATAAATGTCCCCAAAACATTGATAGATAATCTGAATAGGTTAAAAGACTTGGACCAGGTCACGCATGTGTCACAACTGAGTACGCCATCACCCCCAGCAGTAGCAGTGTCTCTGAAGAGGAGAAAGAAGAGAACAAACGGTCAACCCTACCCACGTGCTTCTAAAATACGCAAATGGCTAACATATTAAGTAAACGCTATTATGACATTTCTAACCCCGCCTCCTACGGTGGCATTAATAGATTGTACAGAGGTGTTTACGGTGTAAGGAAAAAAGATGTTGAGAGATTTTTGCGGGGGCAGGATGCTTATACACTTCATAAACCGGTGAGAAAAAGGTTTAAAACGGCCAAGACAACAGCTGCCTCGATTGACTCTATTTGGCAGGCTGATTTAACAGACATGCAAAGATATTCAGTGTATAACGACGGTTACCGCTACATCCTATTCATAATAGACGTATTCTCTAGATACTGTGGTTAATACCCCTGAAAAATAAATCGCCTGAAACAGTTGCTAAAGCGACCAAAACGTTGATGTTGAAAGAAAACAGGATTCCTGGCTATTTTTGTACGGATATAGGGAAAGAATTTATAGGACGCGCTTTTGAGAACATGCTGGCAGAGTTTAATATCAGCTATTACACTACCAATTCTATACATAAGGCCTCCTTTGCTGAAAGAGTTCAACGTACCATAAAGGAACGCATGCACCGATATTTTACACATAAAAACACATACAGATATAATCGTTCTCGGCTCATTGGCCTCATCCTACAACCGCTCACACCATCGCACGATTGGCACAACGACTAACGAAGTTTCAGAAAGAGGTACGCGTCCAGAGGTGAGAAGAGATGCACCACCACACTCTGCGTGTTTCAAAATCAATGATTATGTAAGGCTGTCACGTTCGGGAAATAAATTCGCGAAGGGATTTGAGCAAGGATGGACGCGCGAGATTTTTAAAGTTAGGGCTATGAAGCCTAAAGGTGAGGTAATGATGTATTACATTGAAGATTTGAATGGGGAAGAAATCGCAGGAGGCTTTTACCGCGAGGAGTTGCAGAAAGTGGCATTTAATTTAGGAAAAAACGTGTTTAAAATTGATAAAATTATAGGTAGCAAAGGCTCAGAAAAGAGAAAAATGTACCTGGTGAAATGGCTAGGGTAACCAGAAAGCTTCAACACCTATATAAAAGCTGATGTAATAATGAAGCTTAAATAGTATGCAACATGGCGCCTGACCGTTTCTACGTCACACTCCCGTCCTCCTCGTCCCTGTCTGTACACCCTAACAACACCCTCGCCAACTTTGTGACAGAACTCCATGGACCCATTGAATTGGAGCGTGATTCGTATGAAGTGGGGTTATGTGAACTTCAGTTAGCCACCAAATTTTTAACTCTTGAAAATGAAAAAATCATATTTCTGATCCATAGAAGAACGGATGAGTGCGAAAAAATAGGCATAACCTTAGACAATACTATTCGTTCAACCCTGTGCGGTGAGGAACGGTACTATAGCACAAATGTATCGCTAGGAATCGCGCATTATGATAGAGCCGTGGACATTGTGACGGGTTTAAACAAGAGTCTTGAAAAGTCGTACTTGACAAACGATTTACTTTTTGAAGTCGTAAACATAGACACACCTGCATGCACATTGAAGCTAAAGTCAACGCTTAGTAGAAATATTAAAGATAAAGTGCTGTTCACAGTTGTTGCTGAGGACCGATATAGCGCAGCCTTCCAAAGAGATACCTTTCACGAGGCACAGCATGACTTGTCCAGCTTAATGTATCAAATGAAGATGGAGAAATTAGTTGAAAGCTCTCCACCCCCAGGCATGTGCTATATTTACAGTAATATTGTAGAGCACCAATTTGTTGGGGACACCCAGACACGTCTGCTGCGCATTGCGCACATCCCCATCCATACAGGGAAAAGCATGAGCATTACATATGACAAGCCCCATTATGTGAATGTTGCGACTAATCTATTAACCAACATCTCGATATATATAAGGACGATTGAGGGAAAAAATTTCCCATTCGGTGATGGGAGCTTAACAGTGAAACTACACTTTCGTCGTTTATAATGACTCGAAGACCGTTCGCAGTATACCGAAGAGTGAGGTACCAGCATGGGAGTGGTCTTGGTTCCATTTTTTCATCCATACTACGCACCGCTGTCCTCCTGTTGAAGAGGGGGGCCAGGTACCTAGGTCGGAAGGCGCTACAAACAGGTTTTAACACGGCAGAAGACATAATGGGTGTAACTAAGCCTAAAGAAGCTCTAAAAAAGCAATTAAAACGTCAAGGGATGAAATCATCAAAGATGCAAAGAGAAAAATGCGTGGCGGCGGAAAGAAGAGATCTGTCAGGAAGACGGGGTTACCAGCGCGTGGCGGAAAGAAGAGATCTGCCAGGAAGAAGGGGTTACCATCACGTGGCGTTAAACGTAAAAGGAAACCGAAAAAGAAGTGCTCTAAACGCATGAAACCTATGGCTGATCATTTTTTTAACTGATATAAGCCGAGGACACTACTCTCACGAATCATAGGTTGACTAATACTTGTGAGAGGTGGTACTATTTCTGACTCGTCATGGCACGTTTCATCCATCCGTGTAGTTCACAATGCTGTAAATCGGAACTGTCCCTCTTTGATATGCCCCCACTCAGGTCTCTATTGAACATAGTGACTTTATTACAGTTAACCCATTAAACAAAATTAGTTCGCCCAAAGCCCTACAGAATTCGTGATACCCATCTCAGGCCCTTACTTTTTTAATCCGAGCTGCATGCACATGTATGCTAAGCTGCGTATAGCCCATTCTGATGGGACGGACTGCGATAATAGTTACTCTGCCTACCCTGAAACCAACTTTTTACACTCCATATTCAGCCAGTGTGAAGTGTATTTAAATCAGGTCAACATCTCGGCAGGCACGGGGTACTACCACCTACGAGCCTATCTTTAAAATGTCCTCAACTTTTCAAAAGAAGCGAAGGAAACCTTTTTAACAGCGGAAGGGTATTACCACACTAAAGATGAAAATGGAATAAAGGCTAAATTTAAAAATTCTAAAAAAAATATACGAATGTTTTGGGCGCTTGCATACAGACTTCACATTCCAGGAGAAGTTGCTTATGAACGGGGTGGATATGAAGTTGAAGCTTACCCGCACGATTCCTGAGATCTGCGTAAATCTGGGGTCTGATCAAGAAGAAGGCGCGAAACCCGTTGTGATACACATCATGGAAACGTATTTGCTTATACGCCGTGTGAAATTAAGCTCTCCGAAACAAATAGAAGTTGAGAAAGACTTAATACACGCCACAGTAAAATACCCAATTAACAGGGTACAGATCAAACTGTACACGTCCCCGCAGGGCTGGCGTCGAAGCATAGAAAACGTGCCCTAGGCGTCCTACCTAAAAGGATATTAATTGGATGCAGGACCACGCCTCGACGAATGGAAAATATAAAAAGTGTGCCTTTAAATTCGAGAATTTCGGCCTTAAAAATATTACTCTATACGTAAATGGGTTGCTCTGGGAGGGACATGAATACGGACTACTCATCAGATGCTGTGTTCCCGCTCTGCGCGAGAGCATATAGTAGTCTGGCTCATAATACAGGCGCCTGTGACGAACTTGGTTTTGGGTAACGCAGAAAGAATTTGTCGAAGAATTTAACATTTATTCATTTGATATTACGCCGGACTTGTCGGCTGGACAGATACGCATTTAAGCCACAGCAGAGTGGGAACATCTCAGTTAGGTTGGAATTTGCCAAGCCTATAGACGCACCTATAAGTGTACTAGTTTACCTCGAGGCACAGGCACTAATAGAAGTTGATCGTTTCAGGACCGTGGTCACAGACTTTTAGAATGGATGCGCGTACACTCCAGAGAGGGATGAAAAGTGATCGTTTCGCGCGCTCAAAATTTATCGGTGTTTGCGAAGAATGAAATATTAAATCTGCCAAGTACGAGAAATTGGTACGGGATTATCGTTAACACCGACACTGTGGGGGGTGAGGGGATTCATTGGTTTGCAATCTATTTTAAAACTAGTGAGAGAATGTACTATTTTGACTCACCCGGATTTCCGCCATGGAATGATTCGGTAATTGTGAAGTTTATAGCCCAACTAGGCGTGCCTGATATTATTTGGTCCCCATATCGTTTCTAAGGATATTATACTGAAACATGCGGGTTGTATTGCATTTTATTTCTCATGCACATGTCACGTGGGAAGAGTGTTACGAATTTTTTAAAATTATTCGATTTGTGCGACACAAATATGAACGATAAAAGTGTATGCAAACAGATAAAATAAAGGTTCCCATATGTTAGCACTAGTGATGGGACGATACCAAAATTTTTAACGATTCCGATTCCGATTCCGATACCACTAAAAAGTCTCGATTCCGATACGATTCTCGATTCCGATTCCGATTCTCAATATTTTTAAATATAATTCTATACTTTTTTTCTGGAAATTGTCATATTTTACTCTGGTAAGATTAACTATTTACATTATGAGTATGGTAATATAAATTATAAATTATAATAGATTGGTTTAAAAATAAAAATCGACTGTAAGTTGTAACAATTCATTTTAATCTTCTTGATTACACATCATGGATATACATGTTTTAATGTATAGCTACAATACAATAAAAATAAAATTTGTTATCCTCTTTCATTTAAATTTTAAAGTTTACATTGCAAAACTGGTTCAATTAAAAGTTAAAGAATCGTTTTAAGAATCGGAAATCATGGTACAATTCTCTCGATTCCGATTCCGATTCCTGAAAAATGCTCGATTCTTCCGATTCTCGATTCCGATTCCGATTAATCGTCCCATCACTAGTTAGCACCCCCTGTAATGTGTAAAGGCATATATTTATATTGTGTAAAGTTGTATATACACTTGTAACTGTAGCCATTAAGACTTATACATCGGATACTGACCCCGTTTTGTACATGTTTTCTACCATTTAATAAATGAAAATACAATGTGATTTGTTCTTAACCTCAAAAATACTCACATTAGCTCCTCGATAATCACGGGGTTGGTTGTGGGGAGAAGCATCCATATCATTTATTCCCCTTTCATCAAAGTAGCTATAACACTACCGAGTTCCGCATCGGTCGTATAAGGTTAAATAAAGCGCTACAGCAAGAGAAATGTCGCGAAATTAAGCGCAGATAATACGTTTTGTGTCCTACAGCGGTGCTGAATTATCGAGAAAAATATTATTAAATCTCCACCATATATATATATATATATATATATATATATATATATATATATGCCGAAATAATCACGATGGAAACAGACAAAAACATGATGGGGCTAATTTACGTTAGAGTAACAAGAAATTGTAACCATAAGTAGATATCCTTTCCAAAGTAAGATTAGCTGGGTGTGCTATGATACCGTGCCCTTTGGCTACCATAATCTTTGATATCTCTATTGTTAACTTATTTATTGCACGTATTTCGTTTATTAAATATATCGTGTTTCAACTAGCGCTTCACTTTCTCCTTTGCGTGCGTGCGTGTGTGTGTACAGTAAAAAGCAAAGCCCCGCCCACTGTAAGGCCGGCAACGTGAGTCATGTCGCAACCTCAGCATGCCTCTATCCCTGCGTGCTCAGTTGACCTCTGCACACCCTTGAGCTCAGCCGTGTATTCTCTCACGTAGAAGAAAAATAGTAATTGCTACCTTTAATATCGCGTGTTCAACATTTATGAAGTGGTATTCTGCAAAGTGCATAGATGTGGTGGATATTGAAAAACTCCCTATTCCCTCCTCCTTTGCCTCTTTTAAGGCTGCCTTGAACCGTGCGAAGGACCGAGATGTTCAAATACTCTACGGGTATTCTGGCGAGGGGGTTGTAGGATTTCGCAGTACAGACGATGTATTGAAGTATGTTATAGAGCTAAGCTTTATAAAGGCACATATATACCGCGACGTAGAAGAAGCAGCACCTTCAGAAGATAAACAACAGTTATGGGTAGTGAGTCTTGTGGATGAGTGGTGTGTGTGACAAGCGGTATTATATCATGTTACACCATACCGACTACTCGTACCCTACGGTTGAAAATGTAAATCTTGTCATCATGGACAATCTTAAGTATTTTTACCACTATATTAATATATATCATGATGAGGTTTGTAGTAAGGTTGTGGCTAATGGACTGTGTGAGGTTTTAACAGACTTTAGAGGCGAGTATTGCTTGTTAAACAAAAAGGCCAAATATGAACATATGTTTCTTTCTAATAGCGTGCCGGTTTGTGAAGATGTTTAGTTTGTGGAAATGTTGAGTGATAAAACATTAAAACCGATATAAAATGTGTTTAGTTCGTGAAAATCCCCCTTTGCAAAAATGTCTGGTGCGTATTCGGGGGAGTGGGAGTGATAAAACATTAAAACCGTTATTACTTCTTGTATCGGGAAATTCTGTTTGTCCAAGAGTGTTCGAGCAAGCCTGTAAACGCTTTAGCAGTGTGACGCTATCCTTTGCCGCCCACCCGTGTACCTCACGGGGCATACGAGTTCGAACAAACCCATACACGTATCTTCAGCGTGACTCATCCCGCCCCGTCGAGCCGATCCTGCCTCCTGTGGCTCATAGTCATCTCAGAACTTGCGCCGAGTGGACGTGCCATAGTCATCTCAGAGCTTGAACCGAGTGGCCGTGCTAATACGATGGAGCTCCCTTTGAGAAGCATTCTCAACGCCTCGTACGACATCTCCGTGACGAAGTCATTGCGCGTGTTCAGGCGTGAAACCGGCACCATTAACTGTGTGCTTGAAACGATTTGCAGGCAAGCAAGCAGACGTAATGCTATTTATTTAAGTGTTGAGGAGATGAATAGAACCTTCGTGATAGTTGAGAAGTGGGCAGAGGACCAATATAAAATACCTGCTCGCGTAGGTACAAAAAGAGAGGTGATTAGTGACGCCAACTCATACACCGTTGTTTGCAAGTTGTGTATAAATCACGAACAACCATGCATTGATATACGATTGATGTGGAAGAATGCATCTGATAATAACGTTCTTGCCCCTACACGAAACCGTTTCATCCTCGACAGAATGTTTGAAATCATCGGATTCCGTAAGCTGAAGCCTATATTAGACGCTCGTGTTACGGATATGATTTATTTTGACACCGTTCTTGAACACGCATACACCGCACTGCTCGACAGATTTATCGAATGTAGGAATGAACAGGGGGAGAATGGTTTAGCGCTGGATGCTTATTTAAAAGGCTTAGATTCTTCGAAATATCCTGAACTTTGGTACAAAGCACTTGAGCGATACAGAGCTCAGCTCGCCTACACTGTTCACCCTGAAGAGCTGGACCTCTATATAATGAATAACTGTCGTTACGACTTGGAAGATTATTTCCAATGCCGCTATGCAGAGTGAAGAAGAGTTCACGCTTGAAAAGCTCGGGACGGTAAGAAAAAACCCCCGATTGGAAAGGCGTGTTTATAAACTTGTATTTGATCTTGTGGTTATCGATGACCTCTTTGTGCGTGCTTTTGATTGTGTTCGTTTAAAGATGACTTGCCCGCAGGGTGTAAAGTGAGCACAAAAATAGTATTGAATGATATGAAAGCCATTTACGTCGAGTATAGACCTCCGTATCAGTTAAACGGTGAAGTGATGCTTGGACGGTTTTACCATGTCGTACAAAGTAATAGCGATGTGGATGTAGACTATTAAATGAGAGTTTAGCGTTTTGCACCGTAGAACATGAAGGAAATATATTTAAATTGTGTGTATATATATATTTCCTGTACTAATATGCAATTGATTATACGTTTCGTATATTTTCAATATATTTAATATAACTATATATTTTTCCTGTACTAATACGCAATTGATTATACGTTTCGTATATTTTGAATATATCTAATATATCTGTATATATTTTTCCTGTACTAATATGCAATTGATTATACGTTTCATATGTTTTTGATTATATATTCCCCATTCATGATGCTATTATTTGAGCATATATATATGCCCGATTGCATATTTATTTCCATTAATTCATCTAAATAATCAGAATGATGTATTGGCGTTTTATTTATTCCTTTTTGTTTGTACACGGTATTTAATTATATCATTTGCATGGTTTCTAAAGCGGATTTCTAAGACAAAATATTTGCTAAATAAATAAGTGCAAACTGGCAAGTCATACGGCAACTGAGAAAGGGAGATAAACAACATGAACGAACGTTGCAATAATCCTATTTGTTTAATAGGTCTGTCTATTGGACGAATTTAGTGACGGTCTACGAGGAGTTGGTTGATGGTTGGTTTCACCACCAATCGTTTGGACGCTTGGTTGTAGCCCTCATATCGGATACGCCGTGTTAATGGGGTGAGCTCCTAAAAAGTCGTAGCCCCCATCTCCTGTTGATGGGTGAGCTCCTTTTAAAAGTCGTAGCCCTCATTTTGCTATCTCCTGTTGGCGCTCCTAAAAGTCTATACGATTGATGGTGATGCTTTTGTGTGTGTGTGTGTGTGTGTGTGTGTGTGTGTGATAGGGTCGTACAGTCGGTGAGTGTATGTACGCTTTAATTCGCTCGAAGGTTATATACATGCGATTTATGCCTTCTAAGCCACCTGGCTGTTTAATATATGCTTAATTAAATAAATAAACGCAAACTGGCAACTCAGCCTTCTAAGCCAACTGGATGATTAATATATGCTTAATTAAATAAGTAAACGCAAACTGGCAACTCAGCCTTCTAAGCCAACTGGCTGATTAATATATACTTAATTAAATAAATAAACGCAAACTGGCAGCTCAGCCTTCTAAGCCAGATGGCTGATTCGGAAATATATGCTTTAATTAAATAAATGACGAATCTGGCAGCTCAACTTTCTAAGCCAACTGGCTGATTAGGGGCCCTATAAGAGAGCGGCGGCATGGCTGGAGTGCTCATATGCGTCTGACAGCTGTCGGGCGAACATCCCTCCTCTCTCTCTCTCTTTCCTTTTCTCTTAGGTTAGGTTCATTGCAGCTTAGGGGATAACTCCGCCTCCAAGTTGCATACCCCTTTGGGGGGTTCAGATTGGGGGATAAATCCGCCTCTAAGTTGCATAACCTCTTGCAACCCCATTTTGTGGGTGGCACCAAGGGGGGTGGGGGCTTGCAACAAGGGAGTGGCACTCTTGCAACATTATGTAACATTTGCAATTGCATTTGCACTCATACATTTTGTGCCCATACTATTTGCATCCTATATAATTATATAGCCCCCGTGAAAATTAAAGAAAAAATGTAACTGCTTAATGCTACATTCTCGTGACTTTTTAGGGAAAGATATGCAGTAAAACATTAGCTTTGTGAAACGTTTTTTCTCGTGATTTCCATATTTTTTCATGAAAGTAAGTTATGACGCCTGACTTGGAACTTATATTTTGAAATACCATGATAAAATCCATTTTAATCACAATCAACCCCCCTGTTCCCTTCCCTTAATCACAACACATTATATGACCAAAGAATATTTATTTTAAACCAGTTAAATCATATAAAACTTATAAATATATTAGTCTTTCAATAAACCAAAACACGTAATACGGAGATATTTTATTTTACTTTCTGTGCTTTAGTCAGAATTAGATTGTTGTTAAAGCGCATTTTATTTAGATAACAAGGGGTTGGTTATTTGAGTTTGAGTTTTATATATATATATATATTATATATATATATATGCAGTAAAACGTGGTCGAACGACCACCTGAGTTAAACGAGCAACTGCCTTAAGCAACCAGTTTTTCCAGTCCCAAATACTACTAGGGGCACTCAGTATATTTTACTCCACTCTTTTTTCTTAGCTAAATAATAGGCCATGGGGCTGAAATGTCTTTTGAGCCGTAAGTTTGAACTTTTTGCGCTTCACATAACCGGAATTTTCCAGTCTGAACCTCCCCTTCTTGTATAAAACCGCTTTTAAACGCCCTTGTATAAAACCGATGGTTAACGCAGTTTCAAAAATGGCGTCTGACAGTGATGTGCGTCGTAAACAGGGAACTGTTATCGAGTTCTTAACCGCACAGAAGGAAACAGTTAGAAATATTCACAAATGTCTACAAAACGTTTATGGAGATGCTGTTGTTGATCGATGCACAGTTGGACCCTGGTCAAAATGTGTGAGATCATCGGAGAGAGGGAGTGCCAGCCTCGATGATAAGCCACGCAGCGGTCACCCGGCATCGACTGTGACATCTCACACTGTGCAACGTGCTAACAGCATCATTCGATCAAATCGGCTCGTCACATACAAGGAGCTATCACTGGAGCTAGGAATTAGTGAAGGAAGTGTGAATACGATAATTCAGCAACTGGGATACTCAAAAGTGTGTTCACGGTTTGTTCCTCGCGAACTGACTGAAGATCACAAAGCCCAGAAAAAAGAAATTGCTTCTAAGTCGTTGGTTCGATACGAGACAGAAGGGGATGACTTCCTTTCACGAATTGTGATTGGGGATAAGACTTGGGTACACCACTTTGAACCTGAAACAAAACGCCAATCCATAGAGTGGCATCACACAGACTCCTCACGCAAAAAAAATTCAAAATGGCTCTCTCTGCAGAAAAGGTTATGGCCATCATCTTCTGGGACATGAAAGGGGTGATTCTGCTGGACATTATGAAGAAAGGACAAACAATCAACTCAGAGGCATATCTTGCTACCCTACAGAGACTCGAGAGACGTATAAAGCGAGTTCGACCGGAGAGAAAACTGGAAGACGTCCTTCTTTTGCACGATAACGCAAGACCACACAACAATTTGCAAACAAGAGAGGCCATCACAAAAGTGCGCTTGACTGTGTTACCCCACCCTCCATAGAGCCCTGATCTGGCACCGACAGACTTCCATTTGTTTGGACCAATGAAGGATGCTATTCATGGAAGAAAGTTTCAGAGTGACGCTGAGGTTGTTGAGGAGGTAAAGAGGTGGCTCCAGCGGAAGCCAGCGGACTTTTGTAGAAAAATAAAAACTTGTAAAAAAAGTATGTAACTACTTGTGTACAAAATTTCTGGAACTTATAAGGAAACTTGGAAAGAAAAAAAAAAGGTGGGGCAAAATATATTGAGTGGCCATCGTATATTATCCCTTTACGCTGTTATAAAAAAAAACCCTGAGTTAAGCGAGCATCTGTCTTATAAGTTATGCGACCGTCCCAAAGTCCCAAAAGGTGAGCATTTCTAATTCTCTTTAGCAACCATATATATATTATATATATATATGGGATAAAGGGATATATATATATAATATATATTATATTACATTTTAACTGCAAACAACACATTATAATTAATGTAGAGAATGACGCTTGTGTAGAAGAGCGTTCCGCACAAGATGAGGAGGGAGAACGAACAAATGAAAAATGAGGTACCACCCGGGAATCGAACCCGGGATCATCCTATTGCCGGTCAGATATGCTATCCACTACACCATGGATATATATATGGGATATATATATATATATATATATATTTCGCTATATTTTTGGGCATTTTTTTTAACATTAGCTTTCCATTTTTAGGGAAGCGTTAGTAGTATAGCCGCAAAAGGGAAGAGTGCAGGAATGTTGCAATTTATTACGTAATATTGCAATGTTGCAAGGGGGTGAGGTATTGCAAAGGGGGTGGGTGGTGTTGTTGCAAAGGGGGGTTGCAAAAAATTTCCCACAAAGGGGGGTGGGGGATGCTGCAGGTGCAACAAGGGGTCATGAAACTTGGAGGCGGCGTTATCCCCCAAGAGAAAGAAGAGAAAGGAGAGAAAGGAGGAGAGGTGTTCACCTGGCAGGAGCCAAGTGCATATTAAGACTTCAGCCGAGTAGGCGTTGTCTTATATGCTCCTAATCAGCCAGTTGGCTTAGAAGGCGTAAATGGCTAGAGTTGCCAGATACCACTTTTTAGCATTATTATTGCCAGATACCATTGTATACATTATTATAGACTCCTAATCAGCCAATTGGCTTAGAAGGCGTAAATGGCTTGAGTTGCCAGATAGCGCCATGTATTCAGGCTGAGTTGCCAGATAGCGCCATGTATTCAATAGAAGGCTGAGTTGCCAGATACCACTTTTTAGCATTATTATGGAGAGTTGTCTCACTAAACAATTAAAAGAATTCGTTCCATTAGCATATTCTCAAATCTACACACACACACACACACACACGAGGAAAGGGATACCGACAATCTGCGTCAACTCAAAACACACGTGTTTGCACTGATGGAGAGTTGCCAGATACCATTGCTCAGGTACACAGTTGCCAGATTGTACCATTATTTTCTTAAAAGTTGGTTTAGAATTCCGCTAGTAGGTTTAGAAGGCGTAACATGTATAATTACCAAAAGAATTAAGTAAAACAACATTGCATCATTCTGTTTATTATAAATATATAGAAAATAAATATACATTTCAATAATATAGAAATGAGGAATATGCATATAATCCGTCAATATAACAGTACAGGAGAAATATATACACACATTATGGAGATATATAGAAAATAAATATACATTTCAATAATAATGAGGAATATGCATATAATCAAAAAAATATATACACACACACACACAATTATGGAGATATATAGAAATAAATATACATTTCAATAATAATAGAAATGAGAATATGCATATAATCCTTCAATATAACAGTACAGGAGAAATATCACACAATATATAAATACATTTCACTTTTTTTTCAAAATACTAAACTCGCACTTAATCGAGTTTACAATTACATCATTATTGCTCTGCATTACGCAGTATATGCGGTTTAATAATATTTCACCGCTTAAAGTATAGGGAAACCTGTATTCGATATGAAGGGCTTTCATATCGTTCAGTACTATTTTTGTTCCCACTTTACAACCGGTTGGTAAGTCATCTTTAAATACGTCTAGAATACAATCAAAAGCACGCACAAAGAGTTCATCGTTAGCTACATTATTAAACACAAGTTTATAAACACGCTTTTCCAATCGAGGGTTTATTTCTACCGACTCGAGCTTTTCAATCGTGAACTCATCTTCACTCAACATAGCGGCAATTGAAATAATCTTCTAAATCGTTACGACAACTGCGCGTTATATAAAGAAATAGTTCTTCAGGGTGAACGGTGTAGGTGAGCTCAGCCTTGTACCGATCAATTGCTTTGTACCAAAGTTCATGGTATTTCAAAGAGTCTAAACTTTTTAAATAAACGTCCAGCTCTAGACCATTCTCACCTGTTCAGCCCTACACTCGGTAAACCCATCGAGCAGAGCGGTGTATGCGTATTCAAGTACTGTATCAAAATAAAGCATATCCGTAACACGCGCGTCTAATATAGGTTTCAGCTTGCGGAATCCGACGATTTCAAACATTCTGTCGAGGATGAAACGGTTTCGCGTAGGAACAAGAGCGTTATTATCAGAAGCATTCTTCCACATCAGCCGTATATCAATGCACGGCCGATCGTTATTTATACACAACGTACATACAACGGCGTATGAGGGTGCGTCACTAATCTGCTCTCTTCTTGTACCTACGTTAGCAGGTATTTTATAACGATCTTCACTCCACTTCTCAACTATCACGAAGATTCTATTCATCTCCTCGACACTTAAATAAACCCGTTTGTTTGTTTGTCTACATTCCGTTTCCAGTACATAGCTAACGGTACCGGATTTACGCCTGAACACGCGCAACGATTTCGTCACGGACACATCGTACGAGGCGTTGAGAATGCTGCTCAAAGGAAGTTCCATCGTATTCGAGGAGCGCACGTCCACTCGGTTCAAGCTCTGAGATAACTATGAGCCGTGTGAGGCACGCAGGTAGGCAGGAACGGTTCGATGGGCGGCTGACTCGATGATACGTGAATGGGGTTGTTCGAACTCGTATGATCCGCGAGTCGCACCATAATCGTTGTTGTACATATTGGGTAGGTGTTTTTCCGGTACAAGAATTAATTTCGGTTTTATCACTACCAGACTACGCACCAGACAGTTTCCCTCAGGATAATTTTCACGAACTAGGCACAATGTTTTACTAAACATCTTCACACTCCGGCGCACTATTTGAGAGGAACATATGCTCATATTTTTCCTTTCTGCCCATCAAACGATACTCGTCTCTAAAGTCTGTTAAAAACTCACGCAGGGCACTAGCCACAACCTCACTACGAACCTCATCATGATATACATTAATATAGTGATAAAAATACTTAAGATTGTCCATGATCACGAGATTCACATTTTCAGTCGTAGGGTATGAGTAATCGACATGGTGTAACATGACGTAATACCGCTTGTCACACCACCCATCCGCAAGACTCATTATCCATACCTGCTGCTTCTCTTCTGCACGCGTTGTTTCTTTTACTTCACGGTATATGTGAGACTTTATAAAGTTTAGCTCTACAGCATACTTCAGCACATCGTCTGTGCAACGAAAGCCTTCAACGGTCTCACCAGAACATCCGTAGAGTATTTGTACATCTTGCAACTTCGCACAATCCAATGTGGTTTTAAAAGAGGCATAGGAGGGGGGAATAGGAAGTTTTTCGGTATCCACCACATCCTGGCACTTTGCTGAATACCATTTCATAAACGTTGTACAAGCAATATTAAAGGTAGCCATTTGAATACACGTCTGATCTCCTTTTTTTCTTCTACGCTGGCGAATACACGTCTGATCTCAAGGGCTTACTGCAGTCGACTGACCACGCAGGGACTCCCAGATAGTAGCATGACTCACGTTGCTGATCTTACAGTGGGCGGAGCTTAGAACTTTCACCTGCGCACACACACACACACACACACACACACACAAAGGAGAAAGTGAAACGCTAATTGAAACATGATTTATTTAATAAACGAGATATTCAAGTTATATATATTTACAAATACGATTTAATAAACGAGATATTCAAGTTATATATATATTTACAAATACGTGTAATAAATCAATAGATACATCAAAGATTATATACAAGACAAATACGTGTCAGTTAACAATAGAAGCATCAAACGTTATGGTATCCAAAGGGTACGGTATCATAGGTACCAGGTAACTGGTAACGTTTCCTATAGGTGTTACGGCACACCTTCGTACCCCTAAGTTCCTTCACGCCCCCCAGCTTCTGCGCCCGAAAATTGTGGGTGCCTACAATTAGTTGGGGAGGTCGTTCGCCCTCATCATCGTCCAAACACACTAGATCCTTCAACGATTCAAAGTTAACAACCCGCCGATTCGCATGGTTGAGCGTAATACCCTTTGCCTTCACGATATATTTCATATCCTCCCCCACCCTGACCCGTACCCCATAAGTTTTAGGTCCTGTTGAGACAAAAGAGTCGGCGTATGCGTTGTCCCCATACTCATCCTTGATCTCATCAGTGAGCTCGCCGAGGAACTCCCCAATAGCGGGCATGTATTCACCCTCCCTCTCTGTGAATATCACGCTATCTGTATCGGCATACAATACTCTCCGCCCAAGAGAATGCAATAGACCCCAAAGTTTTATACGGGCGTAGGCTGTTGTGAAGCTGGCCACAGGTATGTTTGTAACCCTTGAGGTATCTGTGGCCAATTCAGTGTTGTTGTACTTTATTATGTAAGTATTACCTACATTCACGATCTCCATGACCTCTTTATCGGGAGCATTGGCATAATCCCAGACATCACTATAACTTTGTGCCAAATGAATGTTCCCTTTGCCGGTATTCTGTGCAAATTTTCCCCATAGACTGTTTAGACACAACTTTGCACTAAAGCGCTTGCCAGGATTCTTTGCAATTTGGGCACGATCAAGTTGTATACCTTCGCGGTCGCGGTAACGTTGAATATAGGCAGACTTTTCATCTTCGGTATCAACTCCTCGCGGATACCCTGATGCCTCAACCTTATCCTTCAAAAAGGCGTTTATATATGGTGTGAAAAGGTTGGGTAGCTTCTGAAACCTCCACACCTCATGTATCTTCAGTATTCTATAACCATGGCGTACGGCTAGGGCCAGCTCAGGACTTGTATATACGCCTCTGATCTTACGCTGGTGGGGTATATGGTTACAATCGCCGTTATCCTCTTCCGCGCACTTCACGCACAGGGGAAACATGAGCTTGTCGTCGATAACGACAGGTAAGATTGGCATCCATAAATTGCGTGGGGGGAGTACGTCTACGAAAGAGAGCCCAAAGTAACGATCATTCAAATTTCTTGAAAATTCATTGATGGAGGGCAGGTTAGGTCCCACCAGTTTCTCAGGAGCGCCCACGGGGTACGGATTGTTCTTCATCACGTATGGGTATAAAGAACAGAAATCGTAGTAATGGAGCTTCACGCCCTCCGTAGGTGGAAAGTATAGTCTGAATGGATTTGTACGTCCTCCAAACAAGCTATCACCACATTTGAGAGGATCCAGCACCATTGAACGCTTGATCGTGTTTATTTCCTCACGGTACACCTCGTCTGTCTCCATCCGTGCATCATATTCATGCTCCCACAAGACTTTGTGAGTGAACTGTGATCCTATAAGTTGATCGCGGGTGCGGGTCCATGCAAGACAGTCGGCAGGAGATCTACCGTGGATATCTCCGGCGATTCCGCACTCAGGACGGGGGCATCCATGCCACCAGCATCCGTTAAAGGAGTACACAGTCTTCACACCAGTGACACGGTTTTCACTTAACCCATCAACCCAAAAAACACGTCCATTAATCTTAATGGGTACTTCACCCGTGTTGCGGGCGTGCTTTATGTATACACCTGTCTGTTGCTGTAGGTGTATGAGCCAGTAAATAGCCTTGTGTCCGTAACTGCGGGGTTGTTTCGGTGAATAATGGCTAAGGTGTCTTTAGGCATGAAGTTATTCTTGAACACCGTAAAACATAATGATGCGATGGTGGTTGCGACTTGCAGCGGATCGCATTTGAAACGGCTATGTACATCCTTCTAAAGGCCTGGAAACATACTCTAAGCACGCGCACATCATTCACGCAATAACGCTCACATTCATCAGCTATATTATAAGGGTTACTTTCATTAAAACTGTTGTAGTATCGATCAAAGTCTTCACGTTCATCCATACAGTCATAGTTAAAATAATGTTTGGGTGGTGGTGGGCCTACGTAGTTTAAAGTCTCGCTGGTGAGGAAAGTGTAAGGGAAGTATCCTTTGGAAACTTCAGCTGCTACTCCCATCACCTTGGGTAGCTTTGCTAATTTACAAGGTGTGAATAATAAAGTGTCTTTAAATTGTACATTGCCTCTTATTTGCATCTGTATTAATTTGTTGCCTCTTTTCAATGGATCACCTGTAAATATCTCAGAGGATTCGTGTTCAAGCAACTCCTTATAAAGGAACTGCGTGTCAAACTTTGCCCCGTTATGGGCGAGAATATACACAGTCATTTTTTTGAACTTGTCGGCTAACTTGACAATATAGGACACAAATAGTTTCACAGGACTATCGCGGACATTCGTTTTAAAAACGTTTGTCCGTTTACCGCATTTGGGGCACTCGTCACATTCGATCCCCATACACTCATCACAGATGGTCTGGCTCACAAGTAAATGTGGAATTACCTCTTTGGTTTCAGCGTTCGTATATGTTTCTATATCGTAGTATACAGTTATACAAGGGTTATTTTTAGGCTTAGCATCTTTCATATAACATACATGCTTTACTCCATCCGCCTTATATTCCTCCTGGCATGTAGGACAGTGAATTTCGTCACACTTGTGCTTAAATTTCCCCCAATTATCCATTGTGTGAAACATACCACATTCACAGATTCTCATTTTCCTGCACGTGCCAATTGATTTATGGAAATCAAAGCAGTTATTATTGAAGAATGTGCGTCTACACACATCACAGTCTCTCTTCTCAGCTTCAACTACACGGCTTTCACATTTGGTGCTTTTACACTGCTCACATACCATGTGACATTCTTTACAATGTCTCACTATATCATCCGCAAACTCGAGGCACCCCTTACACAAATCATGATGTCTCCCATATTTTCGACTTTTGTCATAACTCGCGTAAAGCCACCTTATATTACGGATGGGGAGATACGTTGTCCCTGACAATCCTAAAATAAGTAGGGGTCTTGTACGATCTCTCACACAGCTTTTAAAAACATACACAGTCCTACGACGATCATCCAACCCAAATACAACTATACGGACATTCATTTCCTGTTCTACCATTCTCAGCTCTTCAGGACCCATATTACAGTCAAATTCAAGTTCACAGTCTACAGCTAGTTTACGGGCACGTTCCACGACCGTAGGCAACCAAATTTTTTGAGTCCGTGTATTTTGTACAGTAAACATACGTGCTAAGAGTACTGCTATAAAGCCGCAACCACGATCGACGTTTATATGCTTTCGGTAAATAGTCGGAGAATTGAAGTTAAGAGTATACGGTATGGCACTATGACCCGCAACACGGAATACACGATCAATATTTACCGTGAAGTTGTCCATATTAAAGGCTATACTACTTTGGGCGGCCTGCATTATACGTCCTAATATATATTCTACATCTTCAGCCGCCAAACGTCTAAATGGCACTATCACCCAATAATCATCTACATCACCGTCATCTGACCCGAATCCAAAGGACAGACTCGTCCTGACTTCACGCTCGTCGCGATTCTGAAGAGCAAACTCTACAATACGCTGTACAACCCGGCGTAGCCCGCGCTCAATTCCATTGCTATACATGGCTCTAGGGTCGACCCTGACTCTATACCGATTTCTAGTCAAGGCTGGGGTGGGGGCTGCGGAGCGCACCAACTCAAACGTTATATCATCCTCAACAGAACGGGGGGCAACTGTGGCGGATGAATTAGGGGATATATTAGCGGAAGGTGCTGCTGGGGGGCCTGTTGCGTAGGAGGTTGAGGGTTGGGGATCTATTATTGTAGACTTAACAGAACGGGGGGCAACTGTGGCGGATGAATAAGGGGATATATTAGCGGGAGGTGCTGCTGGGGGGATTGTTGCGTAAGAGGTTGAGGGTTGGGGATCTATTACTGGTGCAACAGGCGCGTATTTCGGTCGCTTTATACCTGACGTGGGGTTCTCTTCATCATACCTCCGCTTTGGACGTGCTACCGGTATCGCTGGTGAGGGTTCGTTGGCAGGGGAGGAGATCACAACTACACTGTCGTCGAGGTCATCCGTAATGTCAATGATGGGATGCTCTACCTCATCGTCATTCACGGTTCTGTGGGAGAAGAAAACAAAATATAAGGAACAGCACTCAAAATTTGTAATATTTTGTAAATGACCCACTTAGGAGTGTGACGTGTTAGAAATGGACTCTGTAGAAAAATTCAGATTCACGAGCCATCCACATGTATTATATCTGGACCTACAGGATGTGGTAAAACTGTGTTTATGCTTAAAATCATTAAAGAAAAGGGAGAGATGTTCTCGAAATTTGTGCATAAAGTTATATGGTGCTATTCGACGTATCAGTGTTCAACGAGTACCAAGATGATATTTTGTTCCACAAAGGCGTATATGACGTTAATTCGTTAAAGGGAAATGAACATACAATCATTGTAATTGACGATCTCATGTTGGAGATGGATAAAACGTTTGCCGAGACATTTACAGTATTCTCCCACCATCTTAACATAAGCGTGTTCTTCATCAATCAGAATCTATTTTTCAAAAATAGATACATGCGCGATGTGTCGTTAAATACGCAATATCTAGTCTTATTCGCACAACGTAGAGATGTATCACAAATTGGGGTATTAGCCAATCAAATGTTCCCGAATCAGCGTAAGGAGTTTTTGGAAGTTTATAAAGAAGCTACAAGCACGCGTTACGGATATTTGCTTTGCGACCTTCATCCGCGAAACACGTTTAGAGTGCTTCTACGAACGAATATATTTCCAAACGAGCCTGAAACGGTGTATATTCCAGAATGACAAAGAGACTAAAGAAATACCGTGAATTAATAAAAATCTATCATCGACTGCCCCGGGCAATGCAGCAGATGTTTATTAAAAATATCGACGCCGACTTTTTAAAATGCATCTGTGAAATCTGTCTTAACGTTATAAATTGCAATGTATCAATGAAAACCCCTCAGAAGGCTCGCCTACGCCGTTACAAGAACATATACGTGCACTCGCTCGTAAAAGTCAAACTGTAGCGAAGAAAAAACGAATTATTGTACAAACAGGAGGGTCATTTCTCCCCATCTTATTTTCAGTTTTGGGTCCTTTACTGACTAGATTAATATAATGAAGAAAGTGGTAGTGATTCCCCACGAGGTGTACGCTTCACTGCAAAGGAATCCAGACACATTCTAGATCCCCGTAAAAGCAGACTTAAAAGAATGGAAAGCGAATTGCTAGCCCTATTAAACAGTGAAAAAACACCTGATGAGAAAAGAATCTTATACCAAGAAGCTCTGCAGAAATTTCTTCACGAGTACGAAAATTATAAGAACCCTACAGAGATTCCTGTGGTTATTAGGCACAGCACGGGGGACGATGGACATGGCGACATAGGATCTGTGCCCGACGATACAGCTGACCAACCAAAAATTAAGGGATTAGCCACACAACATATCGAGCATGTATTAAAAAGCACCCTCCCACATACATTGAGGAGTAAAGGCTTAAGTCTTTATAATCTATTGAATGAGGATCCAGCCATACAATGGACCGATACAGGCGAGATCATTGTGGAAGGATCAAAGGTACAGGGATCGAATATCGTAGACATTGTCCATGATCTGGTGAGAAAGTGGGATAGGCCATCACCATCAGGATGGAAGCATATTAAAGCAAGACTACAACAAATAAATGTCCCTAAAACGTTGATAGGAAATCTGAACAGGTTAAAAGACTTGGAACATGCAACGCATGTGACACAATTGAAGACGCCGTCACCCCCGGCGGTAACACCTTTGAAGAGGAGAAAGAAGAGGTTAAACCAACCCTACCCACGTGCCTCTAAAATACGCAAATGGCTAACGTATTAACTAAACGCTATTATGACATTTCTAACCCATCCTCTTACGGCGGCGTAGATAGACTGTACAGAAGTGTTTACGGAGTAGGGAAAAAAGATGTTGAAAGATTTTTGAGGGAGCAGGACGCTTATACGCTTCATAAGCCTGTGAGAAAAAGGTTTAAAACAGCCAAGACAACGGCTTCCTCGATTGATTCTATTTGGCAAGCAGATTTAACAGACATGCAAAGATATTCTGTGTATAACGATGGTTACCGCTACATTCTATTCATAATAGACGTATTCTCTAGATATCTGTGGCTAGTTCCTCTGAAAAATAAATCACCTGAAACAGTTGCTAAAGCCACCAAAACGCTAATGTTAAAAGAAAACAGGGTTCCTGGCTATTTTTGTACGGATATGGGGAAGGAATTTATAGGCCGTGCTTTTCAGAACATGTTGACAGAGTTTAATATCAGCTATTACACAACCAATTCTATACATAAGGCTTCTTTAGCTGAAAGAGTTCAGCGCACCATAAAGGAACGCATGCACCGTTATTTTACACATAAAAACACATACAGATTTCTAGACATTCTGGAATCATTGGCATCATCCTACAACCGCTCACACCATCGCACGATTGGGACAACACCTAACGAAGTTTTAGAAAGAGGTACGCTCCCGAGAAGAGATGGATCACCACCACCATACTTGGCGCGCTTCAAAATCAATGATTAATTATGTAAGGCTGTCGCGTTCGGGGAATAAATTCGCAAAGGGTTTTGAGCAAGGATGGACACGCGAGATTTTTAAAGTTAGGGCTATAAGACCTAAAGGTGAGATAATGATGTATTACATTGAAGATTTGAATGGGGAAGAAATCTCAGGAGGCTTTTACTGCGAGGAATTGCAGAAAGTTGCGTTTAATCTAGGAAAAAATGTTTAAAATTGAGAAAATTTTAGGAAGCAAAGGTTCAGGAAAGAGAAAAATGTACCTGGTGAAATGGCTAGGGTACCGAGAAAGCTTCAACACCTATATAAAAGCTGATGCAATAATGAAGCTTAAATAGTATGCAACATGGCTCCTAACCATTTCTACGTCACACTCCCGTCCTCCTCGTCCCTGTCTGTACACCCTAACAACACACTGGCCAACTTTGTAACAGAACTCCACGGGCACATTGAATTGGGTCGTGATTCGTATGAGGTGGGGATATGCGAAATTCAGCTGGACACCATCTTTTTAAATATTGAACATAAAGAAACCGTTTTTACGATTCTTAGAGACATTGACGAGTGTGAAAAAGCTGGGGTAGTTATGGATGAAACTATACGTATCGCTCGGACTAAGGTTGCACGGTATTACAGTTCAGAAGTAAGACTAGGACCGGGTCAATATGGTTCGGTCGAGGATGTTGTGAGAGGCTTAAACGTAAGTTTAAGAAACTCAAACTTTACGAATGATTTAGTATACGAAATCGTAAACAAAGGAAACCCTGCACATACACTAATCCTAAAATCAAAGACTAACAGACGTATTAAAGACCATATAAAGTTCAAAATTCTAACCAATGGCCGATATAGCGCAGCCTTCCAAAGAGACACATTTCACGAGACACAGCATGACTTGTCCAGATTAATGTATCAATTGAAGACGGAGAAATTGGCTGTAAGGTCCCCAGACATGTGCTATATTTACAGTAATATAGTGGAGCACCAGTTTGTTGGGGATACCCAGGCACGCCTGCTGCGCATTGCTCACATCCCCAACCATAGAGGAAGGAGTTTGAGTATTACATATGACAGACCCCATTATGTGAATGTCGCAACTAATTTAATAACCAATATCTCAATATATATAAGAACGATTGAGGGTGAAAACTTCCCATTCGGTAACGGGAGCTTAACAGTGAAGCTACACTTTCGACGCACTGAGTTATAATGGATAGAAAGCCTTTCACCGTCTATCGAGGGGTGAGATACCAGCGCGGTAGTGGACTTGGATCCATTTTTTCATCCATACTACGTACGGCTGTTCCTTTGCTGAAGAGGGGTGCCAGATACCTCGGAAGGAAAGCGCTATAATCCGGTCTTAACACTGCAGAAGACATATTGGCCGGGGCTAAACCTAAAGAAGCTCTAAAAAAACATTTAAAGCGTACACGGGACGACATCATCAAAGATGCAAAGAGAAAAATGCGTGGTGGCGGGAAGAAGAAGAAGAGGGCTGCCAGGAAGAAGGGGTCACGTAGTATTAAACGTAAAAGGATATCAAAAAAGAAGTGCTGTAAGCGAATGAAACCTATGGTTGACCACTTTTTTGACTGATATAAGCTAAGGACATTGATCTCATGAATCATAGTTTGTTTACCACTTGTCGAGAGAGGAAGCACTATTTCTAACTCGCCATGGCACGCTTCATCCACCCATGTAGTTCACAATGCTGTAAATCGGAGCTGTCCCTTTTTGAGCTGCCTCCAACCCAAGTTTCTATTGAGCACAGTGATTTTATTACAATTAACCCTTTAAACACAATTAGTTACCCGAGTGCACCTATAGAATTCGTGATACCCAGCTCAGGCACTTACTTTTTTTATCCAAACTGTGTGCACATGTACGCTAAGCTACGTATAGCCCATTCTGATGGAACGGTCTGCGATGACAAATATGCTGCATACCCTGAAACAAATTTTCTGCACTCCATATTCAACCAGTGTGACGTATATTTAAATCAGACCAACATATCGGCAGGCACGGGGTACTATCATCTACGCGCCTATCTGGAAAATGTCCAACTTTTCCAAAGACGCGAAGGCTACCTTTTTAAGTGCCGAGGGATATTATCAAACTAAAAATGAAAGTAGTATAAAGGACAAATTTAAAAATTCTAAAAAGAAAATATACGAGTGTTTTGGCCGGCTGCACACGGATTTCACTTTCCAGGAGAAGCTGCTTGTCAACGGGGTGGATATGAAAATAAAGCTCACCCGCACGAGTCCTGAGATCTGCTTAAATCTGGATGCTGATCAAGAAGAGGGTGCAAAGCCCGTTGTGGTTCACATTATGGACACATACCTCCGCGTACGGCGAGTGAAATTAAGTTCACCAAAACAACTAGAAATTGAGAAAAATTTACTAAACGCTACAGTGAAATATCCTATTAACAGAGTACAAATCAAACTATATACGGTTCCTGCAGGGTTGGCATCGAAGCAGATAGTAGAAAACATTGCCCTGGGAAATCTTCCTAAAAGGATATTAATCGGAATGCAGGACCATGCTTCGGTGAATGAAAATATAAAAAGAGTGCCTTTAAATTCGAGAATTTCGGACTTAAAAATAACAGATGTCATCGGTAATGAAGGGATTCATTGGATCGCTGTCTATTTTAAAAATAGACAGCGCCTGTACTATTTTGATTCACTCGGTACTCAACCCTGGAGTGACCCTATTATTGTAAAATTTCTCGCTCAGTTACATATTCCCGAAGTTGTATGGAACCCGTTTCGTATACAAGGATATTTTAGTAATGCTTGCGGAATGTACTGCGTCTCATTTCTCATGCATATGTCATGTGATAAAGAATTTATAAATTTTTTAAATTTTTTGACCCGTGTCACACTCGCCGAAACGATGAAATGGTATGCAGACAGATAAAAATCCGTTTTCCAATTGTACGTACTCGTTGTATAGTATAATGTTTTTGTTCGTGTGTATATTTGTAACGGTATATTCTGTAGTTGGTTATTGTACTGATTTCTTTCATTTAATAAATTTATGAAAATATATTGTCTTCTTACCCCAAAAAGATCGAAAAACACTTACATTATTTCGGTGTGACATTCATTATGCTGACTGATCAGTATATCCTCCGTATTCATGACACGAGATTCTTCAAAAGATTGTATAACACGTGTCAAATCCTCATCGGACCTTAAAGGAATAATGTTCATTCTTTTAAAACATATACAGAGTATACAGACAGACCACATTATGTGAAGATATCTTTGGTTCGAAACTCATTTAAGAGGTAAATCCAAATAACATTTAAAACGATTGCCATAAAAAATTTCGATTTTAGCATAATGGTGAGTATCTAAATGAAGTATTTGACGAGATACTACAACCCTCCATATATATAAAATCATGTTTCTTGTGAATAAATTATAGACACTTACATTTCTATGGTAGTCCCTTGCGTCGGATTGTAAGGAGCGTCACTGCAAATATCTTCAACGGTTTGCGTTGGAAATAATTCATCACGGTCAATTGCGTTAAAAAGATTAATTGCAGTTAATGCTGCAGTGTCACCTTCTTCATACAAATCTGGGAAGACGTATAGTTCGTGGTCCATGGTGGAGGAATGCACTGGCAGAGGGAATGATTATTCACTGACGCGAAAATAGCTACTGTTACTCCAAACTGAAAAATATTCCATTTTATATGCACAATCGCCAAGCTCCGCCCCAAAAGATTAAGGCCAGATGTTCGTAGTGATTGGCTGCCAGTGTAGCTGGGTGGAGCTATGATAAGTTTGTGTACCAATCCGCTATAACGGGTCCGGACGAGTAATGGCATCTTTATATTTTCTCCAATAGATTTAATGCTCGTATTACTCCTTGCTGTCTTTACCATGTCAATATTTTACCCCACTATTCCCGGATCATTAGTCACTAATGTAATCGAGAGGATTTTATAATAAAGAAATATATCCTAATTATATTTTTAAAAGAGCATTCGGTTTCCACGTTAAACTGTGGGTCTAAGGCGGAGTGAAAACCTTTCCAATTCGGCGAGAAAGAGTTAATTACACTAGGGAACAACATTTTTATTTCTTGAAAACTATTTGGTGATTCTTATAGAACTTTTGATGCTGATTCCAAATATGAATTGTGCTAAATTTTCACTTCTAACACTAAATATTAAAAATCAAAGATTTAAGCAGTTAAGATGTAGTTAACTAAAAAATTAAGGTAAATATTTTTCACATTATATTTCTACTTAATTTGCTGGCAAAAGATACAAGTATATTCCTTTATTTATTAATGAAAAAAACTCTCTCTCTCTTTCTTTCTATATATATATATATATATATATATATATATATATATATATAATTATTAGTACTTTCAGGTTTGCTAAGAATCGGAGTCAAGAAAGGTTTTGTTCAAGTTGACTGGAAGAAAGGTAAAATTATGGTAAAAAAAAGGCATCAGGGTAAACGATTCGATTTGGCCCAGATTCTCGGAAATCCTTTCCTCGTGTGTGTGTGTGTGATATCACACGTATTTGTAAATATGTATGTCTTGTATATAATCTTTGATATATCTATTGATTTATTACACGTATTTGTAAATAATATAACTTGAATATCTCGTTTATTAAATAAATCATGTTTCAATTAGCGTTTCATTTTCTCCTTTGTGTGTGTGTGTGTGTGTGTGTGTGTGTGTGTGTGTGTATAGATTTGAGAATACGACCGTGTGGTTTGGTTTATTTTCTTCTATCTTCGTAAGTTTCCCACTGTTATTCGATATTTATAATAAAAATAGTAATAAAGTTATTGTTTTAATTCGGTGAAATTCAATTTATATATATATATATATATATATATATATATATATATATTATATATATAAGTATTGATGAAATATATGTTTGGCATTTTTTTTCTGACTTTCATTCACATGATATATACAGAGGCGTGTGTGTGCACGAGTTGTTCATTCGTTTATATATACAAACACAGATGGGGTGAGGAGATTGGGGGGAATGGACGAGCGTGTGTTTCGAGTTGACCAGATTCTCGGAAATCCTTTCCTCGTGAAAGGAAAAACAACGCTTAATGATTAATTTCTTATATTGAATAATTAATTCTCCTAAAAGGAGAAAATTGATTTGTTTTACATTATTTAGCCTCATTTGGTTTAAATTAATATACGTTTGGCATTTGTTTCTGATTTTCATTCACATGATATGTACAGAGGCGTGTGCGTGTGCTTGTGTGCACGAGTTGTTCATTCGTTTATATATACAAACACAGATGGGGTGAGAAGATTGGGGGGAATGGTCGACCGTGTGTTTTGTTTTAATTCGGTGAAAAGCCATTTATATATATATATATATATATATATATATATATATATATATATATAAAATTGACAAAATTAAATAGACACGGTTATTATGATTCTTTCTATATATATATATATATAAAAACACAGATGGGGTGAGGAGATTGGGGGGAATGGACGAGCGTGTGTTTTGGTTAATTTCAACTTTCTTCGCAAGGTTTCTTTACCTTTCGTTTTTCCCACTGTTGTTCGGTATTTATAATAAGATAGGAATTAAGTGATTTATTGTGTAAAGAGCGTGTGTTTAAATTATTTAATAAACAGATGAATCTTCTTAATTCCAACAATTAATTCTGTATTGATTAACTACCATCATATAAAAATATTGTGGTATTTTGATTAATATATGGTTTTTGCTATCTGGCAACTGAATACATGGCGCTATCTGGCAACTCAGCCGGATTAGAGATCTATAAAAGAGTGAGAAGCTGATGACGGAGTTATTCAAGCTCGGCTCCCAGCCGAGCAAGGACCTCTGGTCCTATCTCTTTCTGGCCCTTTGGGAAAACCCCTTAGAGGCCTCTTAGGTTAGGTAAACGAAAATAGCTTGGGGGAGAACTCCGCCTCCAAGTTGCATGCCTTGCAATCAAAGGCCACTACTCTCTCTCTCTCTCTCTCTCTCCCTCTCCTTCAGGTGTACCCCTCCCCCCTTGGCTCCTTCTAAGCCAACTGGCTGATTAGGAGTCTATAAGACAACGCCTACTCGGCTGAAGTCTTAATATGCACTTGGCTCCGGCCAGGTGAACCCCTCTCCTCCTTTCTGTCCTCCTTCTTTCTCTTGGGGGATAACGCCGCCTCCAAGTTTCATGACCCCTTGTTGCACCTGCAGCATCCCCCACCCCCTTTGTGGGAGTTTTGCAACACCCCTATTTGCAACATGTTGCATAACACCCCCACCCCCTTTTGCAACAACCCCGCCCCCTTTGCAACACCCCACCCTTTTGCAACATTGCAACATTATGTAATAAATTGCAACATTCCTGCACTCTCCCCTTTTGCGGCTATACCACTAGCGTTCAATTCTTCCAAAGGTTACTGCTTCTAAAGGTTTTTGCTTCTAATGTTCATTTCTTCTAAAATAAATTGCACATACGAGATTGACCTTTATGGTCTCCTAAACTAGCAGAATATTCCCTTCCTGCCTAACGTTAAAAACTGGATAATGGAGATGGGTTGATATTGATGCGCAACAATCAGTTGAGGGAGGAGCGTGGAAATAGCGGAGGCAACAAAGGACTTTGGTGCGCTGGAGGCAGTGCGCACTAAACGCTAAAGAAAGTGGGCACGCTGAATTACATATCACTTGCAAACACTGTCGACAATGTTTGCAAGTTTCCAAGTTTCAAAATTTGCAAACACCGCACACTGAATAACTTATCACCCCAAACTATGACAGCAAGACTTGCATTCCGCCGCACCCTCGCCAATTCTGCATACTTGCGAACATGACCTACATACTCTCAAACCCTGACGACAGTGATATCTTATTCAGGCCACCCAACAAAGTGTATAAAATGTAATTATTAAGTAAAATTTGTAAACAATAAAGTGTATACCATTGTTGTATAAATATGTGTAATTAGTATTAAATAAAGTTATTATATATGTATAGTTTTAGTCCTACTAATTCACATTAATAGGAGTTAACAGAACTAAACAGTAATAAAAGGGGACGTCAATACAAAATAGAGTCCTAACTGTGATAAAAGACCACCTGCTTTTAGAGACCAATGAGACCCGTCCGGAAGCTGGTCTCTTACGACAGCTTTCACTATATATATATATATATATATATATATATATATAATATATATATATATATGTATATATGTGTGTGTGTGTGTGTTTGTGTGTGTGTGTGTGTTTATGTGTGTGTTTTATTCAAATTACTGTCAATATACGAAAAGTGTTTGTAACTTTAATCAACATAACTGTCACACGTCATTCATAATTTTATTTGTTTGCTTCATTATACCTGTTCTATACCCACAATATAAACTGTAATTCAATATGAAAAAATTTAATGGCCTTTCTAGAAAGTTCAGTATCACTTCTAAAAAAAACTCGCTATCCTTTGAAAAAAATCCAATATCCTTTCTCAAAAATTCAATATCTCTCCCCAATTTAATAGTCATTCCTAAAAATTAAGTTTTTCTAAAAAAATTAATAGCACTTCTAAAAAAATTCGGTATCCTTGCTAAGGAATTCAATATCTCTTCTAAAAATATTTAATAGCCATTCTTAAAATTAATAGTCTTTCTAAAAAAATCAAGTGATCTCTCTCTCTCTCTCTCTTTCTGACAAGGGTAAAGATGTGCTGGGCGCGCTGCTCCACTGGCACCTATACCGTATGGTGAGGTCAAGCCCAGGGATCGATGACGGGCCCCCACCGGGAGGGGATGATCTTGAGCCGCTGGCTTGGGCTTGGGCTCCTGCGGAAGTTTCCCCCTCGTTGGTGAGGGGCTCTTCAACTCCCGACAGCCCTGGCTGTTCGGGAAACGGGTCGTGCTAGGGGGCGGTCAGAATAGGGAAGGCTCCCTCCGTGCAGTGCTTTTTAATGCTAGGTCGGTTAGGAATAGGTTTTGTGAGCGACGTGCGCTCTTAGCATCAGAATACCAGGATATCGTTGCTATCACCGAGTCCTGGATTTATACTGATCGTAGGGACTGCGTTGGGGAGTTCGAGATTCCCGGGAATAGAATGTTTCACAAGGACCGCACCCGTGGGGAGGGGGAAAGGGGTACTAATATATGTCAGGGACACGTTGAATCCGGTTGACTGCCAGTTCCGATCAGAAAGGGGAGCTGCTTGGCGTCGATCTGAACCAGGGAGGGACGAACTATAGGTTAATCTTGGTGGACAGACCTCCGCATCTCCTCCTCGACGAGGATACAGCCCTGTACACCGAACTCCGTAGCCTGCTAGGGGAGAGGGTGTGTGTAGTTTTAGGAGACTTCAACTGTCGCGGCATAAACTGGGAAGACAGGACTGCTGATGCCGAGGGGAGGAGGTTAGTTGACTTTGCTGATGAGAACTTCCTGACTCAGTGGGTCAATGGGCCTACACGAGGCGAAAGCGTTCTAGACTTAGTATTCACGACCCAAGACAACCTCGTCACTGACCTCACCGTTGACGAATCGTTGGGCGGGAGTGATCATGGTCAGATTAGGTTCTGTGTCTGCGTCCCTCGGGTGAAGCGTAGTAACTCACGAGGCAGTAAGCACGATCTACGGCGGGCGGACTTTGTTGGCCTCCGGGATAACGTAGGTGAGATGGGGTTAGAGGTCGGCGGCGATGTTGAGGGTGTGTGGAGTGCATTCCGGGACTAGTTTATAGTGCTGCAGTCTGCTGCCATATCCTCAAAACCGGCCACCTCTGCTTCAACTGGGATATATATATGTATTTGTGGTTCAGTGGTTCAGTCGGGACATCGCTTCAGCTATCCGAAATAGGAAAGCTGCGTATACGAGGGCGAAGGGCAATCGTTCCCACGAGAACACTGAGGCGTATGTCCGCCTGTGCAGGGAAGTGAAGGCGAAGGTTAGGCTAGCCAAACGTAACGAAGAACTCGGGTGGCAAGCCTCTGCAAGGCGAACCCTAAGGAATTCTTCAGATATGTTATGTTAATAGTAGAAAGCACATTAGAAGCATGATAGGCCCGTTAAAGGACCCTAGCGGCGCACTGCGGGCCTCCGACGCGGACATTGCTAATGTGCTGAATGAGTACTTTGCGGGAGTGTTCACCAGGGAGGACACCTGCGTCATCCCCGAGCCAGGCTTCAGGCACGACGGTGCTCGCCTGGATAGTGTTTGGTGTACCGCGACAGACGTTGCCGATAGAATAGACAAACTGAACGCGTTTAAGGCTCCTGGGCCGGACTAGTTCCTCCCCAGAGTCTTGCGGGAAGTGCGCGACCAGGTGGCTCCCCACTTGGCTACAGTCTTCAACAAATCGTTGGAGACGGGCCAGGTGCCTGGTGACTGGAGGGAAGCCAATGTGACCCCTATCTTTAAGAAAGGGGATCACGAAAGTCCAGGGAACTATCGTCCCATTAGTCTCACTTCGGTCGTAGGTAAATTATTAGAGGGGATAATAGCGGATAGGATCGTTAACCATTTGGATTCCTACAAGCTGCTTGGGGACTCCTAGCATGGGTTTCGGCGGCATAGGTCGTGTCTCACCAACCTGCTCGAGTTTTTCTATGTCATGTGGAGTGAGTACGATAAGAGTAGGGCGATTGATATACTTTATCTCAACTTTCAGAAAGCCTTGATAAGGTACCTCACCGCCGGCTAATGGCTAAAATCCGCGCGCTGGGTATCGATGGGGAACTGGGTAGCTGAATTGGAAACTGGCTGAAGAATAGACGGCAGAGGGTTGTAATTATAGGGGCTACCTCGGTTTGGGCCTCGGTCACTAGCGGAGTTCCTCAGGGTTCCGTTTTGGGGCCATTGTTGTTTATCATTTATATAAATGATATCGACGGTGGCATCGTCAGTAGGATCGCCAAATTCGCTGATGACACCAAGCTTGGGGACAATGTTGGGGCGCCCGAAGCGATCAAGCAACTGCGTGCCGACCTACGTAAGGATAGGAGAGTGGTCCGAAAAATGGCAAATGCCGTTTAACTTGGGTAAATGCAAAGTCATGCACATTGGCTACGCCAATCCCAAGTCGGACTACTCCCTGTTGGGGAGTAATATCGAGGCCACTGATTTGGAAAAAGACTTGGGTGTGCTAATTAGCAGCGACTTTAAGTTTACCAAACAGTGCGTAGAGGTGGAAAAGAAAGCCCAGAAGCTGTTGGGTTATATGAGGAGGCAATTTCGATTTCGGAACAAGGAGATTGTGCTCGCTCTGTACAACTCCTTGGTTCAGCCCCACCTAGAGTACGCTGTGCAGTTCTGGTCGCCCACCCTCAGGAAAGATATTGGCAGGCTGGAGAGAGTGCAGGCGAGGACCACAAAGTTAATCCCTTCTGTTTGGTATATGGGCTACAATCGACGCTTACACGCCCTGAATTTGTTTTCGCTGGAAACTCGGAGGCTGCGCGGTCAACTCATCGAGGTTTTCAAGCTCTTACACGAGTTCGACGATGCCGATTTTAGAAGCATGTTTAGTTTAAATGATAACTCAACTCGCAACAATGGTTGGAAGTTGGATTTGAAACGGTTTAGCACTAGTGTGTGTGTGGGAATTACTTCACCTATAAGATCTGTGACACATGGAACAGGCTACCTTCAGAAGTTGTGAACAGTTCCTCTGTGGATCAGTTCAAGAAAAGGTTAGACCGAATCTTGCACACTATTTGAGGATGTGTTACTGTATTCTAGGGTGGTTGTTCGAGAAGCTAGCTGTGACAATGTGTAGGAATTTTTCCTTGGCACCCGTTGCCATTGGTACCTCCTCGGTATGGGCCGCAAGGCCTTTTGAGGTCCTTCTTGTCCTTGTAACTCCTTGTAACTCTCTCCTTTTCGAACACACACACACACACACACACACAAGCTGTTGTATCTTCCCTGTAAAAACCTAAATTTCCATTTATTTTGATAATTTACCTTTATTAATTAGAGAATATGGATTAAAAAATAAATATAATAAACAAAAGTGCATTTATTTTTATTATCTGAAACGAAATGAAATTATCATCCGATCATTTTCATGATTAACAATTATGACATTTATATTTTGTATAATGGAAATTTATATTTCCTGAAAACGGTAAACAGATTCAATAAAGTCAATTTCTGGGAAAAAAACAGCGAGTTTGTTAAAAAAATAAATAAATAATGATAATAGATAAATAAATAAACAGATAAAAACAGTTTCTCCCCAAAAATTTCTTTGGTTCTTGCCCTAAAAATCAATATAGTTGGCTGCAGACCGCATATAAATAGTTTTATGATATATATATATATATATATATATATACACACACACACTCACTAGAAAAGTTATCTTCACCAACAGAACTTCCTTCAAGTTCTTTAATAAGTGATCTAAATTCTAGTTAGCCTACTGAAATCTGAATTTAATGTAATGGATTACTCAATGAAGAATTATGAAGGGGTAATCTGAGATTTACTGCAGCTGTTTATATTATTGTGAATAATAAAATAAAGATATTTTGAGAGATTTGCAATATTTTGAGTTCCTGAAACCCCATCGATTTAAAGGGATTGAGTATATCTAATATTTTATTTATTTTTTGACATATTTCTCTCAGCTTTTGTTGTTATTATTGAATTTGGTTTCACATGTGAAGCGCCCTAACATTTTCCTCGTTTTGTTAAATCGTCTTAAGTTATAGCCGTGTATAATGCTCGTGTCTCATTCATGCCCACAAGTATATAGCAAAATTGAAAAAGAATATATATGCACACATCACTGGCGGCGTAACGTCAGCGTGCAATGGGGCGACCAAGTAGGATTGATTAGTATACTACTAGACTACATTCATTAGATTACGTGAATATACTGAAGTGCTGCAGTTACGAACTTAAAATTTACAAAATATGTTACATGGCCCAAACACAAAGTAAATGTTTATTTACTTTTTACTTTGAAAACTTGTTTGTCAAAGTTTAAAATGTCAAAATATCTTCGCTGGCAAGGGGCGCCTAGTTCCCACCCTCTGTCAATTTAAGAGGGCCTGCAGGACCCCCTCCCGTTCCGCCGCCTATGATACAAATACTGTATATAAACTAATTTTCAAGACAGATTGTTTACAAATCAAGTTTACAGATAGAAAAGTTATTTGATTTATTGGTACGATGGATAAGAGGAAACGTCTAATATTTAGGCGAAATACATTCGGAACAAGAAAATTTCCATTTTTTTCTGTTAGTCTGCAACTTTGCAATAGAAACAACTAGTCAGTCTGTTGAAATAGATCTATATGTAATTTTAATGGAAAATAATAGGGATGTCGTAGGGATATCGCACGATTATTGAACGGTATGAAAATTCGATTGAAAAATATGAATGAAACCACAAATAAATTTATTCTAAAATAAATTTTCTAGGTTTATTTAACATCTTATTGTGGAATATAATTCCTCGATGTCTGTTACTTATTTCAAATGAGCAACACTATCTCTTTCATAAGTTATGCTGAAAGGTGAATAATAAATTTAAATAAATGAAATGGCGAATAATAAAAGGTGAAAAGTGAAGTTACCCATAATAAAAACTGTTTTCTTAAGCACATACACTCAGTTCAATTTTCTATTACACAAAATAAGGAGTACTTGGGCATTTTGAAAGTGAAAATGAAAATGAAACGGTTTATTGGCAGACTCTAGTCCATATGACAAATATTGTTAATACAATGACAGTTCACATACTAAGGGTAGGAATATATACAAATGATTATAATAATCAAAGGTGGGCAGGACCGAGTTCCAAAAGGACCGAATTCCAGGAACTCGGTCCCTTTTAAGGACCGTGAGCGGGAAAGTCGGTCCTTTTCTGAGTGAGGACCGAAATGAGGAGCGACGGTCCATTTTTAAGCAATTCCGGACGACGGTCCGGTCCGGACGGTCTTTTTTAGTGATTTTAGTGTGTTTAGTGATTATTTGAAGTTCTAAAGAAGATGGATCGTTTCCTCCAGAAGACTCAGAAAGAGACAGACTGAACTGAAACTTGTTTCAACACCTGGAGGAGACGAAGAATCTACTGATGTTAGTGCTTCAACTTCAAGTCAAGCAACTGGAGCTCCTAGCGGAAGAACTGAACCCGGCAATCCCTGGCCGTACCTGGACAAATACTTTGAATACCTGGGCCCCAAGGGTGAGCAGAACCTGGAGTACAAGTGCTTGCTGTGTTCATCAAGTTTAATACGCCTATCCCATCCAGTGCCGCCGTGGAGAGGCTCTTCTCTTTGGGGAAGGACGTCCTCAAGCCGAAAAGGTCAGGGCTCAGTGACAGCCATTTTGAAATGCTAGTCTTCTTGAAGGGAAACTCAAGCATTTAACTTAATAACTTTTTTTCATCATTTATGTATTGTATTAATTATAATTTACGTTAATAAAATTAAAGATTTCCGGTGTCTTTAATTTCATTTTTCATTTTAATCAAATTTTTCACTTATATTATATATAAGGACCGAGGACCGAGTCGTTCCTAGGTCCTATCTTCAGAAAGGACCGTGACCGGGACCGTCGGTCCAGTTTGAGGCAAGGACCGGGACCGGGACCGTCGGTCCTTTTTGAGGCCCGGGTGCCCACCTTTGGAAATAATACAGTAATGTCAAAGTTAAGTGGAACTACAGACGACGTTTTCGTACCAAGAATTCCATAACTTAGAGGACTCATGGATAGCTTGGATAATCGGGTTCGCCGATTTTTTTAATTCTTTGCATTAAACTATATTGAGCACATCTTGTTACCTCCGGGATACTCGGGACATTGCGGGTAGAAAACATTTGCGAAGCTGAGCATCTCGGGGGTAATGTATGTAAGAGTTTAAAAGACCTATTGTATAGCAAATGTAGGGTTCTGCCAGAATCTTTTTTATAATTCACCCAGAGTTGCTGTCCGTATATATTACTGCAGAAAGTACGAAAGAGAGTGTGAAAAATGCTCTGTATGAATTGGTCCACAATTAACCCACCCCTTATTTCTCCAGTCTAACTATAGAGTAGATCAAGTCTAGCCTAGAGGGGTCAGCCTAGAGATTCCGGAAATGGTCCAGAGCGGGCAGATAAATTGAGGTCCACAGTAGGATTCCTCACCAAACTAGGTTAGGGCAATCTACCTTTACCTTTGTTAAGCTATGAGTTGATGCTGGGTCTTAGGCCACAATGTAGGCCTAAGTTGTCTGACCCAGCTTAATTTAATGAATCTACGTAAACCTGGGTTAAAAACACAATTAGTCACTTACTGCTAGTTATTAGAGAGTCCCTTTTTCCGTCCTTGTTTAGTTGTTAAGAGCGTACTTGCTGGTGGGGATCTTTTTCGTTGTCTGTTCTTGTCCCTTCCCCAGTTCCGTCCTCTCGCCCCGTTTCTCGTTTTCGTTCTCCTTTGTTCTCCTTTTCGCGGGGCTTTCTCCACCAGCGTCGTGTTGGAATATTTCTCAATTTGTAATTAGTTAGGATATTGGGAAAGTGTTTTCTGATATCTTCAAGATTAGGATAATTTTCTCCCATCTTTAGAACTAAAATATCTTTAACCCTCAAAGGAAGGCACCTAAGAACTATGCCTTGTATAATCCAAGATGAAGCTTTAATATCTATCTCATTGCTAACCAGTTGTCCTATAATAGCTTCTAATTTTGTATAAAAATTTTCCATATCACTATGGTTATCTTTTATGGGTGCAAAATCAAAAATTTGTTGAGATAATTCATATACAATCTCATCTTTATTAATGTAATTACGTTTTAAGAGATCAATAGCTACTTCATATGAATTCCCTACGGCTGGTAAATAGGCTATCAGGTTATAGGCTGGGCCTTTAAGGAAACTAGTTAAGTAGCTAAACTTTTCAACAGTTGAAATATAAGGTTTATTACCTATTAAACTCTCAAATTTGTCAATGAAAGATGGGAATTGTACCGTGTCCCCTTCAAATGTTGGTACTAGCAAAATGGGTAACTGAGCCCTCAATTCTTGTGACTCAGGATTTAGCATGCCACTTAAATTTTGTTGAAGGTTAGCTCTACTTTGATTAAAATCAGAATTAGGTTTATTTTGTTAAGTCAGTCAAACGAGACCGTAGTCTCCTTATTTGCTGTTCAATTGAGATTACCTGAACATCATTATCAGCGTAAAGGTCTATCAATTGTTCTTCAGCCATTTCGGATTCAACTAACTCTGAAATACTCTCATCAATGGCTATTATTTCCTTCTTTTTAGTTTCCAATTTAAGAATTACACACTCTAAATCTTCCTTACCTGGTTGTGTAATATTGTTAAAAGTGTTCACGGCCTTTGTAACAGCACCCAACTTTGCCCCCCTTTTCTTTTTTAACTTTTTCAATTCCGCACTGTCCATGTTTAAGTCAAAATTGTTTAACTGGGGATCGTAATGAAATAGAGGACAAGAAGAAATTACCAGAGAAGAGAGAGCACAGACAAAACAGTCAAGTTTAAATTTGGTTTAATCCCCCCCAAGTCCTTATGTGTCACTCAGGTCTAAGCTTATAAGAGAATGAGACTCCTTAAATGTAAATGTTTCCTAGTTAGGCCCTAGGTTGTAGACCTAATTATGCTTGATTAGGTTAGGCTTAGGTTAGACCATTTAGCCTAATTCTGCAATTTTTGTTAAGTAAGGTTAAGGTTTGTAAATTCCCCACACACGGACCACCAATGTGAAAAATGCTCTGTATGAATTGGTCCACAATTAACCCACACCTTATTTCTCCAGTCTAACTATAGAGTAGATCAAGTCTAGCCTAGAGGGGTCAGCCTAGAGATTCCGGAAATGGTCCAGAGCGGGCAGATAAATTGAGGTCCACAGTAGGATTCCTCACCAAACTAGGTTAGGGCAATCTACCTTTACCTTTGTTAAGCTATGAGTTGATGCTGGGTCTTAGGCCACAATGTAGGCCTAAGTTGTCTGACCCAGCTTAATTTAATGAATCTACGTAAACCTGGGTTAAAAATACAATTAGTCACTTACTGCTAGTTATTAGAGAGTCTCTTTTCCCCTTCTGTTTTTGTTGAGAGCGTACTTGCTGGTGGGGATCTTTTTCGTTGTCTGTTCTCGTCCCTTCCCCAGTTCCGTCCTTTCGCCCTGTTCCTCGTTTTCGTTCTCCTTTTTCTCCTTTTTTCGGGGCTTTTTCCACCAGCGTGGTCTTGGTTTTTTTCGGTTGGTTGATCGGTAATGTATATCTATTACCGAGCACGCTCTTGTCACACAGTATGTAAATACTAGTGTGGAGAATAACTCTGGTGAGCAACCAATTGGTTTCATTCACCCAGTTATTGACATAAAAGGAATTTAATAATTGTTAGATTAACTACCTACCTACTCAGTGAACCATTTTCGTTACCTCCCAACTACCCACTCATCAGTTTTCCATAAGAGTTTCTTTAGCTTCACTTGTACAGAACCGTAAGTTCCTATAGTCATATTCGCTTCAGCACAAAGGCTTCGAGATTGTTTTCTTATATCTGACATTGCGGGTAGAAAACATTTGCGAAGCTGAGCATCTCGGGGGTAATTTATGTAAGAGTTTAAAAGACCTATTGTATAGCAAATGTAGGGTTCTGCCAGAATCTTTTTTATAATTCACCCAGAGTTGCTGTCCGTATATATTACTGCAGAAAGTACGAAAGAGAGTTTCTTTAGCTTCACTTGTACAGAACCGTAAGTTCCTATAGTCATATTCGCTTCAGCACAAAGGCTTCGAGATTGCTTTCTTATATCTGAGTCATCACTCAAGGAGCTGGTGATAGTTTGACCCAAATACTTAAACTCTTGTACTTCCTCAATTACTTCACCTCTCATTTTAAACCTAATATCAGCTGGCTGATTACAGCTTTTAGGATGGAATTACATAACCTTAGTTTTTGTCACATTAAAAAGAATATCGTGTTTCTGCGAATACACTTCGCAGACTTTTAGTGGCCGATCCAGACCTTTAACAGGACTTGTTAGAAAATCTAAAAGAGGAAGAGCCATTGTTGTCCTAAGGCGATATGATGACTAAGCTAATTGATACAGCATTGCTTGTATATATTAAGTTAAGGTGTATATATATTCATCTCATAATTGTAAGGTTAGTGAAAAATTCACTTAATTTAGAGCTAGCATTTTTGGGCTCTAGTGGCAGCATTGATTGGGCACCCTTGTGGCATTTTTTTTGGACGCTGGCACGTCCATTCTACTCGTTTGTTAAATGCGGCACTTACAGGGCGTGGTCTTATAGAGAGCTCTCTTGCAATTCAGTTTGGCCGTTTAGGTACAAGATTGTTGCATCGTGCAATGGTGCAGGTTGTGTTGTTGCAAGGTTTAGAAAGAAGACCATAAATAGTGCCCCTTTTGTCTTTTATCTTAATTAATTTTATGCAACTGAGGCCTAAGGTAGGCACACATCGAGTTAGCAACCCTGAGGTAGGACCTAATAGGACCTCCAAGTCCGTAAGTTTGTTTAGTCTAGCTTAACTTGGGCTGAAGGTTGAAGTAACCCCTCAGAGCTTGGCCGTTCAAGGCTCAGATGGGATTCTGAACCTAATCAAATCAAATAAAATAACATGGTCCTTCGAACCGGATTCTAGCCCAAGACTGAGTCAGTAACTATTTTTCGGCAAATTCTGATTGTGTAAATTGTAGCCCAAGTTAGGCCTGGACGGGTTGAGCATAATTGAGTTAAGGTCTCAGGGTAGAAAGTTTGATCGCCCAATTGCGAAACTTGGCCGCTAGTCTGTCGTTGTTTTGGGCCTACATTTTTACCGGTTTGGTTAATTTTGGATTTATTGTTCGTAGGCGAAGGTTGCAGACTTCAGTGTGCCAGTTACTTGGGTGGAAAATTTGGTATTCCATACTGGTGGTTGGTCAGTACCCCAACCAGGCAATTCAGTTTATTTGGACAAAGGCAAAATTTGAGTTTGATCAGTTTGGTTAAATATTTTCGCCAATTCAGCTTATTTGGCATTGAGACCAATTGTTGTTTGCATTGAAGATGAGTGCAGCTGAAGTGAACAAGTTTAGAAAAAAGAGAAGCGCCTACAAAGGTCTAATTACAAAGGTCATTGCCACTATACATTCTGCCATAGAGTAAGAGGATTTAAGCTTAGTGACTGCGCAGCTTTCCATATTAGAAACTAAAATGTTGCTCTAAGCGAAGTAAATGTTACGGTGTTTGTGACGTTAAAGTTAACATATCTGCAGTTCAATTACCGAGGATTGTACTCAAAACATTTTCTGGGAGTATTCAGGAATGGCAAGGATGGGCAGACAGTTTTCAGTCAGCAGTTCATTCTAGTCAAGTGTTAAGTGCGGTTGACAGAGATGGGCAGTAATGTATTTAACATTACTCAAATACATATTTAAATACTGTATTTATAAATACATTTTGGAGTTTGTATTTGAATACATATTTAAATAAATTTGAGAAGTATTTAGTATTTATAAATACTTATTTTAAATACATTTTACAAATACATTTGGTGAACGCCAATCATGTATTGAGGCAGAGCGGCAGAGTGAACTAAACCCAAACCACCGAGATTACCAGGCCTGTTACGAGTCAGTCGTGCCTGAGGCAACAGTAAGATTGGTTGTATTACTTATTGAAAGGAAATTGGGATGTTCAAGCAAAAATTTCATCTGTGCGAGATGCCTTTATGGTAGCAGTGTCAGGCTTCTCCCAAGATGGTAACGACAACTCGCCCGACTCGCCCGACTCGTCCGATCATAATGATTATTTTCCCTTCGATAAGAAAGCATTAAACAGTTTGAGATCTGGAACACCGGAAATGAAAGTTTTAACGCATCTAAAGGATACCAACACCAACATCAAGAGTCTGCATAATCATCCATTAGTTCGATCTATGTTCATAAGGTTCAGTACTACACTGCCTTCTTCAGCACCGGTAGAACGACATTTCTCCTTTGCAGGTATCACTCATTCCCCTAAGAGAGGAAAATTATCAGACCAATTATTCGAAAGCGTTTTGCTTATGAAGTCCAATGGCTGTAGCAAGTAAGCGAATTATGCCCCGCAAGGGTGTGTGTGTGTGTGTGTGTGTGTGTGTGTGTGTGTGTGTGTGCGCAATTACATGTATGTACAATGGCTTATGTGTGTACAATTACAAAGTATTTGAAATGTATTTAAATACATTTTGGTAGTATTTTATTTAGTATTTAAATACATCCTCATAACCTGTAATGTATTTGGTATTTAAATACTTTTTTGGAAAATAATGTATTTAGTATTTAAATACATTTGTATGTATTTGTGCCCATCTCTGGCGGTGGAAAAGTTAATTATTTGCAGTCCCTCTTGGAAGGGGAGGCAGCAAAGACAATAGCAGGATTAGCATTAACAGAAGCTAATTATAATGTGGCTTGGGATATATTAAAGAAACGGTTTGGCAAGCCAGAGATCTTAATTAAAAGCCACCTCCGTGAACTTTTAGCTATACCTCCTGTTAATAATCCCAATAGTGTCAAGGAGTTACAGGAGTTATATGATGAATTCGAAGTTAGAACTAGGTCTCTGGATAAATTGGGTGTAGGAATGGAAAGGTATGGTGTAATGTTGGTCACTGTACTGGCGTCTAAATTGCCTAGCTGAATTTTGCTTGAATTAAGTAGGGGACGCTCTACAGAACATGTGTACATCCCCCTTCAGCAGATGTTAAACCTTTTAGGCACAGAATTAGCAAGACGAGAGGGAATTGAGTTTGCACAGCAGGATGTTAAACAAGGGGACAAAGGCAGGCACAGCACCAAAGTTTCTACAAAAAGGAATAGCCCAGGTACAGTGTCAGCTCCACATGGCATCTCTGAGAATAAATTAAAGGGAGTCAAGGAATGCATATTTTGCGAAGGCAACCACAAGTCATATAAATGTGAGGTGGATGAGGCTTTACCTGTTGAGGAGAGAAAGGACAGGATAACTAAGTCTACAGCATGTTTTAAATGTTTTTTAAAAGGTCACAGAGCAAGGTTTTGTAAGTTTAAAATTTTATGCAAAAAATGCCATGTCCGGCATCAGCCATTATTGTGCGAAAACACTCCTAGTAGGTTTACCCCAGAAGTAGAGACATCAGTGGCACATGCCACTGCTATGAAAGGGGGTAAAAGTAAAGGGGGATTATTGCAAACAGCTGCAGCATTATTAAATGGGAATGATGGAGAAGCTACTGTAAGAGTGTTGTTTGATAGTGGTAGCCAGTGTAGCTTTATTAAGACCAGAATTTCCAGAAATTTGAAGTTTAAAGAACTTAAGAGGGAAAATTTAAGAATTTCTGGGTTTGGGGGGTTCAGTTCAAAACCGAATCAAAGTTAAGAAGGTAGAAGTTCTGGTTAAGAGGTTGTTATCACAAGGTCCAAGCTGTAGAGATTAAGGAACTTTGTGCTCCAGTCACTATTTGTTTAGATATGGTATGTGTCCAAGAATTGCAAGTTAAAGGAATTAATTTGGGCAATAATAAGTTTGAAGGAACAGAAGATATTAGTCTTTTGATTGGAGCTAACTATTATTGGGACTTCATCACTAGTAATATTGTCCGCACATCTCGAGGTCTTGTAGCTATTGAAAGTAAGCTAGGCTGGATGCTACATGGTAGCTATTGCAATGAAATGGAGGTTAAACTTTTTTTTTGTTAAGATTGAGAAGAACAGCCATGGTTTGGAAAGGCATTTTAAAGCCTTTTGGGAACTTGAATCCATTGACATAAACGACAAACAGGAGAAGCAGGCAAGTACAGTGAACAGTGATGTTTTAGAGCAATTTGAAAAAGGTATTGGGTTTAGAGATGGTTGCTACGAAGTTGGCCTCCCTTGGAAGGATTCTTGCAAATCTAGCTGAAACCTTCAGCTAGCCGATAGGAGGTTGGAGACTTCATTGCACAGGCTAAGGAAAAATGAGTTGTTAAATGAATACGATGAGGCCATCCTAAGCTATGTAAAGTAGGGCTATGCCGAAAGCGTGCAAGGTGAGCTGGTGAGCCAGGAGGCACATTATCTGCCACACCATGCAGTGGTACGGAGAGACAAAACTACCACCAAACTGAGGGTAGTTTTTGATAGCTCACCCAAGGAGAAAGGTGGTGTGTCCTTGAATGACTGTTTGGATGCTGGGCCAAATTTAAGTGCAGATTTATTTTCCTTGTTACTGAGATTCAGGTTTGGTAGAGTAGCATTGACTGCAAATGTGAAGCAAGCCTTTTTGCGGGTAAAGTTAAAACAAGAGGACAGAGATGCAGTAAGGTATTTGTGGGTGGATACGAAAGACTTGTTGGAAAATGAACCCAAGGTTTCAAGCATATAGAATGAAGTCAGTGTTGTTTGGCCTCAGCTCTAGTCCATTTCTGTTGGCAGCTACTATGCAGTCCCATTTTAAGAAATATTCTGAAGTCTATCCTAATACTATTGAACACATAAGGAAAAATTTTTATGTTTTGATTTGCTGTGTTCAGTGGATAATACAGAAATGGCTAAACAGCTATTCATGGAGGCTAGAGCTATAATGAGGGAGGCTGGCATGGAGCTTATAAAATGGCAGACCAATCATTCTCAGTTACAACAGTTTATGAGTCAGTCCTGTGTAGGACCTGGTGCAGCAGAAAGTATTGAGGATTTTAGTATTAAGGAGTTGTGGGCAATAGACAACAAGGTGCTAGGCATTGTTTGGCAGCAAAGAGAGGATTTGTTTACCTTCAATGGGAAATCTTTAGTAGAGCTGGCTGAGAATGAGACAAGGTGGACAAGACGTACGGCGCTAGGACAGTTTGCCTACGGACAATTTTCCTACGGACAGTTTGCCTACGGACAGTTTGCCTACGGACAGTTTGCCTACTGGACAGTTTGCCTACTGGACATTATGCCTATGGACACCATGCCTATGTGGTATATTTATCCTTACCTTATTTAACTTATTTAACTTCAGATTCATGCAAAAGAATTAATTCAAAATTAAAATGTGTTGTTGCCCTTAATAGCATAAATGTCTGAAAATATATCAAGTAAGAAAGGGAAACAGAAGTTTTCACATAATGGATATTTGTATGTGTTTGATAAATGTAGCAAGCGCGACCCTTCGTTACTTTTTTGGCGGTGCGAGCAAAAGAGTCAGTGTATTATAAGGTGTGTATATATAATATGGGTACTTTTCCGTTATCTGCCCCCTTGACGATTGGTTAGGTTAAGTCGTGATATTTTCGTTAAAACTAACGAAAATATCACGACTTAACCTAACCAATCGTCAAGGGCGTACAGTTGACCTAACCGGGCAGTGACGATTGGTTAGGTTAAGTTGTGATATTTTTGATAGTTTTAATGAAAATATCATGACTGAACCTAACCAATCGTCAATGGGGCAGATAACGGAAAAGTACCCATATTATATAATTTATACACCTTATAATATACTGACTCTTTTGCTCGCACCGCCAAAAAAGTAACGAAGGGTCGCGCTTGCTACATTTATCAAACACATACAAATATCCATTATGTGAAAACTTCTGTTTCCCTTTCTTACTTGATATATTTTCAGACGTTTATGCTATTAAGGGCAACAACACATTTTAATTTTGAATTAATTCTTTTGCATGAATCTGAAGTTAAATAAGTTAAATAAGTTAAATAAGGTAAGGATAAATATACCACATAGGCATGGTGTCCATAGGCATAATGTCCAGTAGGCAAACTGTCCAGTAGGCAAACTGTCCAGTAGGCAAACTGTCCGTAGGCAAACTGTCCGTAGGCAAACTGTCCGTAGGCAAACTGTCCAGCCACGAAGACGTACAACTCTTAGTTTGGCTTCGAAGGTCTTTGATCCTCTTGGATTCCTGGCTCCATTTGTGATAAAGTAAAAAATTTGGTTTCAGAGCCTCTGGGAAATTGGATTTGGTTGGGACCAAGAGTTACCCGATCATATGGTGCTAAAGTGGAAATATTGGTTCAAAGAGTTGGCACATCTTGGAGACATTGAAATCCCAAGATGGTACTTTGGAGAGTTGAACATTAGTCCAGATAATTTGGAGCTGCACATCTTTTGTGATGCAAGTGAGGAAGCCTATGCAACTTGCATTTATAAAAGAGGCACATTCGAAGAGGAAGTAAGTTGCAGGTTGGTTGTTGCAAAGAGCAGAGTAGCACCTTTGAAAAGGCTTTCTATTCCAAGGTTGGAATTGATTGGTGCAGTCATTGCTAGTCGGCTTGCAGTTACAGTGCAAAACTCTTTGGGCCTTTATGAAATTCCAAGCTATTACTGGACAGACTCCATTATAGTTTGGCACTGGTTAAGAAGCCAGGGAAGGCAATGAAAACCATTTCTTGCCAATAGGGTGGAGGAAATTCAAGCACACACAGATCCAAAGCAATGGAAGCATTGTCCAGGCACCCAAAATCCAGCTGATTTACCAACACGAGGAATTTCAATGAAAAATCTTGCACAGTCAAGTTTGTGGTGGAATGGCCCAGAGTGGCTAAAACTTGGAAGTGGAAATTGACCTTCTAATCAGCCTATTGTAGGAGAATGCCAGGCTGAAGAAGAATGGTTGAGTGAGATGAGAAAATGCACTGTGAACAGTTGTCAAGTTATGCAGCACGACCCAATATTGAGGCTTGAGGACATTAGCAGTCTGAAAAGGTTGTTAAGAGTGACAGCATGGGTATATAGATTTACAGACAACATTAAGAGAGAAACAAGAAGGGAAGGAATTCTGAACAGTAAGGAGATTCAGCAAGCCAGGCAATACTGGGTGGTATATGTGCAGAAGGAAAACTTTGGTGAAGAGAGAAAATTACAAACCAGCAGTCCATTAGGTTCTACCAACACATTCTACTTTTAGGATTTGGATGTGTTTCTGGATCAGGATTTATTGAGAGTAGGAGGTAGACTACAGTTTTCTGGGCTTCCAGAGGAGAAAGGACATCCAATTTTGCTACATTCTGGGGGGCACTTTGTGGAACTTTTGATCCTGGATACGCATCATAAGTTGTTACATGCTGGAGTTAGAGAAGTGATAATAGAGATCAGACAACAGTTTTGGATTCCCAAAATTAGACAAGTAGTAAAAAAGGTCTTGCATAGATGTGTAGTTTGCAAACGTTGGAGTGCAAAGCCTTATCATGAAAAGGTGGCTCCACTTCCAAGAGAACGGTGTATCTATACGGCCCCATTTGATGTAGTGGGAGTAGACTTTGCAGGTCCAGTCTATGTGTATGAGCAAGGGGAATCTAACAAAGGTTATCTATGTCTTTTCACATGTGCTACCACCAGAGCAATCCATTTGGAGTTGGTAAGCAACTTAAGTAGTGATGTATTTCTTTTGGCCTTTAAAAGGTTTGTGAACAGAAGGGCAAAAACCTTCAAAAATGCTGCAGAGGAACTCCAAGAAGTTTGGTCCTTGCTAAAAGAGGAGGGATTCCAATCCTACTTTTCTTTTCACACCATGGGGTACAGTGGGAGTTTATTGTTGAGAGAGCACCATGGTGGGGAGGATTTTGGGAAAGGCTAGTGAGAGGTGTAAAGTATCCATTAAAGAAACTTTTGGCTAATGCTGATTTGAGCAAAGAAGAATTCTGCACTGTTTTGTGTGAAGTGGAAGCAATGGTGAACAGCAGGTCCATCACCTTTGTTTATAACAGTATGCAGGATGCAGAGCCATTGACACCAAATCATTTTCTTTGTGGTAAATGATTAACATCAAGCCTCAGTTTGCCAGAAGACTTACAGCCTATCCACAGCAGTCAAGAAGAGTTAACCAGAAGGTTCGAGTACCTTGAAGAGCTACAAGATCAGTTATGGAAGAGGTGGCAGATGGAATACTTGCCATAACTCAATTATTACCCATCAGGCAATACAAATTGTATCAAGGTGGGAGAAGTGGTAATGATTGGGGATGAAAGACCAAGGCAATGCTGGAAGCTTGGCATAATTGAAGAGTTATTTGTTGGCAAAGACAATTTAGTTAGGTCTGCACTGGTAAAGACTTCAGGAGGAAAATTAAAGAGACCTATACAAAAATTCTATGCTTTAGAAATCAACAAAAACACGGATAGTCAAGATGAAATATTTGGGTTACAGCCTCATGGAGAAGGTTTGGCTAAACTTGCAGAAGGTAATGACAACAATGCCTCTTCGGTGGGGAGTGTTAGAAAATCTAGAAGAGGAAGAGCCATTGTTGTCCCAAGGCGATATGATGACTAAGCTGATTGATGCAACATTGCTTGTATATATTAAGTTAAGGTGTGTGTATATCCATCTCATGATTGTAAGATTGGTGAAAAATTCATTTAATTTAGCGCTAGCATTTTTGGGCTCTTGTGGCATCACTATTTGGGCACTCTTGTGGCATCATTTTTTTGGGGCACTGGCGCGTCCTTTCTACTCGTTTGTTGAATGCGGCACTTACAGGGCATGGTCTTATAGAGAGCTCTCTTGCAATTCAGTTTGGTTGTTTAGATACAAGATTATTGCATCGTGCAATGGTGCAGGTTGTGTTGTTGTTGCAAGGTTTGGAAAGAAGACCATAAATAGTGCCTCTTTTGCTTTTTATCTTAATTTTATGCAACTGAGGCCTAAGTTAGGCACACATCGAGTTAGCAACCCTGAGGTAGGACCTAATAGGACCTCCAAGTCCGTAAGTTTGTTTAGTCTAGCTTAACTTGGGCTGAAGGTTGACTTAGCTCCTCAGAGTTTGGCCGTTCAAGGCTCACCTGGGATTCTGAACCCAAGATGAAAAGTAAATAACAGGACTTATTAACACCATATCATCGGCATAAGCTAAGTTATTTATCCTTGTGTTATCTATACAACATCCCACTGTTGCCTCATTAAGTGAAACAATTAATCCGTCAATACACACATTAAACAGCATAGGGGAGAGCAAGGAGCTTGTCTCACCCGGCAAGAGGAGCCAAAACATTCGGATAGTATGCGGCTCCAATAAACATTAGCCCCCCCCCCCCCCCGCCCATGGCCTAAACCATTAGAGGTACAGTAAAACTAAACATACCTTACAAAAGAGAATTTAATCCTGCATTTAATGAGAAACAATTAAAACTTGGTGTTCCCGCCATTGGCTTCCAAGACAGCCTGAATTCGCTTTGGGTAACTTGCCAAAAGTGACGTGAATAGATCTTGATCGTTATGCAAATTTGATAAAACAGTTTCAATGTATTCTTCGAAAATCGATTTGCTGCAGGTTCTTGAAACAAGAGACATTCAACCTTGTCCTTTATAACTGATCCAATGTGTTCACAGACGTTCAGGTCAGGAGAATTTCCTGACCATTCTTCATTTCCAAAGAAATCGATCTCATGGTTCCGCAACAACTGTTGAGTGGCTAATGCCTTAAAGCAGGGGGCCTTATCGTGCAGAAGTGTGACCTGATCGACATCCATAACATTGTTTGGGTTTCTTAGAAAAGGAATGACATGCTGGGATAGAATAATATCACGAAAATACTGTCCATCCCAACTCTGACCATTTGGCTTCAGCACCCACATGAGCTTCTTTGCAGTGAACAAAACAAACACACCAACACAGTCTGGACTTTTTAATAATTCGCGATAATGTTCATTGTCATCGATTTCATCTGGTGTTGTGGCCCACACTCGATCATTTTGGTAGTTATGCCGACGTGTTACGTAAACAAAAAAATTCATCGGAGACAGCTAAATGCATGAAATCATCCACATCCCAATCTTCAAGATAATGGGCAAACCACATTCTGTCATCGATGTTAAGTTGAGTTTTTCTTGGCTTTGGCAGTTCATGCCAAAGCTTTAAACCTTGCCTATGACGGTACAGTCGAATGATCTCACCACTAACGATCTTTCCTCTCAACACTTCGATCTCTCTAGAAAGTTTAGCACAGCCGTTTTTCCGCTTACGCGTACCGCTTTCAATGATGTCCTTTGTTTCCTGAGAGAGTGGCAAATTTGGGCGCCCAGATTTGGTTGTATCCATTTCACATTCATTCAAAGTTTTATTCGAATTTCTTTTGACGAAGTCCTCACTTCTTCGCAACTTTTTGGCAACCCATGAACGTGTTATAAAGGTGGCTCCAGCATCACGAGCTTCCCGAAATGTTATTGCTCGTATGCGATCTATCACACGTTGCCTCTCCGAATCACCAATTAATTGAGAAGCCATTATATTATCACTTTATCAGCTAGAGTAATTTTAATACCTGCAATAAATAAAGAATTTTATATATTTTTATAATCGTTAAAAACTATTTCGATATAAGTAAACATGTAAGCTGCAAATGGGGGGGGGGGGTAAGGTTTTTTGGAACACCTTACATTGCCCCACCTAACGGTAAAAGATTGGTGGGAATACCAAAATTGTAATAAATTTAATATGTACATGGGAACCCTCCTCTCTTCTAGTTTTTCAAATAAAATATTGTGGTTCACTCTATCATATGCTTTACTTATATCTAGGAAACAGCTATAGATAGTTGAATTAATGTTAGTGTATTTAGATATTATTTCTTTAAGTACATAGAGACACAGGTCAGTTGAGTGGGACCTTTTAAAACCAAACTGATTAGATGTTCATAGGTAATCATTTAATCGGAGTAACAAGAGTTTTTCTAGTTGTTTCGAGAAGCAGGAAGCGACAGCAATAGGCCTGTAATTATTGCTGGACAGAATGTCTCCATATTTATTTTTGACCAGGGGCAAGATATATACCCTCATGAACTCTGCAGGGATATAGCTATGAGCATGCATGGCTGATAAGAGCAATGGTATATGGAGACATACTACGTCATTGGCATATTTTAAGTGCTCATTCGATAGGTCATCTACCCCTGACGCAGAACCAGTCTTTAACTCTTTAATTCACCTCTATATTTCAGGAACTGATATCAAAGTATTTTCCCTTGTCCCTCCCACAGGCGTTTCGCTGCAATCTATCTTAAGATAATTCCTATTCACACTGTTAAGAATGTTTGAGTAGTGATTTTTCCACAGCTTTGCAATTTCATACTCCTCCGACACCCCATCGATTGTCGGAGGGAGGACACTTTTAAACTTTTAACACCCGTTTCATTCTTAACAAAGTTTCAAAATTTGTTTTTTCGTTATTTATGTGAGCTTCACAGGCTTTTGGAGCTTGAATAGACTCTTCTTCCTGTTTACATCGCCTTATGGCCGCCTTATACTGACCCCTACTTCTACACATATTCATGTATACTGGTTCTAATCTGGGTCTACCATGAAAGCACCACAAATCGTAGGCGTCTTTCGATTTCCTCTTCAGGGGGGCCAATAAGATCATTCCATCGAGGAATAATTAATCTTTGTATGATAGTTGTAAGATTTAATCAGGGGGCTTCCTGCTTCTCTAAACAGAGATACTATCTTACTATAATACCTATCTATGAGTTTACAGTGAGAATCATTTGAGCAAAGATTACTACAGGCACGCTGCAAAATTTCTAAATTATTAAAGCGGTAACCTGTTCTGTCTTTGTATTCTATTCTTTGTTGCATATTAACATTAGACCAATCGACCCGATTATTCTTACCTGTTGAGTTCTTGTTATGTCGTGTTGCGCATAAACTGGTAAAATTAATTAATAGTTCAAATGGTCTATGATTAGAAAAAAGGAAATCACGCAGAATATGAACTCTAACAATTCGATTCTTTAGATTATTACTAGTGTGACAATGATCAATCTACCTGTTCGTACCACTCATATCACTAACGTATGTAAAATTACCACTGGTAATATAGCTACATCACTTATACTTAATTTGGCCGATTCGCGCATGTTACCCAATTCTGCAAAGAATTCCGAGTTCATATGCGCGTTAAAGTCCCCCATTACTATACAGTGAGAATATTTGGGGTTATCTGATACTGACTTAATTTTATACAGCAAATCAATGTATTCATTTAGATTACTGCCGTTGTTATATGGTAAATAGCAGTTTACAATTAATATGCAATCATTGTTCACTTGTAATTCAATGCCTAACAACCTTATATTATCGCTTGTTAAAAATTTTATAGGTTTTGACAAATTTTTCCTTATTAAGAAAGCAACACCACCGTACCGTACATTAATTCATCTGACAAGGCTACTGCTGATGACATAAAGTCATCATGGATGGTAGAGAGGAATTTTAGCTCTTGCTTAGGTAGCCAGTGCTCTTGCAAGAGGATCAAATCTGCATTGTCAGATTTTATGAACATCTACAATTAAATTCCTTACTGACCTTACGTCATATGAGGCTATTTTCAACAAGTTATCCGCCATGACTGATAGAAAATTCATTATTATTATGATTATTACCATACACAGTACAAATTTCAGGCATTACCGTTAGGGTGCCTATTATTATTATTATTATTATTATTATTATTATTATTATTATTTTGCCTGTTATCAAATCTCCTGAAAAAGTGAATAAACTCCTTAACAATAATACCATCTGGCCACTGACTCATATTGTACGGGTTAAATTGTGAATTTACACATTTAATTATTACTTTAAATGAGTTACAATACGGAGATTTTGTGGTGTTTAGTTTATTAACTAACAATATGCTGTGTTCACCACAGACTTATTCCCCCATGTGTCGAATATCGTTTTCCTCGTTCGAGAGCTGAATTCGCGACAGAAAGAGGGTGAGATTCCTCACCGGTGGCCTTGCTGCGAAGACGGGTTGAGGGACCCTCCGTGAAGAGCGTCTGTTAACCGTGATCCACCAGTCCTCTTCCCTCAATCTCCCTGAGGCAGGATTCGACTGACTGGGGGATGGGTAGCCCCTCCTCTACTCTGTGGCTTGGTGAGGGTCTGTTAGCGGTGTTTATATCTTGACGGACGCGCGTGCCCCTCCTTCTTCGGTGGGAGGGGGGGGGGAACTGCACGCCGACCGAGCGAGGCGTTTTAGTAATCGAACGCCTCTCCCCTGCAGTTGAAGGTAAAGAAGAGGGCAGTGATGCCTCGTCTCTTGGCATCGGACAGTCCCTGTTCCTCATTGTGAAATCGGGAGCAGGAGTCCTTTCCTGAACAGAGGGAAGGTTGACCGCTTCCCTTGCAGTTTGCGTTTCCACCCCACATTCGGGGAGGGGGGGATAGTTGGGGGGATTTCGTTTCCCTCGCTGTCTGACGCGCTTCTTGGTGTTCTGACTTGTTGAACGACTTCCGAGTAACTAGGCTTTGGGAGGCGCGTCTCTTTCAACGCATCTAACTCTGACCGAAATTGTTCTAGGGAAATCGCATTTTTCTGATTTGACACCACGTGTTGGTGTTTCAGTTCAATTAACGACTTTTGTACCTCATTATACTGTTTGAGGAGCACCGAAACGTCTACATCACCCATAGAGATTACTGGTATTCTATGGAAGTTAGTACCGTAGAAGGTAATATTGTTCGCATTATCCCGGAGGGTCGACACTTTATTTATAATGTCTTTTAGGATATTCTCGTTTCTAGAGCTACCTCTACGAGTTGGGAGGGTAGCAATGAACAAGATGTTTAACTGTACCCTCGCATGTTCTCTTTCTTCCGAATCATAGAAATCATGACAAACAGATACGAGAAGGTCTGACCTAATATGATCTACTTTGTCAAACATAAAACATAAAGGATTTCCTACATTATCACGATTTTCAGCAGACGATCCCATTTTACCTGTATCGATGGAGGAATAGGCTTGTGGGGGTGGTTGTGGTGGAGGTGGAGGGAATGTCGATAAGGGTTTCACTTCTCGTCCCTTTAAATAATGCTCCAGATACCACCGGTTCAATGCCCAGGCATCTTTTCACATTAATTATGTAACCATATTACTAACTGTGACACATAAAGTATATATGCGGAGTCACTGTACGATTATGAACGTAATGAAACATACATTTCCTGCGGTCACCGTCAAAAACTTTTACAATTAAACGGAAGATTCGCAGTGTAGATGGTGGGGTGAGGCGGGAGGAGGGGAAGGGGATGTTAATAGGAGTGCCCACTTCTCGTCCCTTTAAATCACGTTCTAGATACCACCAGCTCCATGCACAACCATCCTTTCACATTAATTATCACGACACTATTACCCACTATAACATGCTAAGTATATACACGAGGGATCACTGTGAGTTCATGAGCATAATGATATCTAAATTTTCTGCGGAAACAGTCAAAACCCTTTACTATCACATTTAACGGCAGACTGGCAGCCCACCCGAGAGGCATCCTCTCCTCGTGAGAGGATACATATATCATATTTTATTTGACCTTTTTAATTTATTTATGATATGATGGTAATGATAAGCTTTATTGGCAGGATATAAATCCAATAAACTAGTACAATATTTCTGATGGTAATAAACGATAAGATAAATCAAGCAATAATAAATTTAAAAACTAAAAATTATGACTGAAAGAGAAATAAAAATAAGATACGTACTGAAACAAGTTATAATAAAAACTACCCACAGCTAACATTACAAAAAGAAATAAAAAAGATATAAAAACAAAAAGTACACGTAGTGAAAATACCAACATATATATGGTAATGATAATGATGATAATGATAGTGATAAGGACAATGTTCATTTGCGGGGAACAGATCCCATAAAAAAAAGGTACAGTATCCATCAAAGTAATCGACGATACAACTAATTATTAAATGCTAGCTTTAAAAGGCAAAAACAAAAAAGGACACCGGTAATAAAGAAATAACGCTAATACACGTAATGAACCGAGATATAATAAAATTAGTAATAACAGCATCCCTACGAAAAAATAAAAATAAAAAGTACATGTAATGGAAAAGCTGTTGCAGGAGTTAAGTGGAACTATAAACAAACACTTTCATACCAAGATGTCCACAATCTAGAAGACTAAAGCAGAAGTGATGACTAGCTTGGACAATTGGATTGTCTGAATCTTTAATTCTTCGCATTAAAAGGTATTGAGCACGTTTTTGTTACCTCAGGGAAGCTCTTGGCGTTGCGGTTAGCGAACATTTGAGAGGCTGAGCATCTTGGAGGTACCTTATGTAGCAGTCTATAGGATCTGTTTAAAGCAAATTGAGGGTTCTGCAGGAACCTTTTTTTATAATTAAACCAGAGTTGCTACCCATAAATATTAATGCAGAAAGTACGACAAATAGTGTCTTTAGCTTCGCTTGTACAGAATTTGAAGTTCCTTATAATCATGTTTGCCTTAGCAGTCATCACTCAAGGAGGTGGTGATAGTTTGAACCAGATACTTAAATTCTTGTACCTGCTCTACTGGTTCGTCTCTCATTTTGAAAATAATATTAGAAGTAAACTTTTAGAACTCAACTTAATTGTTACAGAAATTCTGTTACCCAAATCAATTAGAGACTACACACTGCTATCCTGACGAAAAGATTTATCTTCTAATCAAATGACTTTGTACAAAGGTTTCAATCCTTGAATTAACTTTAACTTAACTTCTGTAAACAAATTCGCTTTGTAGGAATCCATATAAATTTAGTCTCTCGCTTATAGGTATCGATGTGATAATGAAAATCTTCAACTTCAAGCCACGTTACTTGTATGGCAATATAAAGTATTTAGTAATGATATCTTGGGGTAACCTACAGAGGTCCTGGTGGCTTTGGGTTATACTTGTGCTTCTTATATTTTTATGTTCTAAATGCATCAGAAAGTTTGTATAAACATTACCTATATAAACTGTGATCGTGCGGGGGTTAGGCTCGTGGCCACGTTACAACGCCGCTTCCCTCTAGATCAGCGATGTTGGATGAATCTGTTCACTATACTCGTAGTTTGATAGGTTCAGATGATGCAGCGACTGGTAGATGGTTGAATCTCACGTAAAGCTGTTGGTTCCCTTCCGTCACATGACTTTTGCCATTACGAAGGAGGTTCAACAAACCTAAACATTATTATTGTTGATTTTGCACACTTGAGAATCTCGTATAGCAAGAAGAGAACGAGACCATTACTCCTTTGTCTCTCATGCATTCCTTCTGGTTCTGAAGACAAAAATCTTTTGAAAATTGAAAAAATTCGGCAAGCTTCTGGGAGTAATTAGATACCAAATACTTTCTTAGGTCCATTGGTAGGTTGTATATTGTATTAAGAGAGAGAGAGAGAGAGAGAGAGAGAGAGAGAGAGAGAGAGAGAGAGAGAGAGAGAGAGAACGGTTTATGAAATAGTTACCAATTTAATTCATAGAAAACAATGACGTTGTATAATTAACAAGTGGCATGATTATCATTAATTGTTGCTAATCACATGCTCAGTCATATAAACTATGCATAGGTGTAGATGTGTAAATACACACACACACACACACACACACACACACACACACACACTCAGACGGAGAGACAGAACAGACAGATATTCCACAGCAGTGGCGATTCTAAGAATTATTTCAGGGGGGAAGACTTAAAAATTCCTTAAGTAAAATGGGTGACTGAGGGAGCATCCAAGCGGAGAGCGTTACTAGTGGAGTTTGGAATTTTTTTTTTATAATACATTTCGAAATGGTTTACACTCACAGACTTCATAATGTTTACCGATAGTGGTAATATGTATCTTGATGTTTTTTATCTCTATACAAAATGCATTGCAAAAATATGTTCGGCACACATTACAGATTTACAAATTACAATTTATAGTGACAATTTTCTTTTCTTCACTCTGCTAAAACTAGTGATAACTTTGTTGAAATCGAGGGTTTCTGCTAGGTCCCTCAATACTAATCAGGGCAAGAGCAGATAAACGATCTTCACCCATTGGCGATCTCAGGTAGCATTTAATTAGTTTCAACTAATGATGGAACTTTCCGAAATAGGCATAGCCTAGCTTAAGCGATTGGTAGTCTCATCATAACATGACAGATATGTAAGTTAATATTTATTCAATTAATGAACGTCCATTTCTTAATTTAATCATATAAATTCATATATTGTTACTCAACGATTTAAATCTGAAACTGCATAATATAAGAACTAATTTCAGAACACAACACTACACAAAACACAAAAACATTGAACAGATTCTGCTATCTACACAGCGAGCGGATAGCAAGGTAGCCGAAAAACAATAGGTTTTTGACATTTCATTAGTCTTGTGAACATGGTGCGTAAATGGTAAATGGCGCGTACAGACGGTACAGACCGTATCGTACCTTACTGTACATTTTGCTACCAATTTTGTAAGGTAGGTTTGCAATATTTTTCTGAGTTTTCTCCTCTGATTTTTCCCCAAAATTTTTTCAGGGAGGCAGTCAGCCCCAGTTGCCATGTCCCTGTTCCACAAATATCTCCACATTTAGAACAACTGACATTAAATTCCAATAATTCCAACATGGAATAAGTATTTCTCACTTACACTATTTTATTTACTTTGGTCCTAAAGCTTCAGGATTTACTGGGCTGATGAGGTTAAATAATATACCCGGCTGGGTTACGGTATACACTAAGTGTGGTTAAGTTAGTTGAAATGATATTAAAACAAATACATAAAATATCGCCGTCGACTTCATATATATATATATATAATATATATATATATATATATATATACCGGGTGTCCGAGAATTATCTGTACAAAGTTTTGTTGGCTGTTATTAAAAGTCAACCATGAAGTGTAGAAATTCCAGTGTTGTCCCATTTTACAGAGAATCTCATTAAGTTTTTTCTGATACCACGTTTTGACAAGTTTTTTAGAAATGTACGCGGGTGACAGACAGTGATGATTTAAAAGCAAGAATCACAGCTGCTATTGAGCGAATTGATGTGGATATGCTGCAGCGTACATGGCAACATTTTGAGTATCGGTTGGATGTTTTGCGAATCACTAATGGTGCACATATCGAATGTTTGTAACAACGTTACTTTAATAAAAGAAACTTTTGAAAATACAGATGCTAAATAATCTTGTTTAAGAATTTTACGTGTGTTATCAAGAATTTTATTAAAAGATGAAATTGTACAGATAATGTTCGGACACACTGGAATTTCTAAAAAACTTGTAACAACGTGGTATCAGAAAAAACTTAATGAGATTCTCTGTAAAATGGGACAACTGGAATTTCTACACTTCATGGTTGACTTTTAATAACAGCCCAAAATTGTACAGATAATTCTCGGACACCCTGTACCTATATATATCAGTGATGTAGTCGAGACCACCAAGTCCGAGACAGAGACCGAGACCGAGACCTGATCCTGTGAGACCAAGATCGAGACCGAGATCACAGGTTCGAGATCGAGATCTACCTTCCGAGATCGAGACCCTTAAAATTCGAGATCGAGATCGAGACCAAGCTCATGCCCTTTCAATTTGTTTTACACTACTATGTGGCGTGATAAAAGTTCCGCCGTGACACCATTGATGACGTCATTTTTTAACATTTACAATTGGCAATTGCGATTTGTTCTACGAATCGGTACGTTGTAAATATAAGTGATGTGAAGGGTTGTCGAGTTATTCTATGCTTTATTGAATTTATAGGTACTGTTTTCTTTATGCTGTATTTCTTGCATTATTTTATTTTTGTGTGAAGCATTTTATTTTTTCAAATACATATTGGATGGGAGGATAATCGTTTTTATCACGCCACAGAGGTTGACACGCCGTTTGGCAACACTAAGTGGCCTTATAATATATACTTTTATATATAATATATATAATTCTCTATTTAGTGTTTCCATTTTCAATAAAATTAACCTGACGGGGGCAGGGGGGGGGGTGCAATTTTTTTTGTGGCGCTAACCTAAAAAAATCCAGACACCCCCCCTCCCGCAAGACAAACGTGGCAACTCAAAACAGGGTGACTGATTAGTGAATACCTAGAGTCCCTTACTTTTACAAACTTTCATAAACATTCTGAATTGTGTCTGTTCAACCAAGCCACCATCATGAGTATGCCAATAACATGTATTTTTCATTACGGTCTCGAGAGGTCTCGAAAGGTCTCGGGGAGAAAAACCGAGACCACGTCTGTCGAGACCGAGATCGAGACCGAGATCTAAATAGCGGAGACCGAGATCGAGATCGAGATCTGCAAATTGGGTCTCGAGATCGGTCTCGAGACCGAGACCGATCTCGAGACCTACATCACTGATATATATACAAACTCAGAATGGTCCCCTGAGAAACGTATATGTTAAACACAAGTAGTATAGCCGCAAAAGGGGAGAGTGCAAGAATGTTGCAGGTTATTATGTAATGTTGCAAAGGGGGTGGGGTTGTTGCAAAGGGGGTGGGGGTTGTTGCAAAGGGGGGGTTGTTGCAAAGGGGGGTGGGGGAACTTGGAGGCGGCGTTATCCC
>JAJOZX010000257.1:485000-675000 GCA_023014485.1 Bathynomus jamesi | reverse complement strand
AGGGTCACTCCAGGGTTGAGTACCGAGTGAATCAAAATAGTACAGGCGCTGTCTATTTTTAAAATAGACAGCGATCCAGTGAATCCCTTCATTACCGATGATGTCTGTGTTCACAATAAGACTACCGCATTCTCGCGTACTTGGCAAACTCAATGTTTCATTCTTCGCAAACACGCCGATAAATTTGGAACGTGTGACTCGCTCCATTACTTTCTGAAGTGTATTAGCATCCATTTTAAAAGTCAGTGATAACGCTTCTAAATCTATCTACTTCTATTAGGGCTTGCGATTCGAGATATACTAGTACACTAATAGGAGCGTCTATAGGCTTGGCGAATTCCAGCCGCACTGAGATGTTACCGCTCTGCTGTGGTGTTAAATGGGTATTTACGCTAGCAGATAAGTCAGGTGTAATGTCAACGGATAAAGGTTAAATTGATCAATGAATTCTTCCTGCGTTACCCCATTACCAAGCTCATCACAATCACCTGCAATATGGGTCAGATTACTATAGGCTCTGGCACAAAGAGGTAACACAGCGTCTGATGAATAGTCCGTACCCATTGTTCCACCCAAAGCAGTGCCATTAACGTATAGAGTTATATTTTTAAGTCCGAAATTCTCGAATTTAAAGGCACTTTTTATATTTTCCATTCACCGAAGCGTGGTCCTGCATGCCGATTAATATCCTTTTAGGAAGATTTCCCAGGGCAATGTTTTCTATCTGCTTCGATGCCAACCCTGCAGGAACCGTATATAGTTTGATCTGCACTCTGTTAATAGGATATTTCACTGTAGCGTTTAGTAAATTTTTCTCAATTTCTAGTTGTTTTGGTGAACTTAATTTCACTCGCCGTACGCGGAGGTATGTGTCCATAATGTGAACCACAACGGACTTTGCACCCTCTTCTTGATTCGCATCCAGATTTAAGCAGATCTCAGGACTCGTGCGGGTGAGCTTTATTTTCATATCCACCCCGTTCACAAGCAACTTCTCCTGGAAAGTGAAATCTGTGTGCAACCGTCCAAAACACTCGTATATTTTCTTTTTAGAATTTTTAAATTTGTCCTTTATACTATTTTCATCTTTAGTTTGATAATATCCCTCCGCACTTAAAAAGGTAGCCTTCGCTTCTTTGGAAAAGTTGAGGACATTTTCCAAATAGGCTCGTAGATGATAGTACCCCGTGCCTGCCGATATGTTGGTCTGATTTAAATATACGTCACACTGGTTGAATATGGCGTGCAGAAAGTTTGTTTCAGGGTATACAGCATATTTGTCATCGCAGGCCGTTCCATCAGAATGGGCTATACGTAGCTTAGCGTACATGTGCACACAGCTTGGATCAAAAAAGTTAAGGACCTGAGCTGGGTATCACGAATTCTATAGGTGCACTCGGTGAACTAATTGTGTTTAAAGGGTTTAATTGTAATAAGTCACTGTGCTCAATAGAAACTTGGGTGGCGGGAGCTCAAAAAAGGACAGCTCCGATTTACAGCATTGGGAACTACATGGGGGATGAAGCGTGCCATGGCGAAATAGTGACTCCTCTCTCGACAAGTGGTTAAGCAAACTATGATTCATGAGATCAATATCCTTAGCTTATATCAGTCAAAAAGTGGTCAACCATAGGTTTCATTCGCTTACAGCATTTCTTTTTTGATAGCCTTTTACGTTTAATACCACGTGACCCCTCTTCTTCGGGGAGCCTCTTCTTCTTCTCGCCACACGCATTTTTCTCTTTGCATCTTTGATGATTTCGTTCCGTGTACGCTTTAAATGTTTTTTTAGCTTCTTAGGTTTAGCCCCGGCCAATATGTCTTCCAGTGTTAAGACCTGATTGTAGCGCTTTCCTTCCAGGTAATCTGGCACCCCTCTTCAGCAAAGGAACAGCCGTACGTAGTATGGATGAAAAATGGATCCAAGTCCACTACCGCGCTGGTATCGCATCCCTCGATAGACGGTGAAAGGTTTTCTATCCATTATAACTCAGTGCGTCGAAAGTGTAGCTTCACTGTTAAGCTCCCGTTACCGAATGGAAGTTTTCGCCTCAATCGTTCTTAATATATATGTGATATTGGTTATTAAATAGTTGCGACATTCACATAATGGGCCTGTCATATTTAATACTCAAACTCCTTCCTCTATGGTTGGGGATGTGAGCAATGCGCAGCAGGCGTGCCTGGGTATCCCCAACAAACTGGTGCTCCACTATATACTGTAAATATAGCACATGTCTGGGGACCTTTCAGCCAATTTCTCCATCTTCAATGATACATTAACTGGACAAGTTATACTGTGTCTCGTGAAATGTGTCTCTTTGGAAGGCTGCGCTATATCGGCCGTTGGTTAGAATTTGAACTTTCATGTTCTTTAAGACGTCTGTTAGTCTTTGATTTTAGGATTAGTGTATGGCAGGGTTGTTACGATTTCATATACTAAATCATTCGTAAGGTTTGAGTTTCTTAAACTCACGTTTAAGCCTCTCACAACATCCTCGGCCGAACCATATTGGCCCGGCCCTAGTCTTACTTCTGTACTGTAATACCGTGTAATCTTAGTCCGAGCGATGCGCATAGTTTCATCCATAGCTACCCCAGCTTTTTCACACTCGTCAATGTCTCTAAGAATCGTAAAAACGGTTTCTTTATGTTCATATTTTAAAAGACGGTGTCCAGCTGAATTTCGCATATCCCCACCTCATACGAATCACGACCCAATTCAATGTGCCCATGGAGTTCTGTTACAAAGTTGGCTAGCGTGTTGTTAGGGTGTACAGACAGGGACGAGGAGGACGGGAGTGTGACGTAGAAATGGTTAGGAGCCATGTTGCATACTATTTAAGCTTCATTATTGCAATCAGCTTTTATATAGGTGTTGAAGCTTTCTGGGTACCCTAGCCATTTCACCAGGTACATTTTTTCTCCTTCCTGAACTTTGCTTTCTAAATTTTCTCAATTTTAAACACATTTTTTTCTAAATTAAACGCAACTTTCTCTGCAATTCCTCGCGGTAAAAGCCTCCTGTAGATTTCTTCCCCATTCAAATCTTCAATGTAATACATCATTATTACACCTTTAGGTCTCACAGCCCTAACTTAAAAATCTCGCGTGTCCATCCTTGCTCAAAACCCTTTGCGAATTTATTCCCCGAAACGCGACAGCCTTACATAATCATTGATTTTGAAGCGCACAGAGTGTGGTGGTGGTGGTGGTGATCCATCTCTTCTCGGGAGCGTACCTCTTTCTAAACTTCGTTAGGTGTGTGCCCAATCGTGCGATGGTGTGAGCGGTTTAGGATGATGCCATGATTCCAGAATGTCTAGAAATCTGTATGTGTTTTTTATGTGTAAAATAACGGTGCATGCGTTCCTTATGGTGCGCTGAACTCTTTCAGCTAAAGAAGCCTTATGTATAGAATTGGTTGTGTAATAGCTGATATTAAACTCTGTCAACATATTCTGAAAAGCACGGCCTATAAACTCCTTCCCCATATCCGTACAAAAATAACCAGGAACCCTGTTTTCTTTTAACATTAGCGTTTTGGTGGCTTTAGCAACTGTTTCAGGTGATTTATTTTTCAGAGGAACTAGCCACAGATATCTAGAGAACACGTCTATTATGAATAGAATGTAGCGGTAACCATCGTTATACACAGAATATCTTTGTATGTCTGTTAAATCTGCTTGCCAAATAGAATCAATCGAGGAAGCCGTTGTCTTGGCTGTTTTAAACCTTTTTCTCACAGGCTTATGAAGCGTATAAGCGTCCTGCTCCCTCAAAAATCTTTCAACATCTTTTTTTCCTACTCCGTAAACACTTCTGTACAGTCTATCTACGCCGCCGTAAGAGGATGGGTAGAAATGTCATAATAGCGTTTAGTTAATACGTTAGCCATTTGCGTATTTTAGAGGCACGTGGGTAGGGTTGGTTTAACCTCTTCTTGCTCCTCTTCAAAGTGTTACCGCCGGGGGTGACGGCGCCTTCAATTGTGTCACAGGCGTTGCATGTTCCAAGTCTTTTAACCTGTTCAGATTTCCTATCAACGTTTTAGGGACATTTTTGTTGTAGTCTTGCTTTAATATGCTTCCATTCTGATGGTGATGGCCTATCCCACTTTCTCACCAAATCATGGACAATGTCTACGATATTCGATCCCTGTACCTTTGATCCTTCCACAATGATCTCCCCTGTATCGGTCCATTGTAATGGCGGGGTCCTCATTCAATAGATTATAAGACTTAAGCCTTTACTCCTCAATGTAAGTGGGAGGGTATTTTTTTAATACATGTTCGATATGTTGTGTGGCTAATCTTTTTGGTTGGTCAGCTGTGTCGCCGGGTACAGATCCTATGTCGCCATCGTCCCCCGTGCTGTGCCTAATAACCACAGGAATCTCTGTAGGGCTCTTTAATTTTCGTACTCGTGAAGAAATTTCTGCAGAGCTTCTAGGTATAAGATTCTTTTCTCATCAGGTGTTTTTTCACTGTTTAATAGGCTAACAATTCGCTTTCCATTCTTTTAAGTCTGCTTTTACGGGGATCTAGATCCGTGTCTCTTTGCAGTGAGGCGTACACCTCGTGGGGATCACTACCACTTTCTTCATTATATTAATCTAGTCAGTAAAGGGCCCAAAACTGAAATAAGATGGGGAGAAATGATCCTCCTGTTTGTACAATAATTCGCTTTTTCTTCGCTACAGTTTGGCTTTTACGAGCGAGTGCACGTATTATGTTCTTGTAGCGGCGTAGGCGAGCCTTCTGATGGGTTTTCATTGATACATTGCAATTTATAACGTTAAGACAGATTTCACAGATGCATTTAAAAAGTCGGCATCGATATTTTTAATAAACATCTGCTGCATTGCCCGAGGCAGTCGATGATGAGATTTTTATTAATTCACGGTATTTCTTTAGTCTCTTTGTCATTCTGGAATATACACCGTTTCAGGCTCGTTTGGAAATATATTCGTTCGCAGAAGCACTCTAAACGTGTTTCGCGGATGAAGGTCGCAAAGCAAATATCCGTAACGCGTGCTTGTAGCTTCTTTATAAACTTCCAAAAACTCCTACGCTGATTCGGGAACATTTGATTGGCTAATACCCCAATTTGTGATACATCTCTACGTTGCGCGAATAAGACTAGATATTGCGTATTTAACGACACATCGCGCATGTATCTATTTTTGAAAAATAGATTCGATTGATGAAAGAACACGCTTATGTTAAGATGGTGGGAGGAATACTGTAAATGTCTCGGCAAACGTTTTATCCATCTCCACATGAGATCGTCAATTACTATGATTGTATGTTCATTTCCCTTTAACGAATTAACGTCATATACGCCTTTTGGAACAAAATGTCATCTTGGTACTCGTTGAACACTGATTGATACGTCGAATAGCACCATATAACTTTACGCACAAATTTCGAGAACATCTCCCCCTTTTCTTTAATGATTTTAAGCTAAACACAGTTTTACCACATCCTGTAGGTCCAGATATAATACATGTGGATGGGCTCGTGAATCTGAATTTTTCTACAGAGTCCATTTCTAACACGTCACACTCCTAAGTGAGTCATTTACAAAATATTACAAATTTTGAGTGCTGATCCTTATATTTCTTCTCCACAGAACCGTGAATGACGATGAGGTAGAGCAGCCCATCATTACGGATGACCTCGACGACAGTGTAGTTGTGATCTCCTCCCCTGAATCCTCACCAGCGATACCGGTAACACGTCCAAAGCGGAGGTATGAGATGCCCACGTCAGGTATAAAGCGACCGAAATACGCGTCTGTTGCAGCGGTAATAGATCCCCAACCCTCAACCTCTTACGCAACAACAACCCCAGCAGCACCTAATATATCCCCTTATTCATCCGCCGCCCCCCGTTCTGTTAAGTCTACAATAATAGAGCCCCAACCCTCCTACGCAACAGGGCCCCCATCAGCAGCACCTAATATATCCACTAATTCATCCGCCCCCCGTTCTGTTGAGGATGGTATAACACTGGAATTGGTGTGATCCGCAGCCCCCACCCCAGCCTTGACTAGAAATCGGTATAGAGTCAGGGTAGACCCTAGAGTCATGTATAGCAATGGTATTGAGCGCGGACTACGCCGGGTTGTAGAGCGTATTATAGAGTTTGCTCTTCAGAATCGTGACGAGCGTGAAGTCAGGACGAGTCTGTCCTTTGGATTCGGGTCAGATGACGGTGATGTTGACGATTATTGGGTGATAGTGCCATTTAGACGTTTGGCGGCTGAAGATGTAGAATATATATTAGGGCGTATAATGCAAGCCGCCCAAAGTAGTATAGCCTTCAATATGGACAACTTCACGGTAAATATTGACCATGTATACCGTGTTGCGGGTCATAGTGCCATACCGTATACTCTTAACTTCAATTCTCAAGCTATTTATAGACGGCATATAAACGTCGATCGTGGTTGCGGCTTTATAGCAGTACTCTTAGCACGTATGTTTACTGTACAAAATACACGAACTCAAAAAATTTGGTTGCCTACAGTCGTGGAGCGTGCCCGTAAACTAGCTGAAGACTGTGAACTTGAATTTGACTGTAATATGGGTCTGAAGAGCTGAGAAGGGTAGAACAGGAAATGAATGTCCGCATAGTTGTGTTTGGGTTGGATGATCGTCGTAGGACTGTGTATGTTTTTAAAAGCTGTGTGAGAGATCGTACAAGGCCCCTACTTAATATAAGGTGGCTTTACGCGAGTTATGACAAAAGTCGAAAATATGGGAGACATCATGATTTGTGTAAGGGGTGCCTCGAGTTTGCGGATGATATAGTGAGACATTGTAAAGAATGTCACATGGTATGTGAGCAGTTTAAAAGCACCAAATGTGAAAGCCGTGTAGTTGAAGCTGAGAAGAGAGACTGTGATGTGTGTAGACGCACATTTTTCAATAATAGCTGTTTTGATTTCCATAAATCAATTGGCACGTGCAGGAAAATGAGAATCTGTGAATGTGGTATGTTTCACACAATGGATAATTGGGGAAAATTTAAGCACAAGTGTGACGTAATTCACTGTCCTACATGCCAGGAGGAATATAAGGCGGATGGAGTAAAGCATGTATGTTATATGAAAGATGCTAAGCCTAAAAATAACCCCTGTATAACTGTATACTATGATATAGAAACATATACGAACGCTGAAACCAAAGAGGTAATTCCACATTTACTTGTGAGCCAGACTATCTGTGATGAGTGTATGGATATCGAATGTGACGAGTGCCCCAAATGTGGTAAACGGACAAACGTTTTTAAAACGAATGTCAGCGATAGTCCTGTGAAACTATTTGTGTCCTATATTGTCAAGTTAGCCGACAAGTTCAAAAAAATGACTGTGTATATTCTCGCCCATAACGGGGCAAAGTTTGACACGCAGTTCCTTTATAAGGAGTTGCTTGAACACGAATCCTCTGAGATATTTACAGGTGATCCATTGAAAAGAGGCAACAAATTAATACAGATGCAGATAAGAGGCAATGTACAATTTAAAGATACTTTATTATTCACACCTTGTAAATTAGCAAAGCTACCCAAGGTGATGGGAGTAGCAGCTGAAGTTTCCAAAGGATACTTCCCATACACTTTCCTCACCAGCGAGACTTTAAACTACGTAGGCCCACCACCCCCCAAACATTATTTTGACTGTATGGATGAACGTGAAAACTTTGATCGATACTACGACAGTTTTAATGAAAGTAACCCTTATAATATAGCTGATGAATGTGAGCGTTATTGCGTGAATGATGTGCGCGTGCTTAGAGTATGTTTCCAGGCCTTTAGAAGGATGTACATAGCCCGTTTCAAATGCGATCCACTGCAAGTCGCAACCACCATCGCATCATTATGTTTTACGGTGTTCAAGAATAATTTCATGCCGAAAGACACCTTAGCCATTATTCACCGAAACAATCCCCGCAGTTACGGGCACAAGGCTATTTACTGGCTCATACACCTACAGCAACAGACAGGTGTATACATAAAGCACGCCCGCAACACGGGTGAAGTACCCATTAAGATTAATGGACGTGTTTTTTGGGTTGATGGTTTAAGTGAAAACCGTGTCACTGGTGTGAAGACTGTGTACTCCTTTAACGGTTGCTGGTGGCATGGATGCCCCCGTCCTGAGTGCGGAGTCACCGGAGATAACCACGGTAGGTCTCCTGCCGACTGTCTTGCATCGACCCGCACCCGCGATCAACTTATAGGATCACAGTTCACTCACAAAGTCTTGTGGGAGCATGAATATGATGCACGGATGGAGACAGACGAGGTGTACCGTGAGGAAATAAAAACGACCAAGCGTTCAATGGTGCTGGATCCTCTCAAATGTGGTGATAGCTTGTTTGGAGGACGTACAAATCCTTTCAGACTATACTTCCCACCTACGGAGGGCGTGAAGCTCCATTACTACGATTTCTGTTCTTTATACCCATACGTGATGAAGAGCAATCCGTACCCGGTGGGCGCTCCTGAGAAACTGGTGGGGCCTAGCCTACCATCCATCAATGAATTTTCAAAAAATTTGAATGATCGTTACTTTGGGATCTCTTTCGTAGACGTACTCCCCCCACGCAATTTATGGATGCCGATCTTACCTGTCGTTATCGACGACAAGCTCATGTTTCCCCTGTGCGTGAAGTGCGCGGAAGAGGATAACGGCGAATGTAACCATATACCCCACCAGCGTAAGATCAGAGGCGTATATACAAGTCCTGAGTTGGCCCTAGCCGTGCGCCATGGTTATAGAATACTGAAGATACATGAGGTGTGGAGGTTTCAGAAGCTACCCAACCTTTTCACACCATATATAAACACCTTTTTGAAGGATAAGGTTGAGGCATCAGGGTACCCGCGAGGAGTTGATACCGAAGATGAAAAGTCTGCCTATATTCAACGTTACCGCGACCGCGAAGGTATACAACTTGATCGTGTCCAAATTGTAAAGAATCCTGGCAAGCGCTTTAGTGCAAAGTTGTGTCTAAACAGTCTATGGGGAAAATTTGCGCAGAATACCGGCAGAGGGAGCATTCATTTGGCACAAAGTTATAGCGATGTCTGGGATTATGCCAATGCCCCCGATAAAGAGGTCATGGAGATCGTAAATGTAGGTAATACTTACGTAATAAAGTACAACAACACTGAATTTGCCACAGATACCTCAAGGGTTACAAACATACCTGTGGCCAGCTTCACAACAGCCTACGCCCGTATAAAACTTTGCGGTCTAATGCATTCTCTTGGGCGAAGAGTATTGTATGCCGACACAGATAGCGTGATATTCACAGAGAGGGAGGGTGAATACATGCCCACTATTGGGGAGTTCCTCGGCGAGCTCACTGATGAGATCAAGGATGAGTATGGGGACAACGCATACGCCGACTCTTTTGCCTCAACAGGACCTAAGACTTATGGGGTACGGGTCAGGGTGGGGGATGAAATGAAATATATCGTGAAGGCAAAGGGTATTACGCTCAACCATGCGAATCGGGAGGTTGTTAACTTTGAGTCGTTGAAGGATCTAGTATGTTTGGATGAACAACCTCACCAACTAATTGTAGGCACCCACAATTTTCGGGCGCAGAAGCTGGGAGGCGTGAAGGAACTTAGGGGTACGATGGTGTGCCGTAACACCTATAGGAAACGTTACCAGTTACCTGGTACCTATGATACCGTACCCTTTGGATACCAATGATGCTTCTAACTCACACGTCTTGTATATAATCGTATCTATTTGTATATATATATATATATAACTTGAATATCTCGTTTATTAAATCGTATTTGTAAATATATATAACTTGAATATGTTTCACTTTCTCCTTTGTGTGTGTGTGTGTGTGTGTGTGTGTGTGTGTGTGTAGGTGAAAGTTCTAAGCTCCGCCCACTGTAAGACCGTGAGTCATGCTACTATCTGGGAGTCCCTGCCTGGTCAGTCGACCGCAGTAAGCCCTAGAGATCAGACGTGTATTCAGATCAGACGTGTATTCAAATGGCTACCTTTAATATTGCTTGTACAACGTTTACGAAATGGTATTCAGTAAAGTGCCAGGATGTGGTGGATACCGAAAAACTTCCTATTCATCCCTCCTATGCCTCTTTTAAAAACACATTGGATTGTGCGAAGTTCCAAGATGTACAAATACTCTACGGATGTTCTGGTGAGACCGTTGAAGGCTTTCGTTGCACAGACGATGTGCTGAAGTATACTGCAGAGCTAAACTTTATAAAGTCTCACATACACCGTGAAGTAAAAGAAACAACGCGTGCAGAAGAGAAGCAGCAGGTATGGATAATGCGTCTTGCTGATGGGTGGTGTGACAAGCGGTATTACGTCATGCTGCACCATGTCGATTACTCATACCCTACGACTGGAAATGTGAATCTCGTGATCATGGACAATCTTAAGTATTTTTATCACTATATTAACGTATATCATGATGAGGTTCGTAGTGAGGTTGTGGCTAGTGCCCTGCGTGAATTTTTAACAGAGTTTAGAGACGAGTATCGTCTGATGGGCAGAAAGGAAAAATATGAACATATGTTCCTCTCAAATAGTGCGCCTGAGTGTGGAGATGCTTAGTAAAATGTTCCTAGTTATTATCCAAAATGTCTGGTGCGTAGGCTGGTAGTGATATTCTTGTACCGGTACAACAATTCGACTCGCGGAACAAGCCCATTCACGTATCATCGAGTCAGCCGCCCGTCGAACCATTCCTGCCTACCTGCGTGCCTCACACGGCTCATAGTTATCTCAGAGCTTGAGCCGAGTGGACGTGCGCTCTTCGAATACGATGGAACTTCCTTTGAGCAGCATTCTCAACGCCTCGTACGATGTGTCCGTGACGAAATCGTTGCGCGTGTTCAGGCGTAATTCCGGTACCATTAGCTATGTACTGGAAACGGAATGTAGACCGACAAACAAACGGGTTTATTTAAGTATCGAGGAGATGAATAGAATCTTTGTGATAGTTGAGAAGTGGAGTGAAGATCGTTATAAAATACCTGCTAACGTAGGTACAAGAAGAGAGCAGATTAGTGACGCACCCTCATACGCCGTTGTATGTACGTTGTGTATAAATAACGATCGGCCGTGCATTGATATAAGGCTGATGTGGAAGAATGCTTCTGATAATAACGCTCTTATTCCTACGCGAAACCGTTTCATCCTCGACAGAATGTTTGAAATCGTCGGATTCCGTAAACTGAAACCTATATTAGACGCGCGTGTTACGGATATGTTTTATTTTGATACAGTACTTGAATACGCATACACTGCTCTGCTCGATGGGTTTACCGAGTGTAGGGCTGGTGAGAATGGTCTAGTGCTGGATGTTTATTTAAAAAGTTTAGACTCTTTGAAATACCATGAACTTTGGTACAAAGCAATTGATCGGTACAAGGCTGAGCTCACCTACACCGTTCACCCTGAAGAACTATTTCTTTATATAACGCGCAGTTGTCGTAACGATTTAGAAGATTATTTCAATTGCCGCTATGTTGAGTGAGTTCACGATTGAAAAGCTCGAGTCGGTAGAAATAAACCCTCGATTGGAAAAGCGTTCTTATAAACTTGTGTTTAATAATGTAGCTAACGATGAACTCTTTGTGCGTGCTTTTGATTGTATTCTAGACGTGTTTAAAGATGACTTACCAACCGGTTGTAAAGTGGGAACAAAAATAGTACTGAACGATATGAAAGCCATTCATATCGAATACAGGTTTCCCTATACTTTAAGCGGTGAAATATTATTAAGCCGCATATACTGCGTAATGCAGAGCAATAATGATGTAATTGTAAACTCGATTAAGACCGAGTTTAGTATTTTGAAAAAAAAGTGAATTGTATATATATTTTGCTTGACATTTCCCCGATTATACGCATATTTCCATTGATTTGTGTTATATATATATATATATATATATATTTTGCTTGATATTTCTCCTGTACTGTTATGTACATATTTCTATTGAAGTGTATATGAAATGTATATTTTATTTTATAAATATATCTCCATAATTGTGTGTGTGTGTATATTTCTCCTGTACTGTTATGTACATATTTCTATTGAAGTGTATTTGAAATGTATATTTTATTTTATATATATATATATCCATAATTGTGTGTATATATTTCTGTTATACGCATATTCCTCAAATGTATATTTATTTTCTATATATTTATAATAAAAAGAATGATGCAATGTTGTTTATTGTTATGCCTTCTACTACCGGTATTCGAAATATAATAATGCATACAACAGGTATCTGGCAATATTTAAGCCTTCTAAGCCAACTGGCTGATTAGGAGTCTATAATAGTGTATACAATGGTATCTGGCAACTCTGTCTTCGGAATACATGGCGCTATCTGGCAACTCATTTACAGCCAACTGGCTGATTAGGCGTATATAATAATAATGTATACAATAATACTGCTAAAAAGAGGTATCTGACAACCATTTACAGCCAACTGGCTGATTAGAAGTCTATAATTATGTATACAATGGTATCGCGGTATCTGGCAACTCAAGCCATTTACGCCAACTGGCTGATTAGGAGTCTATAATAATGTATACAATGGTATCGCAGTATCTGGCAACTCAAGCCATTTACGCCAACTGGCTGATTAGGAGTCTATAATAATGTATACAATGGTATCGCGGTATCTGGCAACTCAAGCCATTTACGCCAACTGGCTGATTAGGAGCCTATAAAACAACGCCAACTCGGCTGAAGTCTTAATGTGCACTTGGCTCCTGCCAGGTGAACACCTCTCCTCCTTTCTCTCCTCCTCTCTCTCTTGGGGGATAACGCCGCCTCCAAGTTTCCCCCCACCCACCCTTTGCAACAACCCCCCTTTGCAACAACCCCCACTCCCTTTGCAACAACCCCCCTTTGCAACAACCCCCACCCCCCTTTGCAACATTACATAATAACCTGCAACATTCTTGCACTCTCCCCTTTTGCGGCTATACTACTAACACAGACCGTGCATGGAACAAGGAACTCTTCTGGGAAAATTAAATCCACTATAGTCCGAATAAGTAATGGAATGACAAATACCATAGTTTTTCTTTTTCATGATGCTAGCCCGACGTGGGCAACGGGTCTCTCGCAAAGAGATCCCATAAATATAGCTTCCCTCACCAGCTATCTGCAAAGCAGACAGGATCCAGCTTTGGGACATGGATCTACGGTTTAAAGCAAGCCTAGTCCCACTACATTCAGAACCTCTATGCACGGTCTGTGTTTAACATATAAGTTTCTCAGGGGACCATTCTGAGTTTGTGTATATTAAACGGACGTGTTACGTGCCTTGAAAAGTGGACGCTCAATGTCCCGGTTGAGGTTTAAGTTTTGTTTTTTTGGCTAAAAATACAATAGTTACCCCTTTTTCTTTGATTTATTCAATCCGACGTGAATGCAACGAGTCTTTTACTTATATAGATGTTCTGAATGTAGTGGGACTAGGCTTGCTTTAAACCCTAGATCCATGTCCCAAAGCTGGATCCTGTCTGCTTTGCAGATAGCTGGTGAGGGAAGCTATATTTATGGGACCTCTTTGCGAGAGACCCGTTGCCCACGTCGGGCTAGCATCATGAAAAAGAAAAACTATGGTATTTGTCATTTACCATTACTTATTCGGACTATAGTGGATTTAATTTTCCCAGAAGAGTTCCTTGTTCCATGCACGGTCTGTGTTTAACATATATATATATATATGAAAAATTATTTCACGAAAGTGACACGTGAAAAGTATTTATGATGAATAAAACCACGAAGGAAAAAAGAAACACAAAGGGGTGCTCAAGCGCTTTCGTCTAATGACATCCTCAGGAACACTGGAGTGAAAGGACAGATCAAGGCAATATATAGGTTACAAAAATAAACATACATACATACATATTCACATATATATACATATATATATATATATATATATATATACATATATACATATATATAGTAAGCATAGAAAAAAATTGTGGGAGGAGCCAACATTTATATGGTCACAGAAGAATAAAGAAATAAAAATAAATATATATATAAATTGAGAAAAAATTAATTACAAAATAGTGCCTTAGTGATATATATGTCACAGCCTAAATAATCATAAAGAATAAACAGGCAAATAAAAAAAAAAAAAAAAAAAACCCATAAATATACATACATACATATATATATATATATATATACATATATATATATATATATATATAAAGACACTTTTAGCACTTTGGCCGACCTTCAATATAAATTCAAATGGCTTTTTTATGGAACAGGTCACAAAAGAATAAAGAAATAAAAATAAATATAAATATTGTAAGTGGAGTCTACCAATTCAAGCTCAAGAGGGAAGTTTTACAATCGATTTAATAGATGCTGCCAAATTGATATATATGTCAAAAAAATAAAGAAATAAACCAAAAAAAAAAAAAAAAAAATTAATTATTAAAAAATAAAAAATAATAATAATAAATTGAAAGATAAATTTTAAGAGAGGCACACCAATTTATAAGGGAACAATTACCACATATGCATATTATAGTCACAAACGAATAAAAAAGTACAAGTAAATATAAATTGGAAAACAAAATGATGCCTAGATGATATATAAAGAACAATAAAATATATATACAACATATATACGGTATATATACGAAATATAAACGCAATATATACAGAATATATATATATATATATATATATGCATAAGGGAAAAAAATTACCAAATTTGTTTTTATAATTATTGTCTGAGAAAACGGTAGGTCGCAAAAGAATAAAGAAATAAAAATAAATATAAATTGAAAAAATTACAAATAATACACGTACACATGTATACCCACATAACCAAATATATATATACATATACACACATATATACAAACACACACACACACACACACATATATATATATATATATATATACAAGCTTGACCTTCACGAAATGAGAAATCATCCCGCAGAACCTTTGTGAGGTTGTAAGGTAAGGTAAGGTACATACACATATACATATATATATATATATATATATATATATATATATATATATTTAACTGCATACATACATACATACATACATATACACACATACATACATACATATACACACATATACATACAAACACATTTAACTGCAATGACCACACACATACTCACATACACATACATACATACACATACACGCATACAGCAAAAAATTGAAAAATAAAATTGTAAGGGAAACAACAGACAAAAACAAATTTTTTACCAAAGATTTAACAACCTGCCCTTTTTGTTTAAATCCATTCTGAAGGAATTCAGAGCAACGGGATCAAGTTGAAACAGACCTTTACTCATGTTAAGGTTATTTGTAAGTTGAATTATAGCCGACTCAAGAATATTTCTATTAACAATGTTGCTAGAGTGAAACAAAACTGAAACATTATTCCAATCAATACAATGGGATAACTCTGACAAATGGACAAAAAGGGCACTGGACAACTGTCCCGTTCTAACGGAATATTGATGCTGTTTTACACGCGTTTGCAAATCCTTTCCCGTCTGACCTATGTAAAAGGAATCACATTGCTTACACCCAATTTTATAGATAATGCCTAAATTATTGGTAGGGCTATTTTTTACTATGATGTTTTTCACAATATTGTTATATGAAAAAACTACACTGATATCCAAAAGTTTAAGTACAGACTATATATATGTATATATGTATATATATATATATATATATATATATGTATATATATGTGAATATGTATGTATGTATGTTTATTTTTGTAACCTATATATTGCCTTGATCTGTCCTTTCACTCCAGTGTTCCTGAGGATGTCATTAGACGAAAGCGCTTGAGCACCCCTTTGTGTTTCTTTTTTCCTTCGTGGTTTTATTCATCATATATATATATATATATATATATATATATATATATATATATATATATACACACTGTATATCGAATTAGATTTGTCCGCTTTAGTAATATGTAATGAATCGTTATTTTTAAGTGTTTTTAGGGCTTTTTCAAACCTCAAAGGGTAATTCGATTCATACCTCGTATTAAAAGCCCTATACACACAACCTTTGGCTAAAGTCACCTCACTTTCGGATATATTACTATGTTTTTCAAAATTGATAAAAGACGTAGCAATCAGTAAACTGCTGGGCTTTTTGGGGACAGAGAATCCTAACCCAAAACCTAACGCACATTTCCTTTTGAAGTCTAGCTCATGGGACGACAAGTTAACAATATTACTAAAATAACTTTTTTAAGTCCAGTAACTATTGCGAATTCAATCGTCATGATGGACAAAAACAGTTACATTGAAAAGATGAATACTTTATTGCGTGACCGCGATACGTACAAACCTCTAAACAGAGACCCACTGGAGGATGTTAATAAAAAGTTTAACAGAAAATTAAGAGAAATATTAAAAAATAACTATAATGGGCTTTCTAAGCAGTTTCTTAGTATCAATCCGTCACTACCATAGTTGTACGGTTTAGTAAAAACACACATAGTTAATAGTCCCATGAGGCCTATTGTTAGCTCAGTTGGCTCCGTAACCTATAAGCTATCTAAATGGTTAGTTAGTTTCAGGGATGGGAAACTGAATCGAACTGGGATCGATAAACTGATAAAAACCAATATTATTTTCTGAACTGAACTTGAAAAAACTCGAACTGAAAAAATTCTAACAACTGAAATAGAAATTCGAACTGAAATTGAAAAACAATCAAAAACTGAAATCTGAATTCGAATAAATAAAAAATAACAGTTTTGCGTTTCAGTTTTGAGGAGCGTTTGGATTGCAAAAATATATAAATAACGAATTATTTTCCTTTTTTTTGTGACTTAACATTTGTATGGATTTAAAATATCCATTTATCCTTTAATTCGATGTAGAAAATAACGCAGCTGAAAGTACTAGGGACAATGGTTTTAAAAATGAAAGAAAAAGAACGAGGGAGGAAAATTTTTATCCCATATCAAAATACTTTTCAATAATGACTGTGCTCCTTTCGTTAACCTAAGTTTAATCACTTGGTAAGGACGCCTTCAGTTTTTTCTGACTATTAAATTTTCCAGTTCGATAATAGCTATGCTATCTAATGTATATCTACATAAGTGAGTGAGATAATCCGTGGGAATGACCAAACTTCAACTCAAATGTTAATCCTTTGGAATGTTACTCTAATCTCCTTAGTATTTCTCCAAATGTCCATCCTTTGGAATTTAAAAAGTGTACGAATTAAAAAACATTTTGAATTGAAAGTTAAATAAAACTTTATGTGAAAGAAATGAAGCGAATAAGTAAAAAAAAAAAAGATGAGTGTTTCGTGCTGATTCAGTTGTTGTTGTTGGTTAGCCGATCAACCCACTCTGCTCGAGCAAGCCGGCGGCATGCAGGTAACCGATCGCCCTCTCCGGAGTGGACCAGAAGTTCAGCGCACTAGTGATGTTGTGTTATGTTCTATGTTGTGCTAGAGCGGTACAGTCTGTCATAATGTGTTCAATTGTTTGTGGTGTGTCCTGGCACAGGTGGCAGGTGTCGTCTGTGGAGTTGTCTAGTCTGTGTTTATATGTCTGTAAATTGTGGTGATTTCCACATCGGAATCGTACTAAGTTAACTAGATCCGATCTGCTCAGGCTGGTCTCTGACCTGTCAATGGGTGGCGGCTTCGCACCTAGGACGGCATTCGGACCGAGTCGTGTCAGTGCTTTGTGGGTTAGGTGTGTATGTATATGTTTTCTGTACTGTGTGATGTCTGTAGGGCGTGGTATGGAATGGAGTATTTGGTTATAATATCTCTCTGGTGTTACCTTAATGGTGCGAGGTGTCGGTGCGTGATCGTACATGTAGTGGCAAGGGAGTTGTGGGTTAGTTGTTGCTGCTGCCATGAATTGTGTTCCCCTCATTTCTAAATGTTCCCTAACTTTCAGTATTTTTGTTTCTGTGTGCAGGTGTTCTATTGGTGTTGTTTGAGTGCATCCTGTAATGATACGAAGTGCGTTGTTTTGTATTGTCTGTAAGGTGTTTATGTGTATGTTTGAGATAATGGGTGCCCAGCATGGGCTAGCATAGTCCATAACTGAGCGAATATATTGTTTGAATATGAGTGAAGTTGTTTCCTGCTGGTGTCCAAAGTTTGTGCCTGTTAGTACCTTAAGCGTGTTAAGTCTTGACGTACATTTGTTTTTATTGTCCCGAATGTGGTTTGCAAAAGATGATGATGTGTTGCATGTGACCCTAAGTATTTTGGTCTTGTGAGTGTGTGGAAAGTTGGTGCTGTTTAGTGTAAGCTATGGAGTTATCTGGTGTTCTTTTGTGTTGCTTGTAAGCAAGGTGATGGTTGATTTTGTGGGCGTTACTTTGAGTCTATTGTGTGTGAGCCAGTCTTGTATACTGTTTATGTATGTTTGTAGGTTATTTGTAGCGGTGTCGATGTTGTTGTGGGTGGATGTTAGGGTAATGTCATCTGCATATGATGATAAGGTAAGCTTGTTATCTATGGGTGTTGGAATGTCATGCATGTATAAGTTGAAGAGTGTTGGTGAGAGAACAGAGCCTTGAGGGACCCGTTCGGAAAAAAGCTTGTTTTTGGATGACTTGCCATTAAATGTGACATGTGAGTATCTTCCTGAAAGATAGTTGCTCAGCTACCTTTTGGTGTTATTGTGCAAGTTTATGTTGAGTATTTTGTTTATGAGAGGGAAGCGTGGGATAGCATCAAGTGCATTACTAATGTCTATTGTTGCTAATAGTGTACGTTGAGCTGGTCGTCTGGAGTTGATGCCATCCATGATGTGCTGCGTGAAGTTAGTGAGTAATGTCGTGGTTCAGTGGAGAGGTCTGAATCTATGTTGAGTAGGCGATAGTGGTATGTGTGGGTTGGTGATTTGTAAGATTAGCCCTTCAGCTACTTTGGAAGGTGTGCATAGTAAAGTAATGGGTCTATAGGAAGCTGGTTCTGTTGGATTTTGTTTGAGTAGTGTAATAATTTTACCTTGTTTCCATATGTCAGGAATAATACAGTGTTGGTATGAATATGTGCTGATTTTTGTAAGAGCTAGTATTCCCTGTGGGCCCAAGTGTTTAAGGTGTATGTTAGATATGTTGTCTGGTCCAGTAGCCTTCGAATTCTTAATGTTTTTGATGATTTTGGTGGTCTTGTCTGTATTGAAGGGTGTAATGGTCGTGTCGAGTCTGTAGGTTTTCTTGTTTCTGGCTGTTTGTCTGTCTGCGTGTTTCTGGTTGTTGTCTCTGTTTAAGTGACTCATCTTTGCGTAGTGATTAACTAGAATGTTAGCTTGTGTATATGTTGGGATATTATTTTGGCTGCGACAGATAGCCGCGTGTGAGGTATGAATGCCACTGTTAAAGTGGGTAATGCTGTTTATAGTCTTGTATAGCCTGGATGTATCTGTGGAGTGATTTAGTGTTGTTATGAATTCCCTAAATGTTTCTGTTTTTTTTTTTTTAAGTTTGTTGTTTATTTCTGTGTTGACCTGTTGTATCTGCTGTTTTATGACTTCTGTGTGTGGTGTTTGTGTGTTATGTTTGAGATTGTTACGTTGCCTTATGAGGTGGGCTATTTCTCTAGCGTAATTTGGGTTGTATTTCCTAATGTTGCCCTTGGGTATGTATTTGTTTGCATTATTGATGATCTGATTAAATGTTTTGAGTGTTGTATTGATGTTTATGATGGGTGTGCTGTTTAATGTAGTGAATTGTTCCTCATTCTGTATTTTGAACTGTTCCCAATCAGCTTTCTTGTAATTTCTGTAAGTGTGCCTAAGGCTGTTGGGGCAGAGTGTAGAACGTGTTGTAATGATGATGGGCAGGTGGTCTGATGACAGTTGTTTTTCTTTTCTCCAGTGTGTATGTGTTGCTAGTGAGGAGGAACAGAACGTTATGTCTGGGGAGGAGTTTGAGTATCCTGCTTGATGTGGTATATGTGTATGTTCTTCTGTATTGTTAAGAATGAAGAGGCTGTTTAGTTGTGTGGCTATGTTGGCGCCTCTGGTGTTGCTTTGGTTGTGCAGGTACCAACTAGTGTCGTTAGCGTTGAAGTCTCCTCCTAAGATGACATTAGTAAGAGAGACCAGATTGTGTAACTGTGGATTGTAATTAGCTGGCACCTGAGGTGAACTATCTGGTGTGATGTAAATGTTGATTAGTGTGGTGTTGTGTTTTGCGCGTGTTTTAATGTTAACTGCCTGTATTTCTATCGTGTTATCTGCTTGGATTGTGTTTGTAATGTTTTGGGTGGCATCAGTGTAGCTAATGCTTTTACGTATGTAAATGATGAGTCCACCCCCGTGAACCCCCGTACGATCTTGACGGATCGCCGTGAAGTCAGGGATGGTGGGTGTTTTGTGTGTGCGTTTTAGTTTTGTTTCTTGTATAAGTGCTATGTGAATGTTTTGTTTGTTTACGAATTCCCTAAGCTGCACGCAGGTCCGGCGCCAGCCTATTTGGCGCCCTCAGCAGGACTGCAGCTGGCGCCCCCACCCGCCTCCCACTTCACGATTGGGTTTGCCCACAAAGTAATCAAGGTACCATATTGAAGAAACTATTTGCCTTACACTGATCTATTTTAATTTGCTAATACATACATTTATTATAAAATTATAAAATCATTTCACAGTTCAAGAAAGTGTCATGACCAATCAAAACAGCGAGTAAAGCGAGGCATGTGTAGTAACAAATCAGAACACTCAAAAGTGCTAAAATATGTGTGCAAAAAGGACATATCTACTGTTTTTTCCAAGCAAGAAGGGCATATGTCACATAAAAACAGTTATTCGCTTATTGACGACTCCCGGAACTCATATTAAGCCGTAAATAAGCCGAGTCGCTTATTGACGACTCCCGTCTGTGCGCGCAACATTTTTAAATCGCTTATTTACGACTCCCGTCCCTAAAGGGTTAAAGGTCGTGATAGTGAAAGTTCTATAATGACCCAATAAGATGAATAAGTTAATTATGTAAATATCAGTCAAGCATAAACTGGTGTACATATGTCGTACAACCTTTCATCATTTGTCTATGCTTCTCATTCCTTCATTATTTTTTTCATGTTGTTCTTACATAATACTATCAGACGTACACAGGGCAGGAGGCGCTGGTGCCCCCCAGATCTTTGGCGCCCTTAGCATTTACTAACCTCGCCTAATGGAAGCGGCGGCCCTGGCTGCACGATTTTGTTTGCGAGGCCATCTACGTTGTACTGTAATATGTTAATATTATACTTCGATATGTGTCTCATGGTCCTATTGTGTCTATGTCTTTGTGTATGGTGACATGTGTAAGTTGTAGTGGGGCCTGGATTAGTCTTAATGTCGCCGGAGAGTAGGAGTAGTCTGGGGAGCACGCAATTGCTCCCCGTAAATATAAAAATAACCCGCTGAGAATAGGTCCGGCCCCGGGAGCCGATCGGCACTCTGACCGTGCCACGCAACAGGCCGTCAACTGCCAGTCTGGCCAACCGTAGACAGCCCGCTGCACGGAGATTTGAGGAAGTTTGGCCACCAGCCAGTTGGCTATAGATGCTTACATGTTTAAACATACAAAAGTAAAGATAGTTACTAAAGCAAATTCTCTCTTTGAAAAACAGAAATCGAATGGAAATACAAATATAAAATTAAATCTGAATTTGTCAATAGGGTACCCCCAAAAATAATATAAATAGCACAAAGAAATTCTTAAAGAAATCTGAAAAAAAACTGGAATCGAAATTTAAATTGAATCGAACCGAAAAACATAAAACTTGAATCGAAAAATAAACTCAAATAGAAAAAAAACAAACTGAAATCGAAACTGAAATCGATATTTTTCAAACTTAAACTGAAATCGAAAACTGGACTTAAAAATTTATCAGTTTCCCATCCCTGGTTAGTTTATTAACGCCGTTAGTTGGCTCTATTTCCAAGTCACATAGTGTAAATAGCATGGATCTTATTGACAAACTGAAGTTTCCTAATGACTCTAATTTCAAACTGGTAAGTTTTGATGTAAGCACGTTATTCACAAAAGTCCCTGTTGATGACCTACTTGATTTTTTAAAAGATAAGATCTCTGAATATTTTTTATTGAGTTAATTATTATTGAGTTAATTAAGATTTGCGTTAAAGATTGTATATTTCAGTTTGAAAATAAGTTTTATGCTATGTCGTTTGGATTGGCGATGGGAAATCCCCTCTCACCTGTATTAGTTAACTTATATATGGAATTTTTTAAAGCAGAATTTTGCGTACTATTGTTAATTTTAACCTTCTTTGGTACAGGTATATAGATGATATTTTATGCCTTTGGCCTAATAATTTGGATGTTGACTTATTTCTTGGTAGGCTGAACAATTTAGTCCCATCTATTAAGTTCATGGTTGAAAAAGAAAATGATGGAAGCTTATCTTTTCTGGATCTAAAAATTCGGAGATGTTTTAATCAGTTCAAATTTAAAATTTATCGTAAGCCTACTAATAATAACTCTTAGGTACATTTTATTCTGACCATCATCCCTCGATTAAATCTATTTTCTCTGCTATGTTTCTTAGAGCAGTGAGAGTTGTCAGTGCTGAAATTTTAGATGCCGAGTTATGCAATATCATGAATATTGGTACTAAATTATGTTATCCTATTTAATTTTTAGATAACTGCCTTAGGAAAGCCAAGAATAGGTATTGTAATGGTGTAACTGTAGAGGAACTTGAGCGTAAAAATATCCTTAGCCTACTTTACCATGTTAATTTTCAATATCTTCCGACTTTACTTAAAGCAGTTGGTGTCAATGTGGTCTTTAAGTATAATAATACTGTTAAATCACGCCTAATAAAGAATAGCGGGGATAATCTGGTTGGTTGTGTGTATTCGATCGGGTGTACACAATGTAACTCAGTATACACTATATAGGCCAAACGGGTAAAACGTTAGATATTAGAGAAAAACAGCATAAATATGCGTGTAGAACAGCAAATAATTCTAATGCATTATTTAACTATATGTATAGATGTAATCATAGTATCGAGTGGGATAGTTCTAAAGCGCTCGTTAAAAAACAGGGATATAATTGGAAGGAATATTCTAGAATGTGCATTTATCCATTTTAAAAATAATTTCAATAACAGTGCGGGAATGCATAAAATTGACAATATCCTGTTAAAATTCCTTTTGCCTCTCATTAACTCTTGTTAATTATGTGCTAATCTTTTTGTTTTTCCGTCCCGCTGTATATATTTTTGTCATCTCACCTTCTCCCTTCATTCCCTGACGAGGTGTACTTCTGAATACACGAAAGACTTAGGAATCATTTTTCTTTTTCCTTGTGTGTTTGCATCATTCATTCATTTCACGTGTTTAATTGTGAAATTCATCCCATAAATATATATATATATATATATATACACACACACACAGTATATATATAAAAAAATATATATATATACTATATATATATATATGTGTGTGTGTGGGTGTGTGTGTGTGTGTGTGTGTGTGTGTGTTTGTGTGTGTGTGTGTGTGTGTGTGTGTCCGCCCGATAGGTCGAACATAAGGAAATCCATTTAAATTAAATGGATAAGAAATATTAAAAATATAAAACGCGAATCAAAATGACGTCAATTCTGAATGGCTTTAGATTTACTCTTTCCACATGATACCTAAGTTGGTGACCTGTTTGACCCGACCATCGAAATTCTATCCCGCTACCGCTGATTTATTGTTATATGTAAGTCATTCTCTAATCTTTCAGTAATTTGTTTTAAAATGTCCTGTCAAACTCGTCATTTAATTTAAGATTTTGTGTAAAACTGTACTCTTCAAGCGGCGTATCCTTCCTGATCAGCTGCTTTGGTCTCTCTCTCTCTCTCTCTCTCTCTCTCTCTCTCTCTCTCTCTATATATATATATATATATATATATATATATAATCAATAAAGAAACCAGATGAAAGAGACAATTAAATGAACGTATACATGGCCGAAAGAACTGGAAATCGCTCGAAACACTTGCCGTATTTATGTTTAATCTTTAAACAGTAATATAATAAAAGGGGATGAGCGCAAACACAACAATTAAAACACACAGTGTAGCAGCACAGAGCACTCGCAGAAATCAGCGATAAACAAGCCAGCTGTAGGCCTGATATTCCCTGCGTCATGCCACTGCGTCACCATCCCATAGTCCCACAATAGTCTTCGGTATTCTCACAATTACTGCGATTAACCGTGGCTGTGGCTCATCTAATAACATCGTTATTTCATCGCGCTCTCAAAACTGCAGTAATTATTGTTTGAATTGTATTGTTTGATGAGCCTTTTAAGTAATGTTTTAATATTTACTAAAAATAATTTCTGAATTCTCTGAGGTTGGTTTACTGCCGGTAAACCCGATAACAGAGTATACGCCACTGCCTTCAGGAACCAACGCTCTTCGAGGAAAAAAATCAATCACTGTAAATGTAGTGATCCGGTTAGTCGATGATTGGTGAATTTGAGGAGAAATCCCACCTTTAAGGCAGTCAGATTTGGTTAACTCCATCCAATATGTATATATATATATATATATATATATATATAGGAAATATATATATATATATATATATATATATATATATATATATATATATATATATATATATATATATATATATATATATATATATATATGCGAAAAGGAAAACAAAAACACGCGCTAATATCGGGCCCTTAAAGAAAGGAAATAATGAACTAACAGACGATCAGAAAAAAATATCTGAAACATTGAGAGCCCAGTATGAATCGGTCTTCAGTACAAAGCGATAACGACACAGATGCATTCTTTGAAGAGAAATTGCAAAGAGAATGTATAACAGACTTTGATTTTAATTTTACCCCAGATGATGTAGCGAGAGCTATAGGACAAATGAAATCACATTCAGCTGCAGGTCCGGACAAATGGAACGCACTATTAATTAAAAACTGTAAAAATAAAATTGCTACACCCTTATACTGGATATGGAGAAGATCCCTAGACAGTGTGGAAATACCGAGCATCTCGAAAAGAGCAAACATTGTCCCTATATATAAAGGCGAGGATAGATCTCAAAGAACTATAGATCAGTGTCATTGACGTCCCACCTCACAAAAATATTTGAAAGAATAGTCAGAGAGAAAAATCTATGACTTCTTGGAGACACTGGAAAAATTCAACGAAAATCAGCACGGATTCCGATCGGGAAGATCATGCCTATCACAACTTATAGAGCATTATAACAATATCCTAGATGCACTTGAAGGTAATGAAAACTATGATGTCATATACACGGATTTTGCTAAAGCTTTCGACAAGTGCGATCATGGTATAATAGCACATAAAATGAAATATATGGGAATTACAGGCAAAGTGGGAAAATGGATCTACAACTTCCTCAGAAATCGACTACAGGTGTTCAAAATTCAAGGTGTATCATCATGAGAATCAGAGGTACGCAGCTCAGTACCACAAAGTACAGTGCTGGCCCCACTCCTGTTCATTATCATGCTAACAGATATAAACAATGGAGTTAACAGCAACAGTATAGTAACATCATTTGCGGACGATACAAAGATCAGCAGAAAAATCAGCGATACAAATGAAGTGGAGGCCTTGCTAGGGACACAAACAAAATATACAAATGGTCAGAAGACAACAATATGACATTTAACACCGAGAAATTTCAACTCTTGAGATATGGTAGAAATGAGGAAATTAAACAGACTGCATATTATGCTCCAGAGAGACAGGTAATTCAGAGAAGCACAAAAGCGGTCGACTTGGGGATAATAATGACCGAGGATGCCAAATTCGAGACACAAAATCAGATAGCAATAAACAAAGCAAAATGCGTCGCGGGACAGGTACTAAGAATGTTCAAAAGGAGGGACAAGACAGTAATGATTCCCCTGCTGAGAACACTGATCATACCAAAACTTGAATACTGCTCAGTTTTGACGTCCCCATATAAAAAAGGAAGAAATTAATAAACTAGAAGAAACCCAGAGACATTTCACAGCCAAGATCGAGGGCTGCAAAGAACTCAACTACTGGGAAAGACTCCGTAAACTAAATCTGTACTCCCTGGAAAGAAGAAGAGAGAGGTATACCATAATCTACATATGGAAAATGATCGAAAAACCGGTACCAAACCTCAAACTAAACCCAATTACCATCCAAAGAAAGCTGGAAAATAGGAAAGGCAGAATGTGTAGTGTTCCCAAATTAAAGGCCCGACAAGGGACCTCCTCAACACTGAAGGAAAATAGCTTGGTTGTCAGGGGGCCAGGACTTTTTAACCAGCTTCCTAAGGATCTCAGAAACGTTACAGGGGTCAAAGTTGAAGTCATCAAGAGAAGATTAGATGCCTGGCTCAGGACGGTACCAGATGAGCCGGGGTGTATCTGGCTATGTACGATGGACAGAGCAAGAGAGCAACTCGTTCCTTCACCAAGCCAGGCGTAGAGGCGGGGCCACCAGCTTGACCTTCGTGTGAAGAGAGACCGACGCACGAAACCGCAACGAGGTGTATATATATATATATATATATATATATATATATATATATAAACTTTTACACAATTTGAATCTTGTAAAGTACTGTTGACCTGACACGCTCTTTCTGTACATAGTGTTATAGCCTACTCGCTTGAATAAGTTACGCGTTTTATTTTGTAACTTGAAATTTTGATTAAGTTTGTTTGAACACCATTTGTTCTTTTAGCTGTGAATTTATGAAAGGAGTTTTGAGTGATTTTTTTAATTTTTTTTAAGGAAATTCTGAAATATTGCTTTGTCCTGTTTTTTTTTCAATTCTGTCTGTCGCATTTTCGTGGTATACTGTATGTGTGAATTAAATCTGAAACTGAAAGACATTTTCCCCGTACTAAATAAAGAGCATAGCTTGGAACCCAAATCGTTTTAATTACCCTTCGCTCCCGTATCTGAATACTGTACTTCGTTTTTAAACCTGTAAAACTGAATGCGGAGTATAAAAGTCATCGAGGTCTGAATACAGTTTCTACAAGAATTCAGGCTTTGAAGGACAATCACTGAGCAAAAATGCATTTAAATCGAAGAAGGTTAAATGACATAGCAACTGTCCCGTAATAAAGAAGTAAATTATACCGGTTCAATGAGACAAACTGAAAGGGTTATTTATGGTTGAAGAGAGAACAGTGAGTGTGGTACACATTTCCACCTTGGAAGAGAGGCGCGTTGACTAAAAATAACCGTTGCGCATAACAAACAAATTAACAGCGACATATATATATAGTTTGTGTAGAGCAAGCCGAAGGTGATATGAATAGGATGGTGATTAAATCGGGTAAATTTGAATTGCTTTGGAGAGGAAACACAAACTCGCGGTGGATTTTGCTCCTGAAAAATCATGGACCCGGATTTATAAAACTAGGAGTGTTTGCAATGAAAACTAATGACAAAGACACGGAAATGGATATGAATATGACTGTTCACTGGATTTTGATAACAAAACATTGCTGCTTCCAGTGGTGATGAGCCAAGAAGTTTCTATATCGGTTGGCCTTAAAATCGTCTGTCATTAACGGAGTTACAAATATAAACCAATGAAAAAAGCTGATAAAATACAACAATTTCATATAAATGTATTCCAAATACATTTTTCTATAGATGTCTTCAAAATACATCCCACATTAAATTACTCGTCAATTTACAGATATCATTTTGAGTGAAGTAATTTCAATTTACATCAATAATTTATCCATTTCTGTTCGGAGTAGACAGAAATAGTATCTATCTATCTAGGTATATATGCACAAAGAGAGTTTCAATTTGAATGATGTTCGATTGGGATGAAACATATTCTTTGGAAGAAGCCTTTTGCTTCAATTCGTTGCTATTGCGAAAGGAGATCCGGAATTGTTTGACAGACATTTTGATGCGCTTTGAATTATTACAAATTTATGGACGTAATATCCACAATGGTGGAATATTATGAAAACATCACAATGAAGAAATATAGGATAAGGAAGTAACGAAATAGAATTTAACTGTAAAATACTGTATTATACAGAATGCCCACTGCGCCTTGCAGCCCACTACCTTGTGGTGTGGGGAGGGACTGGGAGGGGCGGGTGTGTTAGTAAACCCTTCCCTAGTTCCCCCTATATATATATATATATATATATATATATATATATATATATATATATATATATACAGGGTGTACATAAAGTCAGGATCTATTTTTGTGAAGCACTTGGAAATTATATGGAATTCAATCATAAAATGATAAAGTGGTAACATTTATTAAATAATTAAGAGTAGGATTCGACGTGACGCCCATCAGTATCCCTGCACAGCTCAAATCGTTCCGCAGCATTTCTAAACACATTCTGGAGCATTTGCGGGGTTATGTTATCTGCAGCAGTTCGTATACGTGTACGTAAGTTTTCAAGACTCGTAATCTTCGTCTGATAGACGTGCGACTCGATAAAGCCCCATGCAAAGAAATCTAAAGGGGTTAAATCTGGTCATCTCGCTGGCCAAGGTCTGTTGCTTCCGCGTCCGATCCAGCGATTTGGAAAACGTCCATTTAGATAATCCTGAACAATTTTGGCATAGTAACAAGGAGCACCATCATGTTGATAGACGAAGGGGATAGGATTGTTAGTACCGTCGTCTATCAACATGATGGTGCTCCTTGTCACTATGCTAAAATTGTTCAGGATTATCTAAATGGACGTTTTCCAAATCGCTGGATCGGACGCGGAAGCAACAGACCTTGGCCAGCGAGATCACCAGATTTAACCCCTTTAGATTTCTTGCATGGGGCTTTATCAAATCGCACGTCTATCAGACGAAGATTACGAGTCTTGAAAACTTACGTAAACGTATACGAACTGCTGCAGATAACATAACCCCGCAAATGCTCCAGAATGTGTTTAGAAATGCTGCGGAACGATTTGAGCTGTGCAGGGATACTGATGGGCGTCACGTCGAATCCTACTCTTAATTATTTAATAAATGCTACCACTTTATCATTTTATGATTGAATTCCATATAATTTCCAAGTGCTTCACAAAAATAGATCCTGACTTTATGTACACCCTGTATATATATATATATATATATATATATATGAAAATTATTTCACGAAAGTAACACGTGAAAAATAATTATGATGAATAAAACCACGAAGGAAAGGAAACACAGAATGGTGTTCAAGCGCTTTCGTCTAATGACATCCTCAGGAACACTGAAGTACATAAAGAATTACAGCCTATATATAGGTTACAGAAAAAAAAAATATATATACAATAAACGGAGAAACAAACTTAAAGGATTGTGTGAGGGGCACACAGATTTATAAGGAAAAACTATCGATTTTTAGCACAAGATTAAATGAATTGTTTCCAACCATGTTATAGATAAAAAAATATACAAATTTATACTGGAAATCTGCCCGGGTTTTAGCACTCTGCTCTTTTTGTATATAAAAATTGAAAATTATCGATTTTTAGCACAAGATTAAATGAATTGTTTCCAACCAATGTTATAAAAAAAAAAAAAAAAATATATATATATATATATTATATATATACAAATTTATACTGGAAATCTGCCCGGGTTTTAGCACTCTACCCTTTTTTTGTATATAAAAATTGAAAAATAAAAGTTATTAGGGTGGCATACAAGTTTACCAAAGATTTAGCGTTCTACCTTTCTTATCTAAATCTGTTCTGAAGGAATTCAAAACAACAGGATCGAGTTGAAAAAGACCTTTGCTTATGTTGAAGTTATTTGTAAGTTGGATAATGGCAGACTCAAGAATATTTCTATTAACAATGTTGCTAGAGTGAAATAAAACTGAAGCATTATTCCAATCAATACAGTGGGATAACTCTAACAAATGGACAAAAAGGGCACTAGACAACTGTCCTGTTCTAACGGAATATTGATGCTGTTTTATACGTGTGTGCAAATCCTTTCCCGTCTGACCTATGTAAAAGGAATCACATTGTTTACAACCAATTTTATAGATAATGCCTGAATTATTGGTAGGGCTATTTTTTACTATGATATTTTTCACAATATTGTTATATGAAAATACTACATTAATATCCAAAAGTTTAAGTACATTAGCAATGCCTAAAAGCCCGGGAAAAATGGAAGTACTAAAATATTTTTTGACAAAGTACGAGTGTTATTATTGACACGATAGAAAGTTCGTTTTGCCTTGTTGAGACAAGATTCCATAAACGCAGATGGATAACACAGATCACTTCCAATACCGTTGATTTTTTCTAATTCGGCATCGATGTATTCCGGACTGGCGATCCTAAGGGCGCGGAGAAACATTGAAGAAAAAATGGCCTTCTTAGTGGGGGGTGTCATGTCCCGAGTAAAAGTGTACGTAGGACAAATTGTTTGTTTTTTCCGATAGATACTAAACTTAAAACCTGGGCTTTCCCTATGTACACGCACATCCAAAAATGGGATTGAATTGTCTTGTTCCACTTCTAAAGTAAACTTAATGGAGGGGACTTGATCATTTAACTGAAGGAGGAAGTTATCCAGGTCACGATTCATGGGCCAGATACACAAAATATCGTCGACGTACCGCAACCAAGGGATGCCAACCCCCAGGATTCTCGGAATGTAAGTAATTTCGAAAAACTCCATATAAATATTGGAGAGGAGGGGCGACAAGGGGTTGCCCATGGCCATCCCAAAAACTTGTTGATAATACTCGTTATTGAAAGTGAATTTACAGTCTTTGATGCAAAGCTTAATAAGTTCCAAAACAATGTGTGAAGGTAGTGGCAGGTCATGCTTATATAATTCTTGGGAGAGAAAGTCAAGCATATCGTCAATCGGCACTTTTGTAAACAAAGAACAAACGTCAAAACTGATCAATCTATCGTTAGTTTCAGTACGTGCATTACTCAATTTTTCAGTAAGATCCATGGAATTTTTTACATGTGAATCAGAGATAGTTCCGAGAATGGGGAACAAGACTTTGACAAGCCATTTGGAGAATTTATAAGTAATAGAGCCCACCGAGCTAATAATAGGGCTTTTTAGGCATTGCTAATGTACTTAAACTTTTGGATATTAATGTAGTATTTTCATATAACAATATTGTGAAAAATATCATAGTAAAAAATAGCCCGACCAATAATTCAGGCATTATCTATAAAATTGGTTGTAAACAATGTGATTCCTTTTACATAGGTCAGACGGGAAAGGATTTGCACACACGTATAAAACAGCATCAATATTCCGTTAGAACAGGACAGTTGTCTAGTGCCCTTTTTGTCCATTTGTCAGAGTTATCCCACTGTATTGATTGGAATAATGCTTCAGTTTTATTTCACTCTAGCAACATTGTTAATAGAAATATTCTTGAGTCTGCCATTATCCAACTTACAAATAACTTCAACATAAGCCAGGGGTGGGCAACCTTTTTAAGTGAGTGTGCCAAAATCGTCAAATCTTTGATGCAAAATTTTCTCACGTGCCAACCGAAATTTTGGGGAACATATTATTATTTGGTGCCTTTTAAGTATTGGGAGAAGAACCTTTTCAAATAATCAAAAATTATACTGGAGCGGTAAAATCAAAGAATATTGTAAGAGTGATTATTGTAAGTCATGTAAGATTGAATAAATGTAAAATTTAATGACGGAATTTTTACTTGAAGGTCGTTCTACCCTGTTGATAGCGAGGATATTTTTTATTAGCCTTTAAGTGTAATTATAGCTGCCATATACAGCCACACAATTTAAAAACGCAATTTTTAACATCAGCAAAAGAGTAAACAATAATTCTGATTTTTTTTTGTTTTTTATATATCAGATCAATCAGCCATAAGTTTTTTTAAGTTTTCCCAATACATTACAGTGCCCAATCTCATAATCGTTTTACTTGACTAAAGCACAATGAAAGAAAATAAAATTAAAGATATTCTTTTATTGATTCTTAATCCCTTATGAATAATACATAAAAATTACAGAGAAAATAAAATGTTATTTTACCTACATAATATATTAAACAGAAGTTAATCTTTACCATTTTTTAGCAGAAAGCATTAAGTTAAAATATAAAACTCAGCGAAGAATTTGGATATTTATTTATTTAATTTTTTTTAAGGTGAGCCCGGGGAATCGCGTGCCGGAAAAAAGTCGTTGGCGTGCCACGTTTGGCACGCGTGCCAAGGGTTCCCCACCCCTGACATAAGCAAAGGTCTTTTTCAACTCGATCCTGTTGTTTTGAATTCCTTCAGAACAGATTTAGACAATTCATTTAATCTTATGCTAAAAATCGATAATTTTCAATTTTTATATACAAAAAGAGCAGAGTGCTAAAACCCGGGCAGATTTCCAGTATAAATTTGTATATTTTTTATCTATAACATTGGTTGGAAACAATTCATTTAATCTTGTGCTAAAAATCGATAGTTTTTCATTATAAATCTGTGTGCCCCTCACACAATCCTTTAAGTTTGTTTCTCCGTTTATTGTACCGTGTGACCACAAAAATTGTCCCTGTTTTTAATCGCTTATTACTCAGTCATTATTGCAGCTTCACAAATGAAATAAAAAGCATTCGAAAGAGAACATTTTAAAGTTTTATTTAATTTTTTCGATATCCTGGATACGAAATCAGTACTTATAAAAAAATGATAGTTTTATCCACCACAAATCATGGGTTATTTGTCGTGTGACCACAAAAATTGTCCCTTTTTTTAATCGCTTATTACTCAGTCATTATTGCAGCTTCACAAATGAAATAAAAAGCTTTCTAAAAAGAATATTTAAAAGTTTTATTTAATTTTTTCGATATCCTGGATACGAAATCAGTACTTATAAAAAAATGACAGTTTTATCCACCACAATCATGGGTTATTTGTCGGACATGCAACGTGTTTTCATCGCAGAAGAGATGATCAAACATGGCTCGGTAGTTGCCACCCAACGGTCTTTCAGACGACAATACGGTCAGCAAAGGACCATAGATCCTAAAACGATTCGCAGGATTTTCGCAAAATGGAAACATCACGGCTCAATCAAGAACATGCATAAAGGCAACTCTGGCGCAGCAAAGGTGTGCGAACCGCTGAAAACATTGATTCAGTCGCAAATCAGCTTGAAACGGACAACAAGAAATCTGTGAGACGACTATCAGCTGTGACAGGAATCAAACGGGAGAGCATTCGGAAAATAATCACGTTGGATTTGAGAATGAAGTCATTCAAAATTATGTGTTTGCAACAGCTTAGCGAACAAGACTACCAGCGTCGTTTGATGTTTTGTGAACGCATTGAAACAATAATTGAACAAAACCAGATAAGATTAAGTGACATAATATTCAGTGATGAATGCCACATCTATCTCAATGGGTTCATCAACAGACAGAATTACCGGTGTTGGTCACAAAACAAGCCAAATATACACTTGGAGAAACCTCTGCATTCACCAAAAGTTACTGTCTGGTGTGGTTTGAGTAGCAGCAAGGTTTATGGTCCTTACTTTTTTGAGGACCCAGAGACAAGGAGACCGCTTTCAGTAACTTCAGAAAGATATGAAATGATGAACACTGTTTTTGAGCAAGAAAACTGCAGTAACAAGTGGTTTCAGCAAGACGGAGCAACAGCCCACACAACTAGGCAATCACTGGAATGTTTAACAAGATTTTTTGAACAAAGATTCATTTCTCATCGCTCGCAGTTTCCCTGGCCCGCAAGATCTCCCGATCTATCACCTATGGACTTTTTTCTCTGGGAATTTGTCAAGGACAAAGTATTCAGGCAAGAGCCATCCTCTATCGAAGAATTAAAGCAAGCGGTGGTAGAGAGTGTACAGTCCATTGAATGCAGCGTTTTGGAAAATGTAATAAATAACTTCCTTTCCCGTTGTGTGAAATGTAAGAATGTCCAGGGACGTCACTTTAAACACATGTAGAATAAATTAAAACTTTAAAATGTTCTCTTTCGAATGCTTTTTATTTCATTTGTGAAGCTGCAATAATGACTGAGTAATAAGCGATTAAAAACAGGGACAGTTTTTGTGGTCACACGGTATATTATATATATATAATATATATATATATATATAACGTAAAGAACGACGCTTGTATAGGAGATATTCCGCGCAAGACGAGAGAGAGAGAACGAAACAAATGAAAAAATGAGGTAACCACCCGGGAATCGAACCCGGGATCTTCCGATTGCCGGTCAGATGCGATACCCATTACACCATGGGCCTCACTCTTCCAAATGCCGTAATTCTTCTACATACTCGCAGAAACCAATGCCCCAAGGGGGGCACCTTCCGCATGCCGTAACATTATATACATTTAACTGCAAACACGCAGTATAATTAACGTAAAGAACGACGCTTGTATAGGAGATATTCCGCGCAAGACGAGAGACAGAGAACGAAACAAGTATGTATGTAGAAGAATTACGGCATTTGGAAGAGTGAGGCCCATGGTGTAATGGTTATCGCATCTGACCGGCAATCGGAAGATCCCGGGTTCGATTCCCGGGTGGTTACCTCATTTTTTCATTTGTTTCGTTCTCTCTCTCTCGTCTTGCGCGGAATATCTCCTATACAAGCGTCGTTCTTTACGTTAATTATACTGCGTGTTTGCAGTTAAATGTATATAATGTTACGGCATGCGGAAGGTGCCCCCCTTGGGGCATTGGTTTCTGCGAGTATGTAGAAGAATTACGGCATTTGGAAGAGTGAGGCCCATGGTGTAATGGTTATCGCATCTGACCGGCAATCGGAAATCCCGGGTTCGATTCCCGGGTGGTTACCTAATTTTTTCATTTGTTTCGTTCTCTCTCTCTCGTCTTGCGCGGAATATCTCCTATACAAGCGTCGTTCTTTACGTTAATTATACTGCGTGTTTGCAGTTAAATGTATATATATATATATATATATATATATATATATATTTTTATGATTTTTTTTCTGTAACCTATATATAGGCTGTAATTCTTTATGTACTTCAGTGTTCCTGAGGATGTCATTAGACGAAAGCGCTTGAGCACCATTCTGTGTTTCCTTTCCTTCGTGATTTTATTCATCATATATATATATATATATATATATATATTCGTCGAATCGATCGGTGCAATTCCTCCAGCAGTGACAAAACCATCTATTCTCAAGTTTGGCCATTCCAGTTTTAATCTTCGTCCAAAAATGAAAAATCCGAAAAAGGGAATCTTAACAAAGGCAATTCTCTGATCGATCTATTCAAACTCCCAATGAAGAATTTCTCTCTTTAATTTAGATTTTTCATGGAAAATACTCCTCGAGACGGTTTACTTTCACTCACCGTCATTCACATTCGATTCCGCGACCAAGAATGAGAAAGTGAGAATCTCAAACGAGGCATTTTCAAATCGGTCTATTTCCAATTCGTGTTATTCTCATTCTCATCCACAGCCTTTCCCACTTTGGTCCGGGTTAGGTTATGATTGGTTAGGTTAGATATGATTGGTTAGGATACGATAAGTTAGGTTCTGATTGGTTTGGTTAGGTTATGATTGGTTAGGATACGATAAGTTAGGTTCTGATTGGTTAGACTACATCAGGTTAGGTTTTGATTGGTTAAAATATGTTAGGTTAGGAAATATTAAACATTTCCACTCAGCGCCGTTTCAGCGACGAAAATATTGTTTCCCAAATCGAGACACGATTTTCTCAAATGTGGATTTTTTCACTTTTGTCCATTCTCACTCGTGGACCACGAATGCGAATGGGAATGCCATTGAGTGAGCAGCAATCCTCAGGACTGCAATTGCGCCATAACATAACCCTCTCTTTCATACCTTTCCCAAATCAGGAAACCCTTTTGTCAACTCTGGAATTCCGATTTCGAACATTCCCACTTGGGAATGGGAATTACTCCAAGTAGAAATTAATCAGTCAAAAATAAACAAATATACGTATAAGATATTTTTTAAATTCTGCAAGTTTTCTAAAGCATTTGACCAGATTTACATGTTTTTAGGGGCTACGTCGTGGCCAGTGTCGTAACGCTGCTTCCCATCGATGTACGAAGTTAAGCGACACTGGGTAATCCGCGTTCAGATGATGATCCCACGTAAAGCCGTAGGTCCCCTCCGTTATACGACCTTAGAGGTTGAGAAGGAGATCAAACAATCCCTTCATTACGTTAGTATGTGCTGTTAGGAATAAGTATGGTTCCGGAAAAAAGCGCCTACAAACAAAATTTCTAAAAAGCATAAAAATTACTAATTGGTAATGACTGGATTTTGTTCACGACATTTTATTACTGTTACCAAAACGAATAAAATATTCAAAGAAAAACAAAATATTTGCAATTAATAAATTTTTATGATTTATAGAGCTATTTAGTTTCTTAGCGATCTTTCTTCCGAAATTGTAACGAAAATATTGTACATAATACCGTGTGTGTATATATATATATATATATAGTGATGTAGCGGATGTCATTGTTTTCACATCCGCGGATGCGGATGCAGATGTTTGATTTCAACATCCGCGGATGCGGATGCGGATGTCTACATTTTCGTTATTTTTTAGGATATATTCGAGATTTGTTGTGTTTAACGTATATAATAAGTTATTATATAGAGAGAGCTGTAGCTATAATGTAGTATAATTGATTAATTGTACAATAATTGCTGTACTTTTCCCTGAACATATAGAATAATAGCAAGCATCTAACTAATATAGAAATCAATTAGTGAATTCGTCTGCAAATAAATTCGTTATATTTTGTTGAGTTTCAGCCACAATTAGAAACCATAATTGTGTTACCCGACCTCTTTCCCCAACCTCCACCCTTATAGAAAGAGATCTTTAATTAGCTTGATAACTATTTATATTAAGTTTAAAGTTTTATTAGGCATATTTATAAATGAGTAATTAAAATAAAGTAAACTAAGATGTTCATCGTTTAATATTCAAACTTAATTATAGGAAGGTTATGCTTAAGGAACATTAATTTTTCTGCCTTTTCTGCTGCCAGTCTGTTTCTCTTTTCATCATATATTAATCCAGCACTGCTAAATAATCTCTCGCTTGGCACGCTTGTTGGAGTACGTGCTAAATGTTTCCTTGCAAGTTTACTCAAGTATGGATAGATATTCTGCGTATTTTTCCACCAACTAATAGGATTGTCACGTGCAGCCAGGCGTTTTTCTTGGTGATAGCTCTCGATCATTTTTACTACATCTTTTGACATCGCGTAGGTCTCGTCATTGCTGCTTGACTCAAGAAACTGAGAGAGAGATTCTGTGATAGATTTGCTTGTTGAAGGTGTTGGTTCTGTCACTGAAACTTTTATTCTTTTGGTGGGTGGCGAAGCGACAGATTCAAGAGATTGAAGCTCTTCAACTGCTTTGCCAAGTGATGATTTAACTCGTTCTAATGTACTAGGTGAAAATAACTTAGCTTTGTAACGTGGATCTAAGTAGGTTGCAAGAGAGTAACTTCATACAAGAACAGCCTCTCGTCTTGTCGCTTGCATCACTTTTGCGCACAATGAACTAGTTCTATTAATATAGTAGAATTTGATAATTTCCGCTTATTAATGACGTTTTATCTCAACGGTCCACATCCGCACGACATCCGCAGTCCAAAGTGCGGATGCGGATGCGAGAAAATGTGCGGATGTTCCGCGGATGAGGATGCGGATGTGACCTACATCACTATATATATATATATATATATATATATACACTGTATATATATAAATCTTTGCAGTGTATATTAATTATCAGAGCATATTAATGAGTCTCTTAATATCCTAATTCTGATATAGCCTATACAAAAATCGGATATAATATACTTCATTTCCTGTATATATATTCAAAGGGTATTTATGTATATTTTCGCAAATAATTTTGATTATTTGGTGACAAATATTTATTGATGTTCATTAATCTTAAAATAAATTGCTTCTCACTTAGTTTGCAGTTTCAAGTTAAGCCAACAAGCAATTCATAATGTTCCGCATAATTACTTTGAAGTGTCTAAGCTTCAATTTATCTCCTGAAATACAGTAAGCACACTATACACATACACACACACACACACACACACACACACACACATATATATATATATATATATATATATATATATATATACCGTCTGCCAAAAAAAAAGGGTTCACTCTAAAAACAACCTTTGGTAATAAAATTTTTATTCTCATTTTAGTTATAAAATACATCATAAGATTTATAAAATATAGGAAATGCCTCATGTGATAAACTTTCAAAGGCTTTTTTCACTGCTGAAAAGAGATTCACTGTGGAGCCACCTCGGAACAGTAAAAAATGACAGAGTTTACTCGCACGTTCAATGTGAGAATGAAATACCTGATAGCAGACTTTTTGCAACCAGAGTCATTTCTCAGCTAGTGTCATGGTGTCAGTTGGCATATCAAAATTAGGAAAAACATCCATTCATTTTACTGAGCCTGGTGTAAAAGTCAATGCCGAGTACTATCGAAATACCCTGATGCGAAACATGCTTCCCGAAATGCAAAATCTGGCCAACGGTGGTTATTATCTTTTTCAGCAAGACGGAGTAACGTCCCATACAGCAATAACAACTGTGGAATACTTAAAAATAATGTCCCAGAATTATTTGAACCCCAAAATTGGCCACCTAACAGTTCTGACTTGAACCCTGTTGACTATGGAATCTGGGAAAATTTGGCACAGAGAGTTTACAGGAGCAGGGTGAGAAATGTTGATCACTTGCGTCAGCTTCTTGAGGAGAAGTGAGAAGAGATACCACAGGAGCAGATCGAGCGAACCATTGATGAATTTCGTCCAAGATTGAAGAAAATTGTTGAAACAGAAGGGAAACACATTGAACAATTTTTTTAATAGGAATTCCAAAAGAGTAAAATGTTAATTTGATTTCTTTTGTAAACTTAGGATTTAAGTTCTGTTTCGAAATTCAAAATCCTTTTTTTTTATTTTCACGGTTTTTTAATGGAGGCATTTCCTATATTTTATAAATCTTATGATGCATTTTATAACTAAAATGAGAATAAAAATTTTATTACCAAAGTTTTACCGCCTTTGTGGACTCCCAGAATTCAAAACTGGAGCGATGTTCACCAACAAAATTTGTTGAACATAAACAATCCTCATTAAATCATTAATTTTGAATATAATAATTTGAAAATTGGTGTACATATTATATACTGTTTACATAGTTTTGCTCTGTATGAGTTTCATTATGATTGGTTAATAAATGTTGATTTCATGGCTGTTTTTAGAGTGAACCCTTTTTTTTTGGCAGACGGTGTATATATATAGTAGTGCGACTCCTTTTCGCGGTTGCACTTATTGCGCACGCGCAGGTTCGTTTCTTTTAGGATGACTCTGCCTATCCATTCGGATGAGCTTTGAACTTTATACCAGCAGTTTTCTCGGCTTCCTTGAAGCCCACTTTAAAGTTCGACTTTCAACGTTAATTTTCCCTCAGCTTTCAAGAGAGGCCTATTGTAAGGTAGCATAGCAACAACATACTCCGTCTTATAAAGTTTATTTAATTTCGCTCAAAATAGGACACAAATTTAAAAGAAATCGACAGAGTACAATTATAAATTTGTTCCAAAACCGAATTGTCAGTTTAAAGAAAATGTTTGCAATTATTCAAGTCTCAATAAGCAATTATACAGAGAGTTTTTTAATCTGTGTGTAACTCTAGAAATAACACTAAATTCAAATTCCGTAATCTAAGAAGAAGTTTACAGTAATAGTTTTCTTACAAAATTTGGGAAATTTACTCTCAAACGTTTTGCGCGAGTTCCGTAGATTTTTCCAGGAAAAAAAGTCCGTCAATTAAATCAACTAAATTTTTAAAGGCTTCAAATGGTCATGCACCAACTTCACCTATTTCCTCGGGAAACAAGATCACCACAAGATATTTACTCTCCCCTGAGGATACATAATATTTCGCAAACTTACAACTTCAACATTTAATGTGAACAATAATTAAATTAAAAGAAATTTCACAAAGTTCTTTTTCTGTCGACTAACATTAACGCTCTTACAACATCGTTCGCGTAAACAAAGGCAATTCAGATTTTCGTACAACGTGAAGCAGTTTTAACTCAACTTAGAAATTTTCAATCATGCCACAGGGTTTAAAGAATCTCTAAGCCACTTCAACTTTACAGGCCAGAACTACAACGGCTTTATAACTAATTCTACGTTGCACCTTAGGATTACAAGAACTCCTCCCTTTAGTGTCTAAAGGGCCCATCAAAACCATTTTCATTACATGACATCATCACTCGTACAAAAGTTACCGATCTTCTATTGGCTCTAATCTCAACTTCGTTAAATTCTACGCTCCGCCTTTCTAAAAATAATTTTCAAATTAAAATTTAAAAATTTAAAGTTCAAATTTAAAATTTCTTCTCGAGCTCCCGAGGATTTCGCTTAGGCGAGTCCAAAGAATAAACAAACCCAAACCTTTACACTCTTCATTTTAAAAGATTTAAATTTTCACGCGAAATTAAATCGATTTCAAAATCACTTCACTCTGTCTTCCTACCATTTTTTATTTACATTTGGATACGAGATTTACGCATAGAAATTCACCGTCACAACAATATATACATATATATATATATATATATATATATATATATATATATATATGGGCTACGTCGTGGCCAATGTCGTAACACCGCTTGCCGGAGGTCAGCGAAGTTAAGCGACATTGGGTCTGGGTAGTAGTAAAGCTGTAGGTCCCCTCCGTCATATGACCTTAGATGTTGCGAGAGGTTAAACAACCCCATTAAAAAAAAAAATATATATATATATATATTTTTTTAACTGCAAACAACACAGTATAATTAATGTAAAGAACGGCGCTTGTGTAGAAGAGTGTTCCGCACAAGATGAGGAGGGAGAACGAACAAATGAAAAATGTATGCCGATATTTTGCTAAAATGCAATATTTATCGAGAATATAATACAACAGCAGAAAATGTATATATACACACAGTGCGTTCGAAAAGTGTCTCCGCAGTGCTATGTTAAACGCATAGGAAATTGAAAAACTACAATGTTTTCATTCAACCATGATTTAGTGATTTTATTATAAGCTTAACCTTTTGATTTTACAGCATGTGCTGAAAGTGTTTTCCACCATTTTGCAGGCACAGAGCAACTCGTCTACACTTGTTGTCAAACACTTTTTTTAAAGTGTTGGTTGACTGCGGAGAGACTTTTCGAACGCACTGTGTGTATATATATATATATATATATACCTTTTCCGTTCTGTGTGTGGGCACCATTGAAATGAAAAAATTAATTTTTTTGAACTTCTTTTAACTTTTTATTAATACTCATTACATTTTGGTTTATATATATATATATACCATTCTGAGTTTGTATATATATATATATATATATATATATATATATATATATATATATATATATATATATAAACCTACGATAAAATTAGTGAATGCCCGGTTAGGGCGACTCTATGCCCTTGACGATTGGTTAAGTCGTGATATTTTCGTTAAAACTAACGAAAATATCACGACTTAACCTAACCAATCGTCAAGGGCGTACAATTAACCTAACCTAACCCTGAAAGAAAATAGTTTTGTTGTGAGAGGACCAAAACTGTTTAATCAGCTGCCCAAAGACCTAAGGAACGCAAATGGCGTTGCAGTGGACATCTTCAAAATAAGATTAGACGCCTGGCTCAGAACAATCCCCGATGTGCTGGGCGTACCTGGCTATGTGAGGTGGAGAGTACAAAAAACCAACTCACTACTTCACCAGAGTAGTATAGCCGCAAAAGGGGAGAGTGCAAGAATGTTGCAGGTTATTATGTAATGTTGCAAAGGGGGTTGGGGGTTGTTGCAAAGGGGGGAAGGGGGTTGTTGCAAAGGGGGGCTTGTTGCAAAGGGGGTGGGGGGAAACTTGAAGGCGGCGTTATCCCCCAAGAGAAAGGAGGAGGAGGAGAGAAAGGAGGAGAGGTGTTCACCTGGCAGGAGCCAAGTGCACATTAAGACTTCCAGCCGAGTTGGCGTTGTTTTATAGGCTCCTAATCAGCCAGTTGGCGTAAATGGCTTGAGTTGCCAGATACCGCGATACCATTGTATACACTATTATAGACTCCTAATCAGCCAGTTGGCTGTAAATGGTTGTCAGATACCTCTTTTTAGCAGTTTTATTGCATACATTATTATTATATACGCCTAATCAGCCAGTTGGCTGAGTTGCCAGATAGCGCCATGTATTCCGAAGACAGAGTTGCCAGATACCATTGTATACACTATTATAGACTCCTAATCAGCCAGTTGGCTGTAAATGGTTGTCAGATACCTCTTTTTAGCAGTATTATTGCATACATTATTATTATTATATACGCCTAATCAGCCAGTTGGCTGAGTTGCCAGATAGCGCCATGTATTCCGAAGACAGAGTTGCCAGATACCATTGTATACACTATTATAGACTCCTAATCAGCCAGTTGGCTTAGAAGGCTTAAATATTGCCAGATACCTGTTGTATACATTATTAGAATACCGGTAGTAGAAGGCATAACAATAAACAACATTGCATCATTCTTTTTATTATAAATATATGGAAAATAAATATACATTTGAGGAATATGCGTATAACAGAAATATATACACACAATTATGGATATATATATAAAATAAAATATACATTTCATATACACTTCAATAGAAATATGTACATAACAGTACAGGAGAAATATACACACACACACACACACACACACACACACACACACACACACACACACAATTATGGTGATATATAAAATAAAATATACATTTCATATACACTTCAATATGTACATAACAGTACAGGAGAAATATCAAGCAAAATATATATATATATATATATATATATATATATATATATATATATATATATATATATATATATATAAACACAAATCAATAGAAATATGCGTATAATCGGGGAAATGTCAAGCAAAATATATATATATACAATTCACTTTTTTTTCAAAATACTAAACTCGGTCTTAATCGAGTTTACAATTGCATCATTATTGCTCTGCATTACGCAGTATATGCGGCTTAATAATATTTCACCGCTTAAAGTATAGGGAAACCTGCATTCGATATGAATGGCTTTCATATCGTTCAGTACTATTTTTGTTCCCACTTTACAACCGGTTGGTAAGTCATCTTTAAACACGTCTAGAATACAATCAAAAGCACGCACAAAGAGTTCATCGTTAGCTACATTATTAAACACAAGTTTATAAGAACGCTTTTCCAATCGAGGGTTTATTTCTACCGACTCGCGCTTTTCAATCGTGAACTCTTCACTCAACATAACGGCAATTGAAATAATCTTCTAAATCGTTACGGCAACTGCGCGTTATATAAAGAAATAGTTCTTCAGGGTGAACGGTGTAGGTGAGCTCAGCCTTGTACCGATCAATTGCTTTGTACCAAAGTTCATGGTATTTCAAAGAGTCTAAACTTTTTAAATAAACATCCAGCACTAGACCATTCTCACCAGCCCTACACTCGGTAAACCCATCGAGCAGAGCAGTGTATGCGTATTCAAGTACTGTATCAAAATAAAACATATCCGTAACACGCGCGTCTAATATAGGTTTCAGTTTACGGAATCCGACGATTTCAAACATTCTGTCGAGGATGAAACGGTTTCGCGTAGGAATAAGAGCGTTATTATCAGAAACATTCTTCCACATCAGCCTTATATCAATGCACGGCCGATCGTTATTTATATATATATATATATATATATATATATATATATATATATATAAACCTACGATAAAATTAGTGAATGCCCGGTTAGGGCGACTCTATGCCCTTGACGATTGGTTAAGTCGTGATATTTTCGTTAAAACTAACGAAAATATCACGACTTAACCTAACCAATCGTCAAGGGCGTACAATTAACCTAACCTAACCCTGAAAGAAAATAGTTTTGTTGTGAGAGGACCAAAACTGTTTAATCAGCTGCCCAAAGACCTAAGGAACGCAAATGGCGTTGCAGTGGACATCTTCAAAATAAGATTAGACGCATGGCTCAGAACAATCCCCGATGTGCTGGGCGTACCTGGCTATGTGAGGTGGAGAGTACAAAAAACCAACTCACTACTTCACCAGAGTAGTATAGCCGCAAAAGGGGAGAGTGCAAGAATGTTGCAGGTTATTATGTAATGTTGCAAAGGGGGGAAGGGGGTTGTTGCAAAGGGGGGAAGGGGGTTGTTGCAAAGGGGGGTGGGGGAAAACTTGGAGGCGGCGTTTTCCCCCAAGAGAAAGGAGGAGGAGGAGAGAAAGGAGGAGAGGTGTTCACCTGGCAGGAGCCAAGTGCACATTAAGACTTCCAGCCGAGTTGGCGTTGTTTTATAGGCTCCTAATCAGCCAGTTGGCGTAAATGGCTTGAGTTGCCAGATACCGCGATACCATTGTATACACTATTATAGACTCCTAATCAGCCAGTTGGCTGTAAATGGTTGTCAGATACCTCTTTTTAGCAGTTTTATTGCATACATTATTATTAATACGCCTAATCAGCCAGTTGGCTGAGTTGCCAGATAGCGCCATGTATTCCGAAGACAGAGTTGCCAGATACCATTGTATACACTATTATAGACTCCTAATCAGCCAGTTGGCTGTAAATGGTTGTCAGATACCTCTTTTTAGCAGTATTATTGCATACATTATTATTATATACGCCTAATCAGCCAGTTGGCTGAGTTGCCAGATAGCGCCATGTATTCCGAAGACAGAGTTGCCAGATACCATTGTATACACTATTATAGACTCCTAATCAGCCAGTTGGCTTAGAAGGCTTAAATATTGCCAGATACCTGTTGTATACATTATTAGAATACCGGTAGTAGAAGGCATAACAATAAACAACATTGCATCATTCTTTTATTATAAATATATGGAAAATAAATATACATTTGAGGAATATGCGTATAACAGAAATATATACACACAATTATGGATATATATAAAATAAAATATACATTTCATATACACTTCAATAGAAATATGTACATAACAGTACAGGAGAAATATACACACACACACACACACACACACACACACACAATTATGGTGATATATAAAATAAAATATACATTTCATATACACTTCAATATGTACATAACAGTACAGGAGAAATATCAAACAAAATATATATATATATATATATATATATAAACACAAATCAATAGAAATATGCGTATAATCGGGGAAATGTCAAGCAAAATATATATATACAATTCACTTTTTTTTCAAAATACTAAACTCGGTCTTAATCGAGTTTACAATTACATCATTATTGCTCTGCATTACGCAGTATATGCGGCTTAATAATATTTCACCGCTTAAAGTATAGGGAAACCTGTATTCGATATGAATGGCTTTCATATCGTTCAGTACTATTTTGTTCCCACTTTACAACCGGTTGGTAAGTCATCTTTAAACACGTCTAGAATACAATCAAAAGCACGCACAAAGAGTTCATCGTTAGCTACATTATTAAACACAAGTTTATAAGAACGCTTTTCCAATCGAGGGTTTATTTCTACCGACTCGCGCTTTTCAATCGTGAACTCTTCACTCAACATAACGGCAATTGAAATAATCTTCTAAATCGTTTCGGCAACTGCGCGTTATATAAAGAAATAGTTCTTCAGGGTGAACGGTGTAGGTGAGCTCAGCCTTGTACCGATCAATTGCTTTGTACCAAAGTTCATGGTATTTCAAAGAGTCTAAACTTTTTAAATAAACATCCAGCACTAGACCATTCTCACCAGCCCTACACTCGGTAAACCCATCGAGCAGAGCAGTGTATGCGTATTCAAGTACTGTATCAAAATAAAACATATCCGTAACACGCGCGTCTAATATAGGTTTCAGTTTACGGAATCCGACGATTTCAAACATTCTGTCGAGGATGAAACGGTTTCGCGTAGGAATAAGAGCGTTATTATCAGAAGCATTCTTCCACATCAGCCTTATATCAATGCACGGCCGATCGTTATTTATACACAACGTACATACAACGGCGTATGAGGGCGCGTCACTAATCTGCTCTCTTCTTGTACCTACGTTAGCAGGTATTTTATAACGATCTTCACACCACTTCTCAACTATCACGAAGATTCTATTCATCTCCTCGATACTTAAATAAACCCGTTTGTTTGTCGGTCTACATTCCGTTTCCAGTACATAGCTAATGGTACCGGAATTACGCCTGAACACGCGCAACGATTTCGTCACGGACACATCGTACGAGGCGTTGAGAATGCTGCTCAAAGGAAGTTCCATCGTATTCGAGGAGCGCACGTCCACTCGGCTCAAGCTCTGAGATAACTATGAGCCGTGTGAGGCACAGGCAGGAACGGTTCGACGGGCGGCTGACTCGATGATACGTGAATGGGCATGTTCGTACGACTCGAATTGTTGCACATATTTGTTTTTCCGTTTCGTCACTACCAGCCTACGCACTTTGGATAAGAACTAGGCGCTAATCATCTCCACACTCCGGCGCACTATTTGAGAGGAACATATGCTCATATTTTTCCTTTCTACCCATCAAACGATACTCGTCTCTAAAATCTGTTAAAAACTCACGCATGGCACTAGCCACAACCTCACTATGAACCTCATCATGATATACGTTAATATAGTGATAAAAACACCTAAGATTGTCCATGATCACGAGATTCACATTTTCAGACGTAGGGTATGAGTAATCGACATGGTGTAGCATGACGTAATACCGCTTGTCACACCACCCATCCACAAGGCTCATTATCCATACCTGCTGCTTCTCTTCTGCACGCGTTGTTTCTTTTACTTCACGGTGTATGTGAGACTTTATAAAGTTTAGCCCTGCAGCATACTTCAGCACACCGTCTGTGCAACGAAAGCCTTCAACAGTCTCACCAGAACATCCGTAGAGTATTTGTACATCTTGGAACTTCGCACAATCCAATGTGGTTTTAAAAGAGGCATAGGAGGGAGGAATAGGAAGTTTTTCGGTATCCACTACATCCTCACACTTTACTGAATACCATTTCATAAACGTTGTGCAAGCGATATTAAAGGTAGCCATTTCAATATACGTCTGATCTGAGTACACGTCTGATCTCTCGGGCTTACTGCGGTCGACTGACCACGCAGGGACTCCCAGAGAGTAGCATGACTCACGCAGTGGGCGGAGCTTAGAACTTTCACCTACACACACACACACACACACACAAAGGAGAAAGTGAAACGCTATTTGATTTATTTAATAAACGAGATATTCAAGTTATATATATTTACAAATACGATTTAATAAACGAGATATTCAAGTTATATATATATATATATATATATTTACAAATAGATACGATTATATTCAAGACGTGTGAGTTAGAAGCATCATTGGTATCCAAAGGGTACGGTATCATAGGTGCCAGGTAACTGGTAACGTTTTCTATAGGTGTTACGGCACACCATCGTACCCCTAAGTTCCTTCACGCCTCCCAGCTTCTGCGCCCGAAAATTGTGGGTGCCTACAATTAGTTGGTGAGGTTGCAAACATACTAGATCCTTCAACGACTCAAAGTTAACAACCTCCCGATTCGCATGGTTGAGCGTAATACCCTTTGCCTTCACGATATATTTCATTTCCTCCCCTACCCTGACCCGTACCCCATAAGTCTTAGGTCCTGTTGAGATAAAAGAGTCGGCGTATGCGTCGTCCCCATACTCATCCTTGATCTCATCAGTGAGCTCGCCGAGGAACTCCCCAATAGCGGGCATGTAATCACCCTCCCTCTCTGTGAATATCACGCTATCTGTATCGGCATACAATACTCTCCGCCCAAGAGAATGCAATAGACCCCAAAGTTTTATACGAGCGTAGGCTGTTGTGAAGCTCGCCACAGGTATGTTTGTAACCCTTGAGGTATCTGTGGCAAATTCAGTGTTGTTGTACTTTATTACGTAAGTATTACCTACATTCACGATCTCCATGACCTCTTTATCGGGGGCATTGGCATAATCCCAGACATCGCTATAACTTTGTGCCAAATGAATGTTCCCTCTGCCGGTATTCTGCGCAAATTTTCCCCATAGACTGTTTAGACACAACTTTGCACTAAAGCGCTTGCCAGGATTCTTTACAATTTGGACACGATCAAGTTGTATACCTTCGCGGTCGCGGTAACGTTGAATATAGGCAGACTTTTCATCTTCGGTATCAACTCCTCGCGGATACCCTAATGCTTCAACCTTATCCTTCAAAAAGGCGTTTATATATGGTGTGAAAAGGTTGGGTAGCTTCTGAAACCTCCACACCTCGTGTATCTTCAGTATTCTATAACTATGGCGTACGGCTAGGGCCAGCTCAGGACTTGTATATACGCCTCTGATCTTACGCTGGTGGGGTATATGGTTACATTCGCCGTTATCCTCTTCCGCGCACTTCACGCACAGGGGAAACATGAGCTTGTCGTCGATAACAACAGGTAAGATCGGCATCCATAAATTGCGTGGGGGGAGTACGCCTACGAAAGAGAGCCCAAAGTAATGATCATTCAAATTTTTTGAAAATTCATTGATGGAGGGTATGCTAGGTCCCACCAGTTTCTCAGGAGCGCCCACGGGGTACGGATGGCTCTTCATCACGTATGGGCATAAAGAACAGAAATCGTAGTAATGGAGCTTCACGCCCACCGTAGGTGGAAAGTATAGTCTGAATGGATTTGTACGTCCTCCAAACAAGCTATCACCACATTTGAGAGGATCCAGCACCATTGAACGCTTGATCGTTTTTATTTCCTCACGGTATACATCGTCTGTCTCCATCCGTGCATCATATTCATGCTCCCACAAGACTTTGTGAGTGAACTGTGATCCTATAAGTTGATCGCGGGTGCGGGTCCCTGCAAGACAGTCGGCAGGAGATCTACCGTGGATATCTCCGACGATACCGCACTCAGGGCGGGGGCATCCATGCCACCAGCATCTATTAAAGGAATACACAGTCTTCACACCAGTGACACGGTTTTCACTTAACCCATCAACCCAAAAAACACGTCCATTAATCTTAATGGGTACTTCACCCGTGTTGCGGGCGTGCTTTATGTATACACCTGTTTGTTGCTGCAGGTGTATGAGCCAGTAAATAGCCTTGTGTCCGTAACTGCGGGGGTTGTTTCGGTGAATAATGGCTAAGGTGTCTTTAGGCATGAAGTTATTCTTGAACACCGTAAAACATAATGATGCGATGGTGGTTGCGACTTGCAGTGGATCGCATTTGAAACGGGCTATGTACATACTTCTAAAGGCCTGGAAACATACTCTAAGCACGCGCACATCATTCACGCAATAACGCTCACATTCATCAGCTATATTATAAGGGTTACTTTCATTAAAACTGTCGTAGTATCGATCAAAGTCTTCACGTTCATCCATGCAGTCAAATAATGTTTGGGGGGTGGTGGGCCTACGTAGTTTAAAGTCTCGCTGGTGAGGAAAGTGTATGGGAAGTATCCTTTGGAAACTTCAGCTGCTACTCCCATCACCTTGGATAGCTTTGCTAATTTACAAGGTGTGAATAATAAAGTATCTTTAAATTGTACATTGCCTCTTATCTGCATCTGTATTAATTTGTTGCCTCTTTTCAATGGATCACCTGTAAATATCTCAGAGGATTCGTGTTCAAGCAACTCCTATAAAGGAACTGCGTGTCAAACTTTGCCCCGTTATGGGCGAGAATATACACAGTCATTTTTTTGAACTTGTCGGCTAACTCGACAATATAGGACACAAATAGTTTCACAGGACTATCGCTGACATTCGTTTTAAAAACGTTTGTCCGTTTACCGCATTTGGGGCACTCGTCACATTCGATACCCATACACTCATCACAGATGGTCTGGCTCACAAGTAAATGTGGAATTACCTCTTTGGTTTCAGCGTTCGTATATGTTTCTATATCGTAGTACACAGTTATACAAGGGTTATTTTTAGGCTTAGCATCTTTCATATAACACACATGCTTTACTCCATCCGCCTTATATTCCTCCTGGCATGTAGGACAGTGAATTACGTCACACTTGTGCTTAAATTTCCCCCAATTATCCATTGTGTGAAACATACCACATTCACAGATTCTCATTTTCCTGCACGTACCAATTGATTTATGGAGATCAAAGCAGCTATTATTGAAAAATGTGCGTCTACACACATCACAGTCTCTCTTCTCAACTACACGGCTTTCACATTTGGTGCTTTTACACTGCTCACATACCATGTGACATTCTTTACAATGTCTCACTATATCATCCGCAAACTCGAGGCACCCCTTACACAAATCATGATGTCTCCCATATTTTCGACTTTTGTCATAACTCGCGTAAAGCCCCCTTATATTACGGATGGGGAGATACGTTGTCCCTGACAATCCTAAAATAAGTAGGGGCCTTGTACGATCTCTCACACAGCTTTTAAAAACATACACAGTCCGGCGGCGATCATCCAAACCAAATATAACTATGCGCACATTCATTTCCTGTTATACCTTTCTCAGCTCTTCAGGACCCATATTACAGTCAAATTCAAGTTCACAGTCTACAGCTAGTTTACGGGCACGCTCAACGATCGTAGGCAGCCAAATTTTTTGAGTCCGTGTATTTTGTACAGTAAACATACGTGCTAAGAGTACTGCTATAAAGCCGCAACCACGATCGACGTTTATATGCCTTCGGTAAATAGTTGGAGAATTGAAGTTAAGAGTGTACGGTATGGCACTATGACCCGCAACACGGAATACACGGTCAATATTTACCGTGAAGTTGTCCATATTGAAGGCTATACTACTTTGGACGGCTTGCATTATACGCCCTAATATATATTCTACTTCTTCAGCAGCCAAACGTCTAAACGGTACTATCACCCAATAATCGTCTACATCACCGTCATCTGACCCGAACCCAAAGGACAGACTCGTCCTGACCTCACGCTCGTCGCGATTCTGAAGAGCAAACTCTATAATACGCTCTACAACCCTGCGTATCCCGCGCTCAATTCCATTGCTATACAGGGCTCTATGGTCGACCCTGACTCTATACCGATTTCTAGTCAAGGCGGGGGTGGGGCTGCGGCGCGCACCAACTCGAACGTAATAACATCCTCAACAGAACGGGGGGCGGATGAATTAGTGGCTATATAGGTGCTGCTGATGGGGGCCCTGTTGCGTAGGAGGGTTGGGGATCTATTATTGTAGACTTAACAGAACGGGGGGCGGAATAAGGGGGTATATTAGCGGGAGGTGCTGCTGCTGGGGAGGTTGTTGCGTAAGAGGTTGCGGGTTGGGGGTCTGCTGCAACAAGTACGTATTTCGGCCGCTTTATACCTGATGTGGGGTTCTCATACCTCCGCTTTGGATGTGCAACCTGTATCGCTGGTGAGGGTTCAGGGGAGGAGATCACAACTACACTGTCATCGTCATCCGTAATGATAGGGTGCTCTACCTCATCGTCGGTTCTGTGGGAGAAGAAATATAAGGATCAGCACTCAAAATTTGTAATATTTTGTAAATGACCCACTTAGGAGTGTGACGTGTTAGAAATGGACTCTGTAGAAAAATTCAGATTCACGAGCCATCCACATGTATTATATCTGGACCTACAGGATGTGGTAAAACTGTGTTTATGCTTAAAATCATTAAAGAAAAGGGCGAGATGTTCTCGAAATTTGTGCATAAAGTTATATGGTGCTATTCGACGTATCAATCAGTGTTCAACGAGTACCAAGATGATATTTTGTTCCACAAAGGTGTATATGACGTTAATTCGCTAAAGGGAACTGAACATACAATCATTGTAATTGACGATCTCATGTTGGAGATGGATAAACGTTTTGCCGAGACATTTACAGTATACTCCACCATCTTAACATAAGCGTGTTCTTCATCAATCAGAATCTATTTTTCAAAAATAGATACATGCGCGATGTGTCGTTAAATACGCAATATCTAGTCTTATTCGCGCAACGTAGAGATGTATCACAAATTGGGGTATTAGCCAATCAAATGTTCCCGAATCAGCGTAAGGAGTTTTTGGAAGTTTATAAAGAAGCTACAAGCACGCGTTACGGATATTTGCTTTGCGACCTTCATCCGCGAAACACGTTTAGAGTGCTTCTGCGAACGAATATATTTCCAAACGAGCCTGAAACGGTGTATATTCCAGAATGACAAAGAGACTAAAGAAATACCATGAATTAATAAAATCTATCATCGACTGCCCCGGGCAATGCAGCAGATGTTTATTAAAAATATCGACGCCGACTTTTTAAAATGCATCTGTGAAATCTGTCTTAACGTTATAAATTGCAATGTATCAATGAAAACCCATCAGAAGGCTCGCCTACGCCGCTACAAGAACATAATACGTACACTCGCTCGTAAAGTCAAACTGTAGCGAAGAAAAAACGAGTTATTGTGCAAACAGGAGGGTCATTTCTCCCCATCTTATTTTCAGTTTTGGGCCCTTTACTGACTAGATTAATATAATGAAGAAAGTGGTAGTGATTCCCCACGAGGTGTACGCCTCACTGCAAAGAGACACGGATCTAGATCCCCGTAAAAGCAGACTTAAAAGAATGGAAAGCGAATTGTTAGCCCTATTAAACAGTGAAAAAACACCTGATGAGAAAAGAATCTTATACCAAGAAGCTCTGCAGAAATTTCTTCACGAGTACGAAAATTATAAGAGCCCTACAGAGATTCCTGTGGTTATTAGGCACAGCACGGGGACGATGGCGACATAGGACCTGTACCCGACGACACAGCTGACCAACCAAAAAGATTAGCCACACAACATATCGAACATGTATTAAAAAAACCCTCCCACTTACATTGAGGAGTAAAGGCTTAAGTCTTTATAATCTATTGAATGAGGATCCCGCCATACAATGGACCGATACAGGGGAGATCATTGTGGAAGGATCAAAGGTACAGGGATCGAATATCGTAGACATTGTCCATGATCTGGTGAGAAAGTTGGATAGGCCATCACCATCAGGCTGGAAGCATATTAAAGCAAGACTACAACAAATAAATGTCCCTAAAACGTTGATAGGAAATCTGAACAGGTTAAAAGACTTGGAACACACGCAACGTCTGTGACACAATTGAAGGCGCCGTCACCCCCTGCGGTAACACCTTTGAAGAGGAGCAAGAAGAGGTTAAACCAACCCTACCCACGTGCCTCTAAAATACGCAAATGGCTAACGTATTAACTAAACGTTATTATGACATTTCTACCCCATCCTCTTACGGCGGCGTAGATAGACTGCACGTTTACGGAGTAGGAAAAAAAGATGTTGAAAGATTTTTGAGGGAGCAGGACGCTTATACGCCTCATAAGCCTGTGAGAAAAAGGTTGAAAACAGCCAAGACAACGGCTTCCTCGATTGATTCTATTTGGCAAGCAGATTTAACAGACATGCAAAGATATTCTGTGTATAACGATGGTTACCGCTACATTCTATTCATAATAGACGTGTTCTCTATATATGTGTGGCTAGTTCCTCTGAAAAATAAATCACCTGAAACAGTTGCTAAAGCCACCAAAACGCTAATGTTAAAAGAAAACAGGGTTCCTGGCTATTTTTGTACGGATATGGGGAAGGAGTTTATAGGCCGTGCTTTTCAGAATATGTTGACAGAGTTTAATATCAGCTATTACACAACCAATTCTATACATAAGGCTTCTTTAGCTGAAAGAGTTCAGCGCACCATAAAGGAACGCATGCGCCGTTATTTTACACATAAAAACACATACAGATTTCTAGACATTCTGGAATCATTGGCATCATCCTACAACCGCTCACACCATCGCACGATTGGGGCAACACCTAACGAAGTTTTAGAAAGAGGTACGCTCCCGAGAAGAGATGGACCACCACCTCGTCCCTGTGTGTACACCCTAACAACACGCTAGCCAACTTTGTAACAGAACTCCATGGGCACATTGAATTGGGTCGTGATTCGTATGAGGTGGGGATATGCGAAATTCAGCTGGACACCGTCTTTTTAAATATTGAACATAAAGAAACCGTTTTTACGATTCTTAGAGACATTGACGAGTGTGAAAAAGCTGGGGTAGCTATGGATGAAACTATGCGCATCGCTCGGACTAAGATTGCACGGTATTACAGTACAGAAGTAAGACTAGGGCCGGGTCAATATGGTTCGGCCGAGGATGTTGTGAGAGGCTTAAACGTAAGTTTAAGAAACTCAAACCTTACGAATGATTTAGTATATGAAATCGTAAACAACCCTGCACATACACTAATCCTAAAATCAAAGACTAACAGATGTCTTAAAGAACATAGAAAGTTCAAAATTCTAACCAACGGCCGATATAGCGCAGCCTTCCAAAGAGACACATTTCACGAGACACAGTATAACTTGTCCAGATTAATGTATCAATTGAAGATGGAGAAATTGGCTGAAAGGTCCCCAGACATGTGCTATATTTACAGTAATATAGTGGAGCACCAGTTTGTTGGGGATACCCAGGCACGCCTGCTGCGCATTGCTCACATCCCCAACCATAGAGGAAGGAGTTTGAGTATTACATATGACAGACCCCATTATGTGAATGTCGCAACTAATTTAATAACCAATATCACAATATATATAAGAACGATTGAGGGCGAAAACTTCCCATTCGGTAACGGGAGCTTAACAGTGAAGCTACACTTTCGACGCACTGAGTTATAATGGATAGAAAGCCTTTCACCGTCTATCGAGGGATGCGATACCAGCGCGGTAGTGGACTTGGATCCATTTTTTCATCCATACTACGTACGGCTGTTCCTTTGCTGAAGAGGGGTGCCAGATACCTTGGAAGGAAAGCGCTACAATCAGGCCTTAACACTGCAGAAGACATATTGGCCGGGGCTAAACCTAAAGAAGCTCTAAAAAAACATTTAAAGCGTACACGGAACGAAATCATCAAAGATGCAAAGAGAAAAATGCGTGGTGGCGGGAAGAAGAAGAGGGCTCCCCGGAAGAAGAAGAAGGGGTCACGTGGTATTAAACGTAAAAGGCTATCAAAAAAGAAATGCTGTAAGCGAATGAAACCTATGGTTGACCACTTTTTTGACTGATATAAGCTAAGGATATTGATCTCATGAATCATAGTTTGTTTACCACTTGTCGAGAGAGGAGTCACTATTTCGCCATGGCACGCTTCATCCACCCATGTAGTTCACAATGCTGTAAATCGGAGCTGTCCTTTTTTGAGCTCCCGCCAACCCAAGTTTCTATTGAGCACAGTGATTTATTACAATTAACCCTTTAAACACAATTAGTTCCCGAGTGCACCTATAGAATTCGTGATACCCAGCTCAGGTCCTTACTTTTTTGATCCAAGCTGTGTGCACATGTACGCTAAGCTACGTATAGCCCATTCTGATGGAATGGCCTGCGATGACAAATATGCTGTATACCCTGAAACAAACTTTCTGCACGCCATATTCAACCAGTGTGACGTATATTTAAATCAGACCAACATATCGGCAGGCACGGGGTACTATCATCTACGAGCCTATTTGGAAAATGTCCTCAACTTTTCCAAAGAAGCGAAGGCTACCTTTTTAAGTGCGGAGGGATATTATCAAACTAAAGATGAAAATAGTATAAAGGACAAATTTAAAAATTCTAAAAAGAAAATATACGAGTGTTTTGGACGGTTGCACACAGATTTCACTTTCCAGGAGAAGTTGCTTGTGAACGGGGTGGATATGAAAATAAAGCTCACCCGCACGAGTCCTGAGATCTGCTTAAATCTGGATGCGAATCAAGAAGAGGGTGCAAAGTCCGTTGTGGTTCACATTATGGACACATACCTCCGCGTACGGCGAGTGAAATTAAGTTCACCAAAACAACTAGAAATTGAGAAAAATTTACTAAACGCTACAGTGAAATATCCTATTAACAGAGTGCAGATCAAACTATATACGGTTCCTGCAGGGTTGGCATCGAAGCAGATAGAAAACATTGCCCTGGGAAATCTTCCTAAAAGGATATTAATCGGCATGCAGGACCACGCTTCGGTGAATGGAAAATATAAAAAGTGCCTTTAAATTCGAGAATTTCGGACTTAAAAATATAACTCTATACGTTAATGGCACTGCTTTGGGTGGAACAATGGGTACGGACTATTCATCAGACGCTGTGTTTACCTCTTTGTGCCAGAGCCTATAGTAATCTGACCCATATTGCAGGTGATTGTGATGAGCTTGGTAATGGGGTAACGCAGGAAGAATTCATTGATCAATTTAACCTTTATCCGTTGACATTACACCTGACTTATCTGCTAGCGTAAATACCCATTTAACACCACAGCAGAGCGGTAACATCTCAGTGCGGCTGGAATTCGCCAAGCCTATAGACGCTCCTATTAGTGTACTAGTATATCTCGAATCGCAAGCCCTAATAGAAGTAGATAGATTTAGAAGCGTTATCACTGACTTTTAAAATGGATGCTAATACACTTCAGAAAGTAATGGAGCGAGTCACACGTTCCAAATTTATCGGCGTGTTTGCGAAGAATGAAACATTGAGTTTGCCAAGTACGCGAGAATGCGGTAGTCTTATTGTGAACACAGACATCATCGGTAATGAAGGGATTCACTGGATCGCTGTCTATTTTAAAAATAGACAGCGCCTGTACTATTTTGATTCACTCGGTACTCAACCCTGGAGTGACCCTATTATTGTAAAATTTCTCGCTCAGTTACATATTCCCGAAGTTGTATGGAACCCATTTCGTATGCAGGGATATTTTACTAATGTTTGCGGAATGTACTGTGTCTCATTTCTCATGCATATGTCAAATGATAAAGAATTTATAAATTTTTTAAATTTATTTGACCCGTGTCACACTCACCGAAACGATGAAATGGTATGCAGACAGATAAAAAACCGTTTTCCAATTGTACGTACTCGTTGTATATTATAATGTTTTTGTTTGTATATTTGTATATTCGTTTATTGTACTGATTTCTTTCATTTAATAAATTTATGAAAATATATTGTCTTCTTATCCCAAAAAGATCGAAAAACACTTACATTATTTGACATTGTTGACTGAACAGTACATCATCCCTATTCCCTTCAAAAGATTGTATAACTCGTGTCAAATCCTCATCGGACCTTAAAGGAATAATGAAAACATATACAGAGTATACAGACAGACAGATCCCCATTATGTGAAGATATCTTTGGTTCGAGGAGTGAACGCCATAAAAATTTCGATTTTAGCATAATGGGGAAATAACATTGATTGACATTTTTGACTAGTATCTATTTGACGAATACTACAACTCTCCGTATATATATAAAATCGAATTATGGACACTTACATTTCTATGGTAGTCCCTTGCGTCGGATTGTAAGGAGCGTCACTGCAAATATCTTCTACGGTTTGCGTCGAAAATAGTTCGCCACAATCAGCCGCATTGAAAAGACTAATTGTGGTTAATGCTGCAGTATCACGTTCTTCATACAAGTCTGGGGAGACGTACAGGTCCATGGTGGAGGATGTGTGACACTGCTGACTGATCAGTATATCATCCGTATTCCCTTCAAAAGATTGTATAACACGTGTCAAATCCTCATCGGACCTTAAAGGAATAATGAAAACATATACAGAGTATACAGACAGACAGATCTCCATTATGTGAAGATATCTTTGATTCGATTACCAATTTCGATTTTAGCATGATGGGAAATAACATTGATTGACATTTTTGACTAGTATCTATTTGACGAAATACTACAACTCTCCATATATATATATATATATATAAAATCGAATTATGGACACTTACATTTCTATGGTAGTCCCTTGCGTCGGATTGTAAGGAGCGTCACTGCAAATATCTTCTACGGTTTGCGTCGAAAATAATAGTTCGCCACAATCAGCCGCATTGAAAAGACTAATTGTGGTTAATGCTGCAGTATCACGTTCTTCATACAAGTCTGGGGAGACGTACAGGTCCATGGTCGAGGAATGATTATTCACTGATGCGAAAATAGCTACTGTTACTCCCAACTGAAAATATCCCCTTTTATATGCACATTCGCCAAGCTCCGCCCAAAAGACCAGATGTCCGTCGTGATTGGCTGCCGATGTAGCTGGGTGGAGCTATGACGTGTACCATTCCGCTATAACGGGTACGGACGAGTAATTGCATCTTTATATTTTCACTAATAGAATTAATGCTCTTATTCTCCTTTGAAAATTATTTGGTGATTCGTATAGAACTTTTGATATTGAATCCAAATATGGTTTCAGAAGTTTTCTATCACCCATAGTTTTCGAGAAAATAATATTTCCATTTACTCAATTTCCCGCATCATTAGTCACTAATGTAATCGAGAGGGTATAAAGAGATATATCATAATTATATTTTAAAAATAACATTCGGTTTCAACGTTAAACTGTAGGTCCAAGGTGGTCATTACACATAATAAAATAAAGTGGTTGGCAGATAAATGGGTACCCTATGTGTCCTAGTGGTTAAGACGCTGGGCTGTTGATGGTTCAAACTGTAGGTCTAAGGTGGTCATTACACATAATAAAATAAAGTGGTTGGCAGATAAATGGGTGCCCTACGTGTCCTAGTGGTTAAGAAGCTGGGGCTGTTGATGGTTGAAACTGTAGGTCTAAGGTGGTCATTACACATAATAAAAGAAAGTGGTTGGCAGATAAATGGGCACCCTACGTATCCTAGTGGTTAAGACGCTGGGCTGTTGATGGTTCAAACTGTAGGTCTAAGGTGGTCATTACACATAATAAAAGAAAGCGGTTGGCAGATAAATGGGCACCCTACGTGTCCTATGGGGTAATCTCTACTGAACTTCATTGCTAATAACTCTCAGTAATCGAATGACATCCCAAGTCGTACCTTTTCATTATAATGGAATCCTTTATTTGAACAAAACTCTCGCTCTCTTTCTATATATATATATATATATATATATATATATATAATATATATATATATATATATATAGTGTATGAGAGATAATTGTTATTATTACTAAATTGAGGTTATTGGTAATGGATCTGGGCAAGGTGTAATAATGTAATAGACCATAATATTCTATTGAAATAATTTGTATTGTTATGGTTTTAGATAATTTAAGCTCAGGACCTGCATTGTCTACATCGACTCCATCCGTGATATAAAAATAAATGCATATTTTATTTAATTATTTCATTACATTTATCGAATGTAAATTATCTGCTGCGGTGGATGACTCCCCATCCAACTACCACTCAGATCCAACGTCGCTTAGTTGCTCGGCTGAGTTATGATAAAAGAAAATTATGGCAGTGGGTATGAGTAAGGTGTTTGATGTAATAGAACACAACATTCTACTCAATAATTTGTATTGTTGCGGTATTAGAGGGTCAATCAGTGACTGAATTAAAAGTTATTTGCCCGATAGATATAATATGCATCAGTAAATGAGGCTTGCACCACTAAAGCGTTTGCCAAACATGGTGTACCACGGTAAATTCAATTTATATATATATATCATTATATTTCTATATGACACCATACAAATTACGCGTAAATATTTTCATTGTAGAAGTAATAACAATGACAATATTAATATCTGAAGTCAGTGGTGATTTCTGCTCGAATAGCTTGTAGAAGGATAATCCCTCGACCCGAAAAAGGTCCCTAGAGACCTTTTTCGTTCGAATCGTGTCCCTAGAGACACGATTCGAACTGATTTAGTTTCTGCCTTTCATCGTGTGTGTGTGTGTGTGTGTGTGTGTGTGTGTGTGTGTGTGTGCATGAGTTGTTTATATATATATATATATATATATATATATATATATGTATATATCAAGAGTGGTCTGGAAGGAGATGTTTCATAATTTTCTTTTCCGGACGTTTTTCCCACTGTTATTCGTGACTTAAATATTTATAATAAAAATCAAGTGTCTAAAAAGTTATTTAATAAGCAGAAATAAGATGTTTAAAAGAACAGATATTTTCCGTCCGACCCCGCTGTAGTGGCTTGGGCAATTCCAAATGAATAATTTCTTTATTTTTCGTCATTTTTTCATTTTTTCGTCGCAGGAATGAGGCTATATGTTTCATAAGTTTTCATCTCGTTTGGTGGAATTGTATCGTAAATTATTTAAATGAAGTTTCATAATTAAATTAATTGGTTTTACTGTTATTTAGGAAAATTTATATTGGGAGCAAACGTTACAATAATAAGCTTATGTCGATATAGTTACCCATTGAATTGGAACTCTTTATTCACGTTTGCTATTATTTATTGATTGGTGGATAATTAGTTGGGTATCCCTTATAAAAATCATTTCTGTCTAACGAAATAGGGTAACTTTGTTAATTCTATTAAAGCGTAATGAAAGAGGCGCTTGTGTTATTTTATACAGTTGAATCTTGAATAACCATATAAATATATATTGTGGTATTTTATATGGTTCATTAGTTTATTATATATACAAGTACATTTGGAATAACAGCCGTCATATATGTGTTACACGATTAATGGGACACATGGCGCTAGCTGGAATACCTTGCGCTATCTGGCAACTCAGCCAGAATAGAGGATTATAAAAGATCGCGAAGCTGGTGAAGAACCATTCCCCCCTCGGCTCCGGCCGAGTAAGGAGCTCTGCTCCTTCTATTTCTGGCCCTTTGGTAAACCCCTTAGTGGCCTCTTAGGTTAGGGAAACGAAAATAAATTGGGGGAGAACTCCACTCTGTCCTTCAGGTGTCTCTCTCCCTCCTTCAGGTGTCTCTCTCTCTCTCTCTCTCTCTCTCTCTCTCTCTCCTGCATGTATCTTCCTCCTTCAGGTGTCTCTCTCTCTCTCTCCTGCATGTTTGCCTCCAGCATGTGTACTGCATGTGTACATCCAGCATGTGTACTCCTGCATGTGTGCGTATGTGTGTACCTCCAGCATGTGTACCTACTGCATGTGTACTCCTGCATGTGTGCGTATGTGTGTGTGTGTGTACCTCCAGCATGTGTACCTCCTGCATGTGTACCTATCCTCTCTCCTTCAGGCGCCTCTCCCTCCTACAGGCATCTCTCTCTTCTTCAGCTCTCTCTCCTTCAGCTGTCTCTCTCTCTCTCTCTCTCTCTCCTTCAGGCGTCTCTCTCACCTTGGCTCAGCCAACTGGCTGATTAGGAGCCTATAAAACAACGCCAGCCCGGCTGAAGTCTTAATGTGCACTTGGCTCCTGCCAGGTGAACACCTCTCCTCCTTTCTCTCCTCCTCCTCCTTTCTCTTGGGGGATAACGCCGCCTCCAAGTTTCCTCCCCACCCCCCTTGTTGCACCTGCAGCATCCCCCCTTTGCAACAACCCCCTTTGCAACAACACCCCTTCCCCCTTTGCAACACCCCACCCCCCTTTGCAACAACCCCTTCCCCCCTTTGCAACAACCCCTCCCCCTTTTGGAACAACCCCACCCCCCTTTGCAACATTACATAATAACCTGCAACATTCCTGCACTCTCCCCTTTTTCGGCTATACTACTCACCAGGCCAACTCGAGAGGAGGGGCAACAAACTTGACCTTCGTGAAATGAGGAATCATCGCACGGAAGCCTTGAAAGGTTGAAAGATATATATATATATATATATATATATATGAATAGAAACGACATAAGTATTAAGGAACGTTTCTGCACACGAGGAGGAGAGATAACGAAATAATGAAAAATGAGGCGAACCGCCTGGGAATCGAACCCAGGGCCTTCCAATTGCCGGTCGGACGCTCTACCATTATGCTACGGACCTCACTCAATCACAAATCGAAATTCTCCCAAATAGGGCAGAAACCAATGCCCTCAGAGAGCACCCTCGCAAATCGTGAATATGCGCAAATAACTGCAATGACCGCGCAGTATATAAATGAATAGAAACGACATAAGTATTAAGGAACGTTTCTGCACACGAGGAGGAGAGATAACGAAATAATGAAAAATGAGGCGAACCGCCTGGGAATCGAACCCAGGGCCTTCCAATTGCCGGTCGGACGCTCTACCATTATGCTACGGACCTCACTCAATCACAAATCGAAATTCTCCCAAATAGGGCAGAAACCAATGCCCTCAGAGAGCACCCTCGCAAATCGTGAATATGCGCAAATAACTGCAATGACCGCGCAGTATATAAATGAATAGAAACGACATAAGTATTAAGGAACGTTTCTGCACACGAGGAGGAGAGATAACGAAATAATGAAAAATGAGGCGAACCGCCTGGGAATCGAACCCAGGGCCTTCCAATTGCCTGGGTTCGATTCCCAGGCGGTTCGCCTCATTTTTCATTATTTCGTTATCTCTCCTCCTCGTGTGCAGAAACGTTCCTTAATACTTATGTCGTTTCTATTCATTTATATACTGCGCGGTCATTGCAGTTATTTGCATATATATATATATATATATAATATAATTATGCGGGTTGCTTCTACAGAGCTTCAATTTAATATTTAGTAGAAATCCAATGACAAGGAGAAATGTAAATGCCATGAAAAGTCTTCTTTATTGCGCAACGTTTCGAGCAATACGCTCATCTTCAGGCTGTTTAATAACAATGTGAAATTAAAATCAATATTGAATGAAAAACAAACAGAAATTTCTATAACCTATTCGTAAAGACAAATTTTAAAAGACTGAGAAAAGAGGGTTAAGTTCTAAGTTATACAGATTTACATATCAAAATTAAGAAGTTATTTTTAAATACATGTAGTAAATGTGAAATTAATACACTGGAAAAATTACCAATAGTACACTGGAACAATGGAGCTATCTACCTTACACAGCAATATCCGAGGCCGACTAATTTGAGCAGAGGAGACGGAATGAAAGATGGCGAGGGAGATAGGGGAAGGAGGGATTATAAGGAATTGGGGAAGGAGGAGGGATCATAGCAGATTGAGAGGGACGGACGATGAGTCAACATTCAGACTAGGGGACAATGCTTTAATGAAAAGGGATTCTAAAATTCTTAGTGAGTTGGGACAAGTATTACAACCAAGAATTTTAAAATTGTCTAAAGTGACATCAATTTTGCATTTGATGCTATGTTCACGTATGCTGGAGGCTTCCTTAGTTTTTAAAATTTTACCTGTTCGGCCACTTATTCCCTCTCAATCTGCTATGATCCCTCCTCCTTCCCCAATTCCTTATAATCCCTCCTTCCCCTATCTCCCTCGCCATCTTTCATTCCCGTCTCCTCTGCTCAAATTAGTCGGCCTCGGATATTGCTGTGTAAGGTAGATAGCTCCATTGTTCCAGTGTACTATTGGTAATTTTTCCAGTGTATTAATTTCACATTTACTACATGTATTTAAAAATAACTTCTTAATTTTGATATGTAAATCTGTATAACTTAGAACTTAACCCTCTTTTCTCAGTCTTTTAAAATTTGTCTTTACGAATAGGTTATAGAAATTTCTGTTTGTTTTTCATTCAATATTGATTTTAATTTCACATTGTTATTAAACAGCCTGAAGATGAGCGTATTGCTCGAAACGTTGCGCAATAAAGAAGACTTTTCATGGCATTTACATTTCTCCTTGTCATTGGATTTCTACTAAATATTATATATATATATATATATGAAAAATATTTCACGAAAGTGACACGTGAAAAATATTTATGATGAATAAAACCACGAAGGGAAAAGAAACACAAAGGGGTGCTCAAGCGCTTTCGTCTAATGACATCCTCAGGAACACTGAGGATGTCATTAGACGAAAGCGCTTGAGCACCCCTTTGTGTTTCTTTTCCCTTCGTGGTTTTATTCATCATATATATATTATATGAAATAGTTTTCTCTTGAGAATATAAATTTTTAGAAAGACGAAATACGAAGCCATTTCATAATATGCAAAATTTTGCCCGAGTCAATGAAGCAAATCTTTTCGGCAGTGAATTTCACTAATTTTGGAGGAATGATTTCACATTACTTACATTTTCACAAATAATTTTCGATGGGTTTGAAAGTAAAAAATTGAAGAGGAAAATATTTGGTAGTGTATATATATACATATACACACACACACACACACACATATATATATATATATATATACAGGGTGTCCCATAAGTCCGGCATCATAGGAGAAATTCATATTTTTCTATTTCTACAAACCATAATTCATATTTTTCTCTTTCTACAGGCCATAATGTCTGTAAGCAAGGAAGAACGAATCCAGATAATTCTATTCATAGGAAATCGGAGTCAAAGAGACTGCAACAAGTCTGCTAACACAACTCTGTTATTGGCTCGCTGTCTGGATGCAGTCTGTTAAATTCAGCAGCGGCCTCTCTTTGACTCCGAATTCCTATGAGTAGAATTATCTGGATTCGTTCTTCCTTGCTCACAGACATTATGGCCTGTAGAAAGAAAAAAATATGAATTACGGTTTGTAGAAATAGAAAAATATGAATTTCTCCTATGATGCCGGACTTATGGGACACCCTGTATATGGGCTTGTTGACAGTCGGCCCGCTATAATAAAATAATTGAGTTAATTGAGAAGTTTAAGAAGGTCATCAGTTTGGTCTTTCGACCAAATAAATAATGTATTTTATAAAGGAGAAAAAAAGGCTTTGTAGCTTTTGTTTAATTAGCAAAAATAAACGCATAATTACACTGGTCAACAAAGATTTTTCACCAGAGTAAAATTTGTGGTGGATGGATAGCATTTTTCACGCTGATTCCAAAACTGCATTCAGATCTTTTCTAGCACGTATAGTTTTCAAGATGAAGGCATATATATATAACTACACAGATTTAACCATTTTAAATAGGCAAAATACTAATATTTCAACATTTGATTGTATTTATTTTATTGTGTTTTTTTAGTTTATTCATCTTATTTATTTCAATTATCTTAATTATACATCTTATGTATTTCAGGTGTGAGCTTTTACGTCTAGCAGCATTGTGATTCAGGCAACAACGCCGTGCTTTGTGTGTCAAAAGATCAGTCCAGTCCAAGAACTTGTGTGAAGTTGTACATTTTTTTTAAATTTATAGTTTGCTCAGGTCAGTCAACATGCCTCGACAATGTAAGAATGACCCCGACAAGTTCTGTTTCGTATGCGGCCAGTTGACAACTACAGTAAAACACAGCGACGAAGTATTACAACCGACATTAAGAAAATATACAAGCTATACTTTGGTTGTCATCTAGGTGACCAAGATAAACCATGGGCGCCACATCAAATCTGTTCTGGCTGTTCAAATGGATTACGTGATTGGCTTAACAAAAAGAAAGCTTCAATGCCATTTGCCATACCCATGATATGGAGGGAGCCGAGAGATCATCATGAAGACTGTTATTTTTGTAGTGTGAACTTAATGGGGTTTTCTGCCAAGAACAAACACCAGATTGTATATCCAAACTTGGATTCAGCACGTAGACCAGTAAAACATGATGAAACATTGCCCATTCCAATTCCCCGAAGTGATAGGCTAGATTCTATCATAGATGACATGGAAAGTGATGAAGGTGCAACTGGCGTTTCCGGACCATCTACAGAACCAGAGTACACTTTTGAAGGTAGACATTAGAGCCTAAAAAGTTAACCCAAGGACAGTTGAATGATCTTGTTAGAGACTTATCGCTGTCTAAAGAGAAATCAGAGCTTCTCGCCTCAAGACTAAAGGAGAACAATTTACTTGAGAACAATGTTCGTATTAGTTACTACCGAAAGCGGAATTTTGAATTAACAGCATTCTTTTCAGTAGACGGTCCTCTGTTATTGCCATGACATCAATGGACTATTTACAGCCATATCTCAGACGTATGTGGCATCTGAGTGGCGCCTCTTTATTGATTCGTCGCAGAGAAGCCTGAAAGCAGTTCTTTTGCATAATGGTAATATAATGCCATCCATCCCCAGCCCATTCCTCCATCTAAAAGAGACATATGACAATATGGATATACTACTTAAGGCAATCAAATACGACAGTCATCAATGGAATGTTTGTGGAGATCTAAAAGTTATAGGAATGCTTATGGGTATGCAGTCAGGATTCACAAAATTTTGTTTTTTCCTTTGCCTGTGGGACAGTCGCGCCACTATAGAACATTACACCAAAAGTGACTGGCCACTTAGGTATACATATGTCCCAGGGATAAGCAATGTCCAGTAGGGTGGAGCGAAAACTACTTTGTTTCTAGTATGAAGTTCTAATAGTGATTAAAAGTTGCATTTAGTGGACGAAATATGCCTGCCAAAATATGAGTTCATTTGTTTAAAATTTTCAGCTGCCACCAGGGGGCTAAAGTTAACACAATTTTGTGTAAAAAGGAAAAAAATGCTTCTATTTTAGGTTTGTCAAACTATTATAAAATTTTATCTTAGAATTATCTAATAGTTTGATTAAGATTCTTAAATGATAGGAATTCGTTTTGTAAAAATGCCTTTTCATATGCTTAATATCTTCAGCTGCCACAAGAGAGCTGAAGTTAACACAATTTAGAGTAACTGAGTCATGTTGAGACTACACTGAATGTTGTGGGGGAGGGTTTGGGGAGGGTTGTGGGGGAGGGTTTTGGTGTGAAGGAATTTCTTTCTGTGAGTCATTAGAACAGTGTGTTAACACTTGTCTTCTTAGGTAGTAGGCCTAGTCGCTCAGTTGATCGGAGAGTTTTTTAATATGATCGGAATATTATAAAACTTTATTTTAAAGTGATTTATATAGAGATAATATTGATTTTATTATAAAATGCTTGTTATAATGTATTATATAATTTTAGTTTATTTATATAATATATTATATATTTATATAATTATTATATATACTTATAAAATATATTATATATATTATATAATGTTTTGATGTTACAGGATATTTTGTGATTGTGAATTTTTCTTAAAAATATTATGGCATCAAATACTAAATATAAACATTTCACTAGAGAACATATGAAGTGTGCCATATTTGAAGTACCTTGTGAGATGAGTGATATGCAACTACCAACTTATAACTGCATTATGAAAGATTACCTGTTCACAAAACATTTAGTGAAGGAGCAGATGAATAACAAGGAGCCTTCATTTTCTGAAATAGCAGAGGCAGTTTCCAAAAAGGTAGAAAATATTTGGAAGAAGGCCTCTTTGCCAATAGTTTCACATACACGCGTTTTACAGATGATGCGAGTGTACCATGATAAATACAGGTCCTTATTAAAGCCATACAAGTCACGCAAGGATCAGCCTAAGTACAAAAATCAGCTTGAAGAATTTGAAAACTCTTCAAAATGCACTTTGTTTGACATCTGCACCTGCAAATGTAAGGAGTTTAGGAGATGCTCATGTGAAAAGAGTAAGAAAGTCCCTCCAAAAGAGCAGGATTTTTTAAATGACCAACGAACACGCAGAATAATGGTGATAGGAAGCATTGACATAGCACACACAAGACGATTACAAGCAAGAGAACATCGAAAGGAAATGGAAAAAGCACGTCTGGAATCCTCACAAACAACTAGTGCTGCTATAACCAATACGTCCAACTTACAAATCGAAACAGAGACAAGTGAACTTCAACAACTAGAAGAGATATCTGAAGATAATGAGGAAGATACAACCTCGACTCAATATGTAATATCAGAACAACAGATGCGTGAGCCACTGCCTTCATTAGCAATTACTTGTGATAGATTTAAAATGTCGGACAGAGCTGGGGCTGCTATTGCTTCTGCAGTATTGGCAGATCTTAAAATTGTTACTCCCGAAGACAAAGGGAATATTATAGACAGAAGTAAGCTAAGACGTGAAAGACAAAAACAGAGAAAGGAACTACAACAGATAGGAGAGCCAAAAACCATGCGGGGATTATACTTTGATGGCAGAAAGGATAAAACAATGATTCAAGTCCAGGAGAGTGATGGCTCTAACCACCAAAGAACCAAACGCGAAGAGCATATCAGCATAATATCTGAACCACACTCTCTGTACTTTGCACATGTGACACCTTCCAGTGGCAAAGCTAAATACATTTGCACAGCGCTAGTGAATTGCTTGAAAGAAAGGAATGTTGATATAGGGAACATCGTTGCAGTTGGCTGTGATTCGACAGTGGTTAACACTGGTAGTATTGGAGGCACAATAAGATTACTGGAAGAAGCCTTTAATAAGCCATTGCAGTGGCTGATATGCCTTTTACACCTTAATGAACTTCCATTGCGCCATCTGTTTCATCACTTGGATGGTACCACTACTGGACCAAGAGCATTTTCAGGAGAAATTGGCCGAGCACTTTCAGACTGTGAAAAGCTTCCCATAGTTAACTTCAAACCCATTGAAATTCAAGAGGACATGTGTGAAGTTGATGTAGATGACATAAGTACTGACCAGAAATACCTTCTTGAAATTCACAAGGCTATATCAAGTGGAACATTCTCAAAGAGTCTTAGTCATAAGAGTCCAGGCAATATATCACATTCAAGGTGGCTCACCACAGCAAACAGGACTCTGCGGTTATATGCAAGCACAGAGAATCCTTCAGGCAATTTACAAGAATTAGCTACTTTCATTGTTAGGGTATACGCACCAATGTGGTTTCAGATAAAGCGTAAACCATTATGCCAATATGGTGCTAAACATATGTGGCATATGATTGCAAGAAGCCGGTATCTCCGTGAAGAGCTTAGGAGAGTACATGACTCAGTCATTCAGCGAAATGCATATTACGCAAATCAAGAAAACATTCTCATTGCAATGATAGCTGATGAAAGGGAGCATGTGCGTCAGTTGGGATTTAGGCGTATCATAAAAGCAAGGGCATGCATTCAAGAAACAGATGTTATCAGGTATTTTAAGGTGCCAGAAATAAATTTTTATGCCAAAGACTATACAGATCTCATTATGTGGCAAGATTTTCAGATAGCAGAACCACCGATAACCAAAGGAGTTTCTCTTGATGATATTGAATCATGCATCAAACATGGTACTACTCTTCATTCAGAATTATTTCAGTTTCCATGTCATACACAAGCCGTAGAGAGATGCGTCAAGCTCGTTACAGACGCTGCTGGATCAGTCTGCGGACCTACAAACAGAGACGGTTGGATTCGTGCTACATTAGAATCAAGGAAAAAACAGCCAAAATTTGACACAAAAGCAAATTACTAAATAGTCTTCAGCAAGAACCCTTTCTAGAGGGAGGTTGGTTGGGGAAAGGGTGGTAACTCCGCTAAGGCACGAAATAACGTTTCTTAACTGTCTCAAGCCAGTATAAAGGAGGAGAGACATCCTAATTTATTACTGTTCCCTTTTTCAAGTAAATACAGAATCATACTTAATTGTCATTTTTAAGTTAACTTCAGCCCTCTTGTGGCAGCTGAAGATATTAAGCATATGAAAAGGCATTTTTACAAAACGAATTCTTATCATTTAAGAATCTTAATCAAACTATTAGATAATTCTAAGATAAAATTTTATAATAGTTTGATAAACCTAAAATAGAAGCATTTTTTTCCTTTTTACCCAAAATTGTGTTAACTTTAGCCCCCTGGTGGCAGCTGAAAATATTAAACAAATGAACTCATATTTTGGCAGGTATATATCGTCCACTAAATGCAACTTTTAATCACTATTAGAACTTCATACTAGAAAAAAAGTATTTTTCGCTCCACCCTAATGTCCAGTCTGTCCCTTTAGTGGATCCCCAAAAGATCTATCTGCCACCTCTTCACATTAAACTTGGTTTAATGAAGAATTTTGTTAAAGCAATGGGTAAAGTCAATTCTGAAGGGTTCCAATACCTTTCAAGGAAATTTCCGAAGGTTACTGCAGCAAAATTGAAGGAAGGAATTTTTGTTGGGCCACAAATAAGGGAGGTTTTGAATGACACTGAATTTGAAAAAGTCCTAAGTCCGCTGGAATTGAAGGCTTGGCTGGCGTTCAAATGGATATGTGAAAACTTTCTTGGAAGCAACAAGTCACCTGCGTATAAGGATGGAGTCAAGAACCTCCTTGATGCCTTCAAAGAAATGGAGTGTCGAATGTCGTTAAAAATTCACTTCCTGCATTCCCACTTAGATTTCTTTCCTGAAAACCTTGGTGCAGTGAGTGACGAGCAAGGAGAGCGCTTCCATCAAGATATTCAGATGATGGAGAAGCGCTACCAAGGATATTGGAATGAAAGCATGATGGCGGACCATTGTTGGATGCTGTATCGTGACAATCCAGGCCAAATTTACAAGAGGAAATCACACTCACAGCGCTTTTAATAAAATAATGTATATATTCTTTATTTATAAGTACATTGAATAAGGTATATGATGTATTTGTTGCTTAGCATTCCTTAGTGTGATCTATACATCCATAAATTTTCTATAGCAATATCAAAACCAGTGTATCTATATAACTATACGTGCTAGAAAAAAATAAAACCAGATTCGGAATCAACGCGAAAAATGCATTAAGAAAAGTGTAATCATGTTTGTGATGAGAAAAAAAAGTTTCATTTTGTTGGCCAGTGAATTATTTGCGGTGAATAACAGTTATTTTATATTAAATTGTGCAATGTTACGAAATAATGATTCTTGACAATAAGGAGTGACTTTATACAGGATAAGAGTCAGGTCAGTTAGGAACAATAATTATGACAAAATATATACCGTGGTTAACAAACAGCAATGAGCCTACTTGCTGTATTACAGTAACATAAATACTCGTATGTGAGCTCGATTTAACGATATTGAAAGACACTTCAGATAGTCTATGCGGTTAGGGTGAGAGTTTGTTTGAGTGTATAGAGCCATAGGATATCAACAAAGTAGCCGAGCACGACGCAGTAAACACTGTAGGTCAAGTTGGGCCTATGCAAAAGGTTCACAGACTTGGCTTTAGTGATGGGTATAGGCTGTGAGACGCGAGAGCCGATGAGCCGGATAAATGATGAAAACTTGGGGACGGATTGAGTTTGCGGGAGTGAAGGTGCTTACGACGGCGATTGAAGTGGTTGCAGGCTTGCAACGGTGGTGCACTTCTCGCTGAACCGAAATGAGATTCGAAGATCAAATTTGGTCGAGTGATTTTTGGGGTCGTGGTCGAGAGAGAGCAGAGCTTCAGTGACGAAGGTCGGAGAGCGAGAGAGGGGTGAATTGAAATGGACTTTTGCTTGTGGTAGTTTGGCGCGAATTTTCCTTGAGTCATGGTGAAATCTGCGTTTTCATGTGGGCTTCTGCCTACGTGAAGCTGTGAGAAAGGAGGCGAGGAAGAATTTTCGGTGATAATGATTAATTTAATGCTAGTGATTAATTGATGCAATGATTGATTGTTATAATGACAGGCTGGGTTAGCAATTAATGATGTCCTACAGTATCACCGGTTGAAGGTGGCTAATGGAGTAGGCCTACTATAATATTTCTAAGTGATACGAGTTTACGAATTGCTTCGAGGTCACCAGCTTGGATTACACCCAAGCAAATATTGTTAAGGTTATAAGAGTAGGCCTGGCTGAAACTATAATATTTGCTTGATTTTAATTTATCAGAGTGACTAACAGTTGGCTTTTGATATAAAAATAAGATTCCTGAAAAAAATAATTGGTGGCCACCAACGTGTGTCCGGCCACCCCCGTTTTTGTAAAAACATCTAATGCTGCACTAGCAAAATCAGGAAAATGGCAATATCTCTTCTTCTGAACATGCTAGAGAGATGATTTGCATACCAAAAGATGCAGAATTTGATTTAGAACAAATTATTAAGAGTGGTATGTTTTCATAAAACCTTTAATGTTTGAGTTATTTTAGAAAAACTAATTTTTGGGGCCCATAGACCCCCTTTCAACTGAATGTCAACACAATAAAACATTCTCAAGCTGCAAATTGACATGTATTAGTGGTTTTCAATCAGCAATCAAAATCAATCAAAATCAGCCATTTTAAATTCATTGAAAATGCTTTTTGACATTCCAAAACGCCAAACATTAAATTATACAATTAACAAATTGTCATTTTGTCATATTTTAGCATGATAAATAATAATCTAGAACTTAAAATATTTTTTAGACAAAATCTTTCATTAATTTACGTGATCTAATTTTGTTTCTAATAAGACCATCTCTACGCTCATGACCTACAACAGCCAAGGATGCTTCAGTGACAAGCTTGATGTGCCTTTCAACATTCTGACTGTGGCACTCGTGATCCAGTTTCAATGCGGTATTAATGATATCACGCAGTTCATCATTACTGAATTCTTTTAATACAGGTGGAACAGTTTCCCAATGGGACATAGCAGACAGCTTGTGGTATGCAGAAGCTTTGAAATTGATGATTGGCTTTCTAAAGACCCTAACATTCTCATCTATAGCAGGATATTCATCAGTACCACCTTCATGATCCTCTTCATTCTCATCATCACTTTCAATTATTCCACCTGCAAAATCATTGCTACTACCAGATTCATCATCAAAATCCTCTATAACTCCCCTCAGACACAGAACTTTATTGACAGCACACCTCCTCACCTCTTCATCTTCATCAGCCAGCATTCCAACTAAAATATTTTCACCATGAGCAAAATAGCTGTTATTGTTTAATACGTCATAACAAATTTCTCTAATTTTCCTGTCAGGGAATTTATTTACTCTTTGGATCATATTGAATAGGTTTCTTGACCCATCACTTAGCCTCTTATTAGCCTTGATATTGAACCAACTGTGAAAGTATACTTTGATGATGAATTCTACTATGATTTTGAGGTTCTTACTGGGTCTTTTTTGTGAAACATAAAAGCGAAGAATTCTATAGGCTAAGGTGAGCCATCGAGAGTGATTTAGCAGGCCAACTTCTAAGAGTGCAAGGTCTTCATCCACGTCACCAGTAATAATTGCCCAGCAGATGCAGTATCCATAGTATTGGTCTGTTGATAAATTATTGACCACCTCATTTGGTAGAAGCACAAATGCAGGATAAGGTATAGATTTGAAGTCCACAACATTCCATTCTGACACATCCCCATTGAGCTGAGAACCAATAGGGCCAGAAAATTTGTCTGGACTTTTTGTTGTCCCATCTAAAGTTATGAAGATGTGTCTAAGTGGCAATTCATTTAGATGCAGAAGACAAATATCCCACTGAAGAGGTTGCCCTAAAAACATTTCCAAATATCTGATTGACCCATGCATATGTCCTGTGTTAGTATTTGTCCCATCTGCTTTAACTAAGTTTAATTTGGCCTCAAGTTCTGTCCCTTTAATGATCTCTCAGTACAGCATCTGTTTTATAGTCTCCGAAACACAAACACCTTTCAATAACTTGCTTCAACGTAGGCAATTTCCCTAAAGGAAACTGTTCTGCTGGCATAAAACGTACATCACCAAGTACTTTAGCAACTGTTTTCCTTGTAGAAGTCATACTTTATATTGCAAATGTTGAATTCAATGACAAATTGCAGTTGGAAACTTATAACAAAGGCACCTGAAAAAAAACAAGTTTTCAATTTATTATGTTTAAAAAAAGTTCATGAAGCAGCCCCACCCTCTATTCTTTAATCAAGCATAATGGATGCAAGATAACAAGGAAAAGTCATATCATTTGATCACTATGTCCATGTCAACATCCTTTTAGGGCAATGTTAGTAATCAAAAAGCCAAATCATGCTTATTTTAGAATTTCTTTTGTCACTAAGGTCCGTCGAAAGGGGGTCTATGGGCCCCAAAAATTAGTTTTTCTAAAATAACTCAAAAACTAAAGGTTTTAAGAAAACATACCACTCTTAATAATTTGTTTTAAATCAAATTCTGCATCCTTTGGTATGCAAACCATCTCTCTAGCATGTTCAGAAGAAGAGATATTGCCATTTTCCTGATTTTGCTAGTGCGGCATTAGATGTTTTTACAAAAACGGGGGTGGCCGGACACACGTTGGTGGCCACCAATTATTTTTTTCAGGAATCTTATTTTTATATCAAAAGCCAACTGTTAATGACTGATTAATTCTATCTTGAGTTTCAGCCCGGCCTATTATAAGAGGCACCTTATTGTTTTGTATTTAATTATTAAGAAAATAAATCTGTTATTTGTTCACAGTGAATAACAAATGATTGACAGTAATTATAGTGAATAACAATTACTTAACGGCCTTTATATTATGCGAAGATGAAATGGAGCTGAGCTAATAAATAAAATGGTTAATTAAGAGCCTAATTGGCAAGTAATGCATTCATTTATGGTAGGCTAATGGCATGCAAAAATGGAACACAGCATGAAATATGAAACCTAGTGATAACAGAAATTATGCACGTACGTTTTGGTACACTGAATAGAGTACGTAACACACTGATTATGTAGACCAGAGCTTTCAAAACTGTGTGTCGCGACACAGTAGTGTGTCGCCAATACCTCCCAGGTGTGTCGACAAATTTAGTTAATTATTTTCAATATTTTTGTATTTTGAAAATTTTGATTTTTGTATCAACAAAATCGGCTACAAGATAAACCACCTACTGAAAAATTATCTGATATTTGATAAAAAAAATTAATTAATGTGTCGTGAAAATTTTTATGCTTAAATAGTGTGTCGCCAACGTGAAAAGTTTGGAAAGCTCTGATGTAGACTAAAGGTTATGCATAAATGAACATGGAATAAATGCTTGCAGCCTAATAATAATAGAAATTAAGCACGTACGTTTTGGTACACTGAATAGAATACGTAACACTGATTATGTAGGCTAAAAGTTATGCATGAAAGGAAAAACGCGAATCACGGTATTTGATACAACACTATGAATATGAACTAAGCCTACTGGTGTTTGTATGAGAGATGTTAATTTGACGCACAATTGATAATTATACGAAATATCACCATAACTGGGTGATACACAATTATGGTTTTGTAATGACACTTGGATTAGGAAATAAGCCTACTGCGTTTTTAACGAGAGTCAGTTAGAACGCTTAATTAAACACTTTGGGAGTATAGCCTACCGTTCGGCGGTAGGCTGATGTAGGCTTCACGAGTTACTGAGAAAAGATGCACTTATCTTACCAGGACGTCGAATCCCTCTGGGGAAGGAGTGTTGAAGGTGGACCTATTCTTTTAGGCTCGAGGTGTCGTGGCCGTCCGCTGTTATGTACGTCGAGATCGTTCTCGTAGAGTGGGAGCTTGAAGGTGAAATTGACCGTCCGTTGTTCTGCAAGTCGAGGTCTTCACGGTAAAGTGTTTAAAGGGCCTATTGGATTCTCGTTGACGGCCGCTTTTCATAGAGCGGTGAACGCTGAACCAAGGTGAAGTGATTTGGGCTTGTAGCTTCGTAGAAGATTCACGTACTGTATCCTCCTTAAGGATGTTTTCTCGTAATGTGTTGAACTTTGCCGGTGCTCTTGAGGATGATTAGTAACCGGTTGAGGTGTGGTGAAGAGGCCAGTGGAAACGCCTACTGCAGTAGTGTTGTTTGTTGCAGGAAGGATTTATAGCTTACGTCAAGTGATGCTTCGTGTAGAGTTGAGATGATGCTTGAGGGACTGAAGCGGGCTGAAGTCGAAACGGCGCTGGGCTTCAAAGAAGTGTTTCTGCAGGCTGACGGCGGAAGGTCTTACTTACGATAAATCGAAAGCCTTGAAGGAACAGCAGGCCGCTGCTCCGGCGGGAAGCCGGAGTGCGGTTGATGTGACAAGTTGTGCTACTGACGTAGGAGAAACGTGACACGTGACGAGAAATGCAAGCGAGAAGTGAGCGAGCGAGCGAGAATGTGTATCAGTGGAATCTCGCTTATATACCCTCTGTGACGCGGAAACTTTCCCACCATATCTTGAGACACCTTCTACGCGTCCTTTAGTTGTTAAGGGCTTGCTTTCGCGCCTTTTGGGACAAAACAGACGTTTTCATTGTTTCTGATTCCTTGACCACGTGTGTCTTCTAAGAATGTTTGATGATGGCGTGGAAGAAGGAATTTGTTTGTCTACTTGTTAGTCTATTTCTTGTCGGTCCTCTACATATATATATATAATATTTAGGAGAAATCCAATGACAAGGAGGAATGTAAATGCCATGAAAAGTCTTCTTTAATGCGCAACGTTTCGAGCAATACGCTCATCTTCAGGCTAAATAATAACAATATGAAATTAAAATCAATAAATAAATGAAACACAAGACAAAATAATTTCTATAAAACCTATTCATTAAAAGCAAAATTTAAAAAGACTAAAAGAAGAGGGTTAAATTCAAAGTTATAAAAATTTACATATAAAATTACAAGAAATTTAAAAAGCTATTTTTAAATTACATATAGTAAATTTGAAATTAGTACAATGGAATAATTAACACTACTAACCCTTCATTGCTGGTTCCGAGGCACAAGTAATTTAAAACAAAACAAAGGGAACATACTATGGGTTGGGTGGTTGGAGAGTTATAAGTTGGGGAGGGGGAATTATAAAAAATTTAGAGGGACAGCTGAGGAATCAACGTTTAGAGAAGGGGTCAATGTTTTAATATAAAGAGATTCCAAAATTCTAAGTGAGTTGGGACAAGAATTACAACCAAGAATTTTAAAATTATCTAAAGTGACATCAGTATTACATGTAAAACTGATGTCACTTTAGACAATTTTAAAATTCTCGGTTGTAATTCTTGTCCCAACTCACTTAGAATTTTGGAATCTCTTTATATTAAAACATTGACCCCTTCTCTAAACGTTGATTCCTCAGCTGTCCCTCTAAATTTTTTATAATTCCCCCTCCCCAACTTATAACTCTCCAACCACCCAACCCATAGTATGTTCCCTTTGTTTTGTTTTAAATTACTTGTGCCTCGGAACCAGCAATGAAGGGTTAGTAGTGTTAATTATTCCATTGTACTAATTTCAAATTTACTATATGTAATTTAAAAATAGCTTTTTAAATTTCTTGTAATTTTATATGTAAATTTTTATAACTTTGAATTTAACCCTCTTCTTTTAGTCTTTTTAAATTTTGCTTTTAATGAATAGGTTTTATAGAAATTATTTTGTCTTGTGTTTCATTTATTTATTGATTTTAATTTCATATTGTTATTATTTAGCCTGAAGATGAGCGTATTGCTCGAAACGTTGCGCATTAAAGAAGACTTTTCATGGCATTTACATTCCTCCTTGTCATTGGATTTCTCCTAAATATTAAATTGAAGCTTTGCAGAAGCAACCCGCATGATTATATATATATATATATATATATATATATATATATATATATATATATATGGGATGAATTTCACAATTAAACACGTGAAATGAATGAATGCTGCAAACCCACAAGGAAAAAAGAAAAACGATTCCAAGGCCTTTCGTTTATTCAGAGCTACACCTCGTCAGGGAATGAATACAAAAGGCAAGGTGCCCATAAATATATACAACGTAGCGGAAACCAAAGCAATTAACACATACTTAACAAGAGTTAATGAGAGGCAGAAGGGATTTTAACAGGATATTGTCAATCCTATACATTCCCGCACTGATATTGAAATTGTTTTTAAAATGAATAAATGCACATTCTAGAATATTTCTTTCTATTATATCTGTTTTTAACAAGCGCTTTAGAACTATCCCACTTGATGCTATGATTACATCTATACCAGTGGCGTGCGATGATTTTTGGTCAAGGGGAAGCAATTCAAGCAAAAACAACAAAGATTATATAAAATAAAAATAAAACTTTAAAATACTCGTATATAATAAAAACAAAACACATATAATCATCTACTTACTTTACTTATAGGTTAATTCTATTCTTCTTTCTTTTTTATTAAATATATCTATTATTTCTTCGTAAAAGGCATCGGTTTTCATATCCTTAAGAAGCTTTTTCTCAATTGAGATTAAAGTTGCCAGATATTTCAAGAAAATTAACTATAAGATCTGGACAGCGAAATCTAAATTGTTTCCTTTTTGACATAGGGAAGGATAAAATAACGATAAATATATATTCTTTTTCGCTTAACATGGCCATGGAATTTTTTAGTAGAAAAACTATATATGAAACTTGTTGTATTCAATAAATACTACATTATTAAACATTAAATGAGTTTTTAGAATGGAAAGAAACAATTTGTAACTGTAAAAAAAAAGCGAAAGTCATTGGGAAAAAGGATGCATTTCATCAATTGTTGTCCAACTCGAGATTTTTTGCGTCGGCTTTCTTAAAGGTTCTTGCACGAACGGCAACCAATGTATATACTATGTATCCACCTGATTACCAATCAAATGCTATAAATAGTATAATAAAATGATTTTGTACAAATTATTAACACATATTGAACTGTTTAAACTTTAAAGTATAATACAGCATTTTCTTCTTTCTTTGAATAGGGAAGCATTGCTTCCCTTGCTTCCATGGACCGCACGCCACTGATCTATACATATGGTTAAACAAAGCATTGGAATTATTAGTTGTTCTACAGGCATATTTATGCTGTTTTACCCTAATATCTAACGTTTTACCCGTTTGGCCTATATATTCCGAGTTCTGCAATATCATGAATATTGGTACTAAATTATGTTATCCTGTTTCATTTTTAGATAACTGTCTTAGGAAAGCCAAGAATAGGTATTATAATAATGTAACTGTAAAGGAATTTGAGCGTAAAAATATCCTTAGCCTACCTTACCATGTTAATTTTTAATATCTCCCGACTTTACTTAAAGCAATTGGCATCAATGTAGTCTTTAAGTATAATAATACTGTTAAATCATGCCTAATAAAGAATAGCCCGGAAAATGTTATTGGATGTGTGTATTCGATTGGATATATATAGGCCAAACGGGTAAAACGTTAGATATTAGGGTAAAACAGCATAAATATGCGTGTAGAACAGCTAATAATTCCAATGTTTTGTTTAACCATATGTATAGATGTAATCATAGCATCAAGTGGGATAGTTCTAAAGCGCTTGTTAAAAACAGAGATATAATAGAAAGAAATATTCTAGAATGTGCATTTATTCATTTTAAAAACAATTTCAATATCAGTGCGGGAATGTATAGGATTGACAATATCCTGTTAAAATCCCTTCTGCCTCTCATTAACTCTTGTTAAGTATGTGTTAATTGCTTTGGTTTCCGCTACGTTGTATATATTTATGGGCACCTTGCCTTTTGTCTTCATTCCCTGACGAGGTGTAGCTCTGAATACACAAAAGGACTTGGAATCGTTTTTCTTTTTTCCTTGTGGGTTTGCAGCATATATATATATATATATATATATATATATATATATATATATATATATAGAGAGAGAGAGAGAGAGAGAGAGAGAGAGAGAGAGAGAGAGAGAGAACAGACAAAGAATTGATAAAGGAATTCTTTTCCCCGCCATTCTGAAACATCTTGGAATCATCAAGAATCGAAAAACATACGTTGTTTTGTCAAGAAGAGAGAAACAACAGGACGCTTGTAGGCGTCTCACAGGCTCGCGAAACGTAGCGTCCTAGGAGTCTATAAAAGGCAGAATCCACTGAAACTCAATCTCACACTCCTCACAACTCAGCTACAAGTCAGCTCACCGTTCACTTCTCACTCCTCGCTTGTCATTGGCTCGTTTTGGTTCGCACGTCTCACTTTCAGCACCTTCGTCAGTAGCACCCATCGTCAAGCCACCCGCTCTCCGGCCTTCGCCGGAGAGCGGCCTGCTGTTCCTTCAAGATTTCAGTCGGGCCTACACGAAGTCTATCATCAAGTAAGGCTCTCTACTAACTCTCACTCCGCTCGTACGTCCCCTTCGAAATTCTACTCTCTACCCAGAGCAATCATCAACTTTAGCCGGCTGCCTTCCAAGTCACACTTCAACCGTTATACCAGAACGAAGCAACACTTGAAGTACGCTACAATTACTCCCTGCAAGAAAGAACATCACTGCTGTAGGCGTTTAGTTGGCCTCTTTACTACAACCCCTACCGGTTCTTAGCACATCAACCTCATCTAGGCCTACCATCTACAAGGTCAACACGGCCCAACGCAATACGGTCAACCTTCACGTATCTCTTCCATCTCCAAAGGTATTTAACATTGTCAGTAAGCTCTCTGTGCCTCGTTCTTAAGCAATTCTCGCGAAGCCTACACAGTGTAACCGCAGAACCGCGTTTAGGATATACCCAAAAGTGTCTTCAATACCGTTCAAATTAACTTTCTCATCAAAACCGCAGTAGGCCTAATTTCAAGTGTCGTACCAATATCGTAATTTTGTATCACCCTGTTATGGTGGTCAATCGTACACTTTACTTATCGTGCATCCTACTGTTTATATATTCTCCTATGCATTTAATTCAGACGGCCTAATCCACTTACTGTGTCAAGCGTACGGGCATTATTCCAACTGTCAATAGGTTTATATCATTTCTGTGTTCCATTTATGCATAACCCATTAGCCTATCTAAATCAGTATTACGTAATCCATTTACTGTACCTACCGTACATGCATTACTTCAACTGTCAATAGGCTTACATAATTTCTGTGTTACATTCGTGCATAAATCATTAGTCTATCTAAAACAGTGTATTACGCAATCCATTGTATAACCATTCCTTATTTGCTAATCCTCAGTCATTTTTAGCATAATATAAATGCCGTTATATAATTGTTAATCATCGTAAACACCTTCATTGAAATGTTAATCGTTGTGAACAAATAACTGATTTATTTTCTTAATTAAACACAAAACAACAAGGTAATTTTTCTAACCTTATCAATATTGTTTGCTTGGGTGTAATCCAAACTGGTGACCCCTAATTATTTATATAATGTCATTCAGTAATTATAGTAAGCTTACTCCATTAGCCACACCAAACCGGTTAACTGTAGACCACTGTAAATTGGTAACTCCAGCCTAGTCATTTAACATTCAATCATTAACCTTCAATCATTCTCAATTAATTAACCATTATCATTATTAGAGTACCAACTTTATGCTAATAACCGGTAACATCAAAGTGATTAATACTAGGCCTACTATATATATATATGGGATTGAACTCAGAATGGTCCCCTGAGGTTTTTTCATGATACAGACAGACCGTGCATGAAACAAGGAACTCATCTGGGAAAATTAAATCCACTATAGTCCGAATAAGTAATGATAAATGACAAACACTATAGTTTTTCTTTTTCATGATGTTAGCCAGACGTGGGTAACGTGGGTAACGTTTCATATATGGTAAATTCTTTAACATATTATTTATATGTTGTTCATTCATATGTCCATTTCCTTTCTTGACCATTATCTTTTATTTCCATTACCTTTTATTTCCATTGTCTTTTATTTCCATTGTCTTTTATTTCCATTGTCTTTTATTTCCATTATCTTTTATTGTCTACTTATGCCCTATTGACATATCAGTCCATGTTTACTCGTGTCAGTCTCTATTACACACACACAACCTATTGTGTGACTACCGACATATGTATAATACTTATGCATTCGTACATATCCGTTGAAGTCATGATTACGTACATGATCATGATTACGTACATGTAAATACGGCCACATGTATTCTTTTATTTCGTTTCTTTTAAATTATTTAATTTCTCGTAATAGACTCGTTCATGCTGACGCAAGTGTTCGAATTCCGATGACGATGCCAAAAGCGGGCATCTGAAAACGAAATCTCTCTTGCTTGCTTTTAATCCGAAAACATTATTATGTTATACAATATCGTTATATATTGTGTGTGTTGTTATATATATGTGCCCATGTACTTTGTGTTAAATCCTAAAATAATAGTTATCTTAATATAAATATGAAACACTGTAAAACTATAGTTACCTGTATTTAATTGTAATTAACTGTAATAATATGATGTAATTAATGTACTTTAATGAAACTGTAATTAACGATAATAAGTGAATTGAATGTGAATTAATTGGTAATTATAATCAGTTATAGTAAACCAAAATTACAATTTACTCAGTGATGTATTTTGGTTGTACTCAATGTACGACCCGACATTATGTCGCTATTTAGGAATGTATATTCGGCGATATTATTATTATGTTTTGTTATTATTTTTTCGTTTGGATAAATTTTTGATTTGCTTCCTATTTTGCCAAATAATTGATGACTTGTTCTTTTCAAAATTTCTTAATCATTTTTTTAGATTTAGCTTCATAATGAATCCTGATTGGATTTTGCAATGTTCGTGTTTTTTATGCATTCTCTCATCGTTGTGGAGGGTGAAGTCGTGTCTTGCCTAGGCATTTGATTGTGAATCTTAAGCCTTTGATTTTTGCTCATATGCATAGTTCAATTTTCACTTCTAGTTAACTCGGCAGATCGTGATGACATCAGATCTGAAAATACGCGGTTTAAGATAAAAATATGGCTTCATCTTCAAATATCTTGTTTATCTGTTTAACTATTGCCACAGCAAAAAAATTTACTTCATTTTCAAATATTGTGCAAAACTAATGCAGCCTATAGAGAATAGAAACGACACAAGTCAACATTTAATAATAATGATGTTAGCAGATTATGGGTATATAAACCCACAAAATTTCTTCCATGTTTATTCAGAATTAGACTTAGAGGCTGAGCACTACCTGTACATTTTAGCAGTAAATTACAGTAAGAAAAGTCTGTCTTTATCCTCTCCTTCGAGAGGATAACGAGAACTTAGTCATTAAAATTAGTCATTAAAATAGAGAAAAACAATTTCCCGATACGTTATAAGAAGGATCGGGGAACCTTCAGAGAACTTAGTGTTAATTAGAGAAAAAATAATTTCCCGATACGTTATAAGAAGAATCGGGGAACCTTCAGACAATTTAGTAAGTCTTCCAGAATTCTCCGAACCACTATAGAAGAACTCGGAGAGTAGTATAGAAGAAACTACTGCGAGTAACAAATCAGTTGCTGCCTACTAACCAGAACCCCCATCGACTTCGAACCAACCAAGGCCATAGATGGAGGGGTTAGCATATATATATATTAAGGTGGTCCTTATCTTCCTTATCTATGAGGTAAAAAAATTTTCATTGAATAGTTTTGGTCTAACCCTATCAAAATGTTTCATTTGCCGGAAAAATACAGCGTATGAAGTTTTTTGGAAAAATTTTAACAATTAAAGGTGGCGCAAGGCCCTCAATGTTTCATTATATGGAGCTGTGCATTTAGCGTGCAAGTTCTATTACGTGTCAGGCTGCGTATGAAGTTTTAAACTAATTTCTACCAACCCAGAAAGGGTATTAGCCGTTTAATATGAATAATTATGTATACACTGTGTATACAACTCAGAGGTAAAAAAATATGCCAACGTAGCAACACACGTTGTGTCAATAATTTGGTGACATTTTTTAATATATTCTCATAGTTTTTAATGATTACAAAATTTAATTTTTCACATACCAATAAAATTAATTTGTTAGTGACACGTTAGCAAAAATTGGCAGGCGTTGGCAATTATCAATGGTAACAGATAGTGACATGCGTTGCCAAACAGTATTTTTGTTATGCGTCATATTTGTCTATAAAATTTACTGTCTTTAGCATTAGTGACAGTGTACCTGCTCGCATACTACTTTGGTTTATTTTGGGTTATTTAACTTGTTTTCCACTCTTTTCAGGTGTTAATTTCCAGTTTTAAATACTGCTAAAAAACTGTTTAGTAAAAAGTGCTTATGATGGCGACTCAGTCAAAGACGAAGGTGTATTTGATAGACCGGTACGAGCAAGATATCAAGGGGTCCAAGCTGCCGTCCAATCGACAGGCACTGGCGTACTTCCTCCACTTACATATGGAGCAGAAGCAGACAACACGCGAGGCGGCTTCATCGACGATCGACAAGATCCAGGGGTTTTGGAATCGTGCGCGAATCCCAGTCCAGCACAAGCAAGATGCGGTAAAAAAGCTGGAGAAGCTCTTCGCCCGGTGGCAGGTGTTAAAGAAGAGTGCCTACCGTAAGACGGCGACTCAGGCCAAGAATGAGGGCGACTTTAAGGATTGCTTTGAAGATCTCTTCGACATCGCCCACGCCACTGCTCTCAACACCATTAAACTCGTTGAGGACAAGCAATTCCTCCTTGCCCAACGTGAGAAGGGCCGTCGTGGAACGATGTCCTCTGTTGACAAGGTACTCAAACGGAGGGAGAAAAAGAAGCAAGAGCAAATGGCCAATGAACAGAAACGAAGGCGGAGGGAGGAAGTAAGTATAGATCGACTGCAATCGGCCGTCACGCTCGAGAGCTGCAGCGACTCCACTTCTGCTCCTGAGAATTGTGACACCGATCCAGTTCCTGGACCTAGCTTCCAGACTCCTCCTCCCAAGCTGGTCGAAAGGAAATCCTTACATCGGCTCTCTGAGCAACGCTGGACCGAAGCAAAGTGTCCGATCGAGCAGCAATGATGATAATGATGATTCTCATTGAGACAGCTAAGAGTCTCGTTCACGACATCACTGCCCTCGCATTGAATCGGAGCAGCATCCGGAGGAAACGGCAGAAGAAACGGAAGGAATCCACCACCAGCATACTAGAGACTTTCAAGCCGGACATCCCCCTAACTGTCCATTGGGATGGCAAGCTCCTGCCCTACCTCATCGGAAAGAAGATGGTTGATCGCCTTCCAGTTATCGTGTCTCGAGATGGAGTCTCCCGGCTTTTCGCTATTCCCAAACTCCCCTCAGGCACTGGACGGGCGCAAGCTCAAGCTGTCCTCGAACCTTTGAAACAATGGGGTGTTGAAGACAAGGTGCGAGCAATGTTTTTCGACACCACTAACTCCAACATTGGTCGCACCACAGGAGCGTGCGTCATCCTGCAGCAATTGCCCGGGCGCGATGTTCTCTACCTTGCCTGTCGACACCACATTCTGGAATTGGTGGCAGCGGCAGTCTTCAAAGAGTGCATGGGTTCCTCCTCAGCCCCGGAAATACTCCTCTTCAGGCGCTTCCAAACACATTGGGAGCAAATCCATCAGGAGCAGTTTGAAGACTCCAACACAGACGAGGTTGTCACCGCTGCCATCGCTAACGACAAGGAAGAGCTCCTGCCTTTCTTCAGGGCCGCGTTGTTGGAGAAACAGCCTCGAGAAGACTACAGGGAATTTCTCCAGCTGGCCTCGCTGTTCTTTGGCATTCCACCTCCTCGTGGCACACGCTTCTTAACTCCTGGAGCTCTGAGTCAAGCCCGGTGGATGTCAAAGGCTATCTATGCTATTAAGGTTTGGATGTTTCGTTCACAGTTCACCCTAACAAAGCCAGAAGAAAGGGGTCTTCGTGATTTTTGCATATTCGTAGTGCGAGTGTATGTGAAAGCCTGGCTCACTTCCCCTCTTGGCGTCAGCGCCCCACAGAATGACCTACGTTTCCTCCAATCCTTAGTCAAATACGCACGCGTCAACCCAGGCATCGCCAAGGCGACTTCCCAGAAGATGGCCGCTCACCTCTGGTACTTGTCTGAGGAATTGGTTCGACGATGATGTCACTCCTGACATCAAGGACAACATGGTCGAGGCTATGTCAAGTGTCGACGGGAACGACCGAATGAGTATCCCCCTAAGCGATTCCTAGTAGACCTGGATGCCTTGGAAGGGAAAAATGTTGCCGACTTTGTCACCAAGAAGACGAGGTCACTATTCGTAACTCTCAGCATCCAGGATGGATTCCTCAAGATTCCTGCAGCGAGATGGACCAGTGACAGCGGTGGTGAAGACTCTTGCAGTCACAAATGATAACGCCGAGTGTGGAATTGCTCTCATCAAGGACTTCTCCGGGCGTCTTACTGAGGATGAAGAACGTCCAGTTTATCCTCCAGGTGGTTGCGGAACATCGCAAGCGTGTGCCGTGGGCCGTCAAGCAGACCTTAACAGGGCGACAATGAGTTGCTGGTCATCATGAGAACTCTGTTTTAAACTGATAATACCCATTATTAATGAGGGGGGGGGTCCCTGGCTGAGGGCCTACGGCTTTGTCAATACAGATGAAGGTAAATAGTTCATTAAACTCCATATAGTAAAACTTTGAGGACCTTGCGCGACCTCTAAATATCAAAAATTTCCCCCCAAAATTTCTACACTGTTTCTCCACCAAATGGAATATTTTGATGAGGTTGGACCGAAAAAAATCGAAAGTTGGAAAATAAGAACCACCCTAATATATATATACACACCTGGTCGTCCCAGATGTAATGTTTATTCGAGGCGCGTACTTGGAACGTGCACGACTTACTTTTAGGTACTCTCTCTCAGACTGGTCGTCCCACTGTTTTACCAGTCGAGCTCCAGACAGGAGTGCGCTAATTTTAAGGGATCTTAATGTGATGGGATTAAGGAACACCAGTGTCAGCCGTTAATGGGTATAATTATACTGAGCGCAAGCAATTGTTGTAAACTGATGAATAATAATTAAATGAATATCGTTATAATGTTAGTACTCAAATTAAATCATGTTGGTATAAAGTTAATAATTAAGATTGCAATAAAAGTTATACCTTCTTAACATTACTAATTCCTTATCACCATATAATATCTTTGAGTCAATGAAAATCCTCGAGCCTGCCAACCTGCAGTCACTCGAATCAAAATAGAGGCCTTCTCTGTACCCAAAGTTCAACAAATCAAAATCCAAAAAACTATACGGACCGACCGCTGTCGCAATCCAGAGTTCCAATATTACCAGCACAATCTCTACTACTAAAGTTTGAGTCTAGAGCTGGAATCTAAAGTGAAGTGGCTCTCACGCTCTATATATAGGGAGGATCTGGGAGTGGCAACTGTCTATAGAAAAACAAGTGTCATTCGTAGAAAGGAAAGCGAACTCAGGAAGTGTGAAATCAGATTTATAAATTGTAGCTTTGTGGCTCTATGGGTAGACTAGCGCCATATAAATTTAGTTTCTAAGGTATACAATTAACAGGTAGGCCATGGGAACAAAGAGATTTCGGCAGAGAATGTTGAAGTCATCCTCTCTAATTAGTTTAATCGTTTGGTTTTATATTCTAGGGGGCATTTTCGCACGAGTGGATCGCGACTTCTAGGAGCCACTGAAATATAGCTGAGGGCCTTATTCCTTGTATATTATTTTATCCCATTCTAATGTACAGTTGCGCTCATTATTCGGAGGACACTGAGAACAGATAGCGACACCTGGCATATAGTGTATTTTTTGTGTGCACTACAAACGGTTGTAACATTTTAGAATGAATGTTTAGTGAGTGAGCGGTGATTGGTTGGTTGACTCATTGCCAAATGTCTTTAGAATAATTATTTCCATTCATCACTCTGGTTTACATATTACTAAGAAACATAAATGAATAATTAAATATAAATTCAAAAAGGGTATATATATTAACAAGGGTGATGTCATTGAAGTGAATAAAAAATGGTCTTGTAAAAACTAAAAAAAAACCTTCGGACGTGATGACAGTGTTCAATGTTCATGGTATTGGCAAGCCTGAACGAACTGAAGTTTCAATGTACAGTGCTTACAAGAAGTCTCGCGTCTCTGTCTCGTCCCAAGCTAGTCTGTTAGGTATAAAATGGGCGGTCCTTATGGCAGCGGAGGTGTGTTCGGATTGGTGCACATAATTGCTCTAACCCCATCAATGACGTCCACATTATCATTGTGTTGATCAATCTATCTATTTATATATAGAGACATACTGTATATAGATATATATAGAGTATGCAGGGGATAACGTGTCTCAGTCCCAGCTATGGTAGTTGTCTTACAATTAACAGTCCCAAGTGCAAGTTACGTTAACACCTCCACATAAACTACCCTGGACTAAAATAACATACGTGAAGCCCTTACCCACAAACCATTTAAAAGGTGTGATTTAAAAACTCTGTGTCTCTCTGTGTCTCTCTGTGTCTCTCTCTGTCTCTGTCTCTCTCTGTCTCTGTCTCTGTCTGTCTGTCTGTCTGTCTCTCTCTCTTTCTCTCTCTCTCTCTCTCTCTCTGATCACACCGCATAGCAATGTATCCATATAACGTTAATAATAATCGAAACTCGAGAAAATATACTCTCTGCCTTCCGCTCTACTCCAAATCCTTTTCTCTTAGTGACCTCTTAATACAAACTAATCTATCATATTTTGCGACTTTTTAACTCTGGTAGGATTCAATTCCATTCCTATAGTGTAAGAGATACTTAAATTCATGTGTGCATTATGCCATATGATGTGCGTAATAAATAATCATTTTTAAATAGTTGGAGCGTTGAAGGTCATCTGTAATAATCTATAGACTATCCCTGAAGCCCACTCTCAACACTTAAATTCCCCTAAGACACAGGCGTCTTCAAGTAACATGAATGCGTAGAGATCTAAGGTGTTAGATTCCATATTATATAATTTATGTGCTAGGTTTAAGAACGCTGGCATTGAAGGATGGAAGGAAGGGACAGTAAAAGCGATAATAGGTTTAATGAAGGAAGTGGAATGGGGATGGAGGTAAGCGTTGCTATGTCGAAGGAAACGAGGTTGGGGGGGGAATTACGAAGGGAGGAGGAAATGCTAAACACAAACAAATATTTATTTTAATGCCCTAGACCTAGAAAGACAAAGAGCAAAATACCTTAAACTAACAATGAATTGACAGAAACAGAAGAGTCTGGTCTTAGACGCACTGATAGGTTTAACGTATGTGGCTAGAGGCCGCCACTCAGAATTACCACTACTACCTAAGTCATAATAAGGTTATTTACTATGACAGAGTAGTCATGAGTAGTTATGGAAATAAAATATGATTATACTGTTGATGGCTAACTATATTCAGTTGGGATATAAACTATTGCTGACAATCTTTGGATCCTTGGCTTTTAAGACGAATTTTTTATGCATATGTTCAACAAAATAGGAAATTGGCTGATTATTATTACCATTCGAAGGGTTGGTACCCTTCACAACCGAAATCAATTTCAGAAGGGGTGCATGGTATCCTCATTTCTTTTATCGTCTCAGCACGCTTCACATAAGCCATTTACACAAAGTTGGAAAGGCCGTCTGTGCACCACGAGACGACCCAGGCAATGCGGGGAGCAATGGTGACATTGCATGAATATGATGTGCCAATAAGAGAAATATCAAGACGACTAGACGTTCATCGAAGCACTGTGGAACGGTGGATTCATCAGTATGAAGCAGAAAACTCAATCGCTACTTTGCCGAGGTCTGGCCCTCTGCGTTCAACACCTCAAGAGGAAGATGCTGCGATTGTTAATCATGCCAGAGAGCATCCGTTTGTTCCAGCGACGCATATTTACAGACACCTGAACCTTCGTTGTAGCGCAAATACAGTGAACAACAGACTTCACGAGGCAGGGTATTTTTCTCGCCGTCCAGCTATATAACCTGCATTGACGATTGAGCATAAAGAGGCGCGGATGGGATTTGCCTTGCAATACTTGCCGCAGGAGGAAGAATTCTGGAGAAAAGTTGTGTACTGTGACGAAAAAACATTTTCAACAGATAGTCATGGTTCCCTACATTGTTGGAAGCAGCGCGGAAAACGCTATGAAGAAGGAAATGTTTTCCCGAGCAAAGGTAGTGGTCACATCAATCTCGGTGTGTGGGGCTGGATGTCTGGCTATGGTGTCGGAGAATTGACTCAAGTAGATGGACGCTTTACTGGACAGCAATATTGCCAGATACTGGAAGAGGTGCTGCTACCCAGCGTTCGTGCGTATCTGGTTCCAGCACCGGAACCATTTTACTTAATGGAAGATAACAGTCCCATTCATAGGAGTAACGTTGTGGGAGCGTGGTACGAAGATCACCCAGAGATTATTAATCTAATTCTGCCACCACGTTCTCCTGATTTGAATCCGATTGAAAACCTTTGGGCAATAATGATTAACGAATGGGAGCAACGCAATGAAAGAACATTTGAAGCACTTTTAGCTCACACGAGGAATAGTTGGGAGAGCTTACGCCGAACACCAAACATTCCCTACAATCTGGCCTCTTCTATGCCGCAACGATTGCAAGAAATTATTGATGCTGGAGGAAGCTATACGAAATACTGATGTTAAAGCCATGACGTAAATGTGTATCGAATATATATATTTATGTTAATATAGAATTTTATTATATTTTTGTTTGACATCTATAAAAGTATATATTGTGACCATGAAAGAATTTTACTTATCCTTAGTTAGAATCTTTTCTTGCAATGTCTACGCTCATGAAGATGATAATATATGCATTGTTGAAACAAACTATGAGAAGGTAATAGTTTCAGGAAAAAAATAAAAACTGGCAACATCGAGGTCATCACATGTTTATGGGAATTGTCATATGATATGCTACCAATAAACTCTTATATACTACTATATACAGTATACTATATTACATAATAATTACGATGAACAAATCAAATGCAAATTTCTCTGATTCACGGCCCACCAGTCTTGCTTTAGACTAATGACTTTCATAAGATGGAATAGGTTTAACATAGTTCGTTTAATAGGTTACCACTTAAAACAATGGATAAACTATCTATTAGTGAGACGACCGTGACTTTCTCGAAATGCGAGCGCGTGAGAGTTTCACTGAGGAATTTGGTCATTAGATTCTTCACGTAGGATATATATCACAAACAACAATATTGACAACAATTCCCAACAATTACTTAATATCAATAATTGCATTTGAACAAATAATTTAGACCTGCGTCAAAATAACTTAGGTATCATGCCATGATTTGGGATATTTGCCGAATTAGTCGTTCTCTATAGTCTACACTCTACAGTATATATTGAGACGGTATAATGTAATGCCCAGCTAATATTATGATGACTAGGATTGCTCCATAACCATCCCAACATCCCGAAACTTGTTCCATTCTGCTTCTTAATCATTTGTATTTTAAACACTAAAATGTAGCAGAAGTGACGTAATAATGGACGTCATTGATTGTGTTGGAGCAGTTATGTGCACCAATCCGAACACACCTCCGCTGCCATAAGGACCGCCCATTTTATACCTAACAGACTAACTTGGGACGAGACAGAAGCGTGAGACTTCTTGTAAGCACTGTACAAAAGCAGAACCGTTGGTAGAGATCGTTGCGCCCTGAGCAAATTCCACGACTTGCACCACCCATCCCCTCTGTATTTATTTATTTACATTTAATATTGAACATAGATTTAGATATTATTTTGTGTTATAACAAAGACAGAGCCAAAACTTGATATATATAAATATATAATCACACAAACCCGCAGGGAAAAAAAATCATGTTGGCTGATGAATCCCTTTATTCCAAAGTCAGCAATGATCCACTAAAGACTTCCCAGGCTTCTTTTAATAAGGAGTTGGAAGGAATCTTTAAAGATTCTCTCGAACTTTTTCAAAGATTTAAATCTTATTTGCCCCATCTTCCTTATATATATGGGCTTCCAAAGGTGCATAAACCCTCAGTACCTTTGTGCCCTATTATTTCTAATGTGGAAAGTTCTACTGAACAGTTGTCTAAATGGCTCTCGAGCCTCCTTTCGCCATTAGTAGGCAAATCTCTGGAGCACATCTTAAAAATTCTGCAGAGTTTGTTGACAAACTTCGAGGTACAGACCTATCGGGAAAGAAATTGGTGAGTTTTGACGTGGTGTCTTTGTTTACCAGAGTCCCTTTGGATCTAACCTTGCAGTTCCTGGAAGAATGGCTTCATGATCATCCTGAGACCATTCCGTTTGATTATGGAATTACTGGAGCTTGTTAGACCTTGCTCGAAACATAACTATTTTTCTTTTAACGAGTCATTTTTCAGATAGAGGACAGGTTTACCTATGGGCTCTTCGCTCTTTCCAATTTTAGCTAATATTTTTATGGAATTTTTTTAAGTTAATTTTTTGCCAGAATCTTTGGTGCCGGGGTTCAATTGGTTCCGTTACGTTGATGACACGTGTGTTATTTTGGAATCTCATGTGGATCTGGATGAACTGGTGAGAGTTCTTAACAGTTTTGTACCCTCAATACAGTTTACGTATGAAGTTGAAAATAGTGGATCTCTCTCGTTTTTGGATGTTCTTATTTTAAGAGATTCCAACCAAAGACCTTCTTTCAAAGTATTTAGAAAGCTTACGCATTCAGACAGCTACATTCTTGCTTTTTCCAATCATTCTCTTTGTACTAGGAAAGGCATTATTTCCGGTCTCTTTTTGAGAGCTTTCAGGATTTGTGACCCCATTTATCTTGACGATGAAGTTTTACATATTAAAAGTATATTTATAGGTTTGGGTTATTCCAAATTGTTCATCGATAAAGCTTATTTCGCCGCTAGATCTTTCTTTTCTCCCAAAACTAGGAACCGAGATAATGTCGTTTCATTCCTGAAGGTGCCCTTTGAGGTTAACAAAGGGCTTTCCTCACTTTTGCCAAAGCAGATTAAGTTGGTCTCCGCTATGCCAAATAAAATGTCTTCGTTCATCCGTCATCCTATTACAAAAGCCTCCAACAATTCTGGCGTAGTTTATGAAATCCCATGTGGAGGCTCCCCTCAAAAATACATCGGGGAGACAATTGATTTTCAGAGAAGGATTAATTCCCACAAACGTGACCTGAGCTCGGGTAATACTTATAGTAGCTTAGTTCAGCATAGGGAACAGCATAATCATATTTTTAACTTCCAGGATTCTAAACCTATCATGAAGGTCAGGGACCAGGAACAGAGACAAATATACGAGGCATTTTATATTTTGGCAGAAAACACCACTTCAAATATTAAGTTGTCCTACAGTATGGATAATTTTATTTTTAACATTTTAAAATATTTTAGGGCAATTTCAGGTCGTGACCAGCTGCCAGATGTACAGGATTGATTTTTACTGATAAATTTCTCATCTTGAAGGTTTGAAATCTGAGCAATAGTTTGCCTTTGCAAACTGCCAGACGTACGACAGCTACCATCTTTCTGTCCGTGTTTTGCTTTCACACAGTCATTTTAACTTCAGAAGGTTTATAACTTTTTTAGATATTTTAACTAGTTTATGGCTTTGAAAAGGGCTTGGTTGTGACTAACCGAAATTAATTAGCCTTTTTAAACACTTTTATAAGCAATTAAAGTATATATATATATATATATATATATATATATATATACGGTATATATATATATATATATATATATATATATATACACACACACACACACACACACAGGCGGTTTATGAATGTAAAAAAACGTTTTCATGCACATTAAATTTTAATAACATTATAACGTTATCAGATTGATGGGCATCTGTAGGTTTCATACGTCACTACTTACAGTAGAATATCTTCCAATTGGCAAATGGACGACAGCTGAGAAGAAAGCCATAAGAAACAAAGAAAGTTCACCGGCAGTTCGACCGTCACAATTATTAGTATAAATAAGATTCCATTATGATTACTGCAAATCTATATGAACAGCTACCACAATACAACTTTTTGTATACGAATGAATTTGAACCAAAAATAGACATTACACAACCAACCTCCACACTCCCTCATTCCCCTTCTCCACCTACCAGTCTTCTTTCTTTTACGCTTGCTCATCATTATCATATACTCATCATCCTTTTTAAATGTTTTTCGCTTCCATCCTCAACCTGTTTTGTTCTTCACATCCCCAGTTTGTGAGTGGTGAGAAAGTGTTTTGGAAACAGTAGACAATGATACTCCAGCTTTAGCAGCTATTTCTTCGAGTGTTGCCTTCTTTATGGAGAACAACAATTTTCAACCTATTCTTGTATGAAATTTCTTTATTTGGAGCCATTATACTATCTTATCTGTAAAAAAAATTAGAAGATGAGACATTTTTTGTATTAAAGTTTAACAAATAAGATGATATTTTTAAAGAAACTTGCGATTACATAAAGGTATAAACAACATGTGTAAGTCATTAAATCTATAAGACATGTTATTACATCAAATTGAATAGTATATTTACCAGTAAAGATCCTGGCCCTCAAAATTAGCCAAATCAAGCAAAACTGATGGTGTACTGATTCATTGGCATTGGCAGAATCGGCCATTTTTTGGGCATTGGCATCGGCCAAATTTAGCTGATTCTCTTACTGATTATTTGAAATTTTAAAGTTTTCACTACAAAACAAAATGTATATTTACAGAAAGTTGAACACCAATAAACACTATGATAACACTGGTCAACACTCATTTTATTGCCAATCATATTAGAGTGATTTTGGGGTAACTTTGTGGTGCTGATTCCGAATATGACATCGGTTTTGCTAGATTGGCTCTAATTTATGAGATAATTGGTACCCCATTGAAACACGTAAAAATGCAAAAAATTTAATGTTCAGGCGGAGCCTACTTACAAATCGCATTGAAATTGTCTCAAATCATACAAAAGTAAACACATGAAATACATAATGGCATTTTATTCGGTCTCACCATCTAGAATGTTCCGGTAGTTTCCCATATGCACGCGTTATGGTTACGTTTCCTATTAATTGAGGGTATTCATTATCTCAAGAACTAGAGCCAAATCGGAAAAACTACTTTCATTTTGGAATTCAGCAACCCCAAAATACCCTAAATTCGTACGAATTTCCTTGGCAACGAAAAAAAAATGTTTTTTTGTTGACCTGTGTAATATATACTAATTTCAGTGTAATTATATAAAAATATTTTACATTCACAAAAATGGCAAAGAATAATAATTTGTCCATAAATTTAAATTCTCTCGATTAGCTAATCTCTAAATATTATAAACTATTGTAATGTAATTGTATTGTGGTAGCTGTTCATATAGACTTGCAGTAAACATAATGGAACCTTATTACTGTATAAGACTAGTAAACTACATGGAGTTCAACGCCGTATACGATCATATTAATTGTTTATCTTTATGAACACAGACATTACATTATATGTTGTTGGACTCGGTTGTCCCCCTCCACCCCACCTTTCTCCAGTTGGGGTACCTTGACTAGTAGGTTTAGAGAGATGCTATTACGAAACTTTTAATTATTGTGCAGTTTATAAAAAAGATTTTGAAATTTACTTTTTAAGATTTAAATATGTAAAGAATTGGTTTTTATTTTCACTGCACACTTACTTCCTGTGACTGAGGTTTCTGTGGAGAGACTTTTTGGTCCTTCAGTACATCCTATATTCTTCAAGAAACAGAATGAGCAACTAAATCAAGTAACGCCTAAGTTAAGTTATAAAAATTATTCAATGGAAATGGATTGTTTTTCTTTTTACATAAAGGAAAACAGTACTTATTTGAAGGATAAACGTTTTTAAAGTTATTTTTAATGAAATATGAAATAAATACATCGGTTACATCTTAAATCACATCTCTGTTTCAAAAACCATTAGTAAATACAGGGCCATTTAAAATATTCACCTGATTTCAAATGAGAATATTTTTTAATGTTACAAATACAGAGTGATTTGTGATACATCAACCAAAAGAAAAACTGTCCAAATTTTGTCTCTCACCTCATAAATGCTCTATGTGACTTCCCCTAGTTACACGAGCAACGTCGACACGATAGTCGAATTCCTCCTATACTCGCTCCAGCATGTCCGTTGTCACTGACTCTACGGCAGTAACAATGCGAGTTCGGAGCTCATCCAAAGATGTGGGCAACGGTGGCACGTACACAGTATCCTTAACGTACCCCCAAAGGAAAAAGTCGCACGGTGTAAGATCCGGCGACCTAGGGGGCCAGCTGTGGAGCACCAAGTCATGGGGCCCACTGCGACCAATCCAACGGCGAGTGAGCACTTCGAACTGCCGATACCACCGATGGATGCTCTGAGCACCCGTTGGATCTGTTCTGTTCTGATCTTATAAAACTTGAAGATTTCCTCTTTCATTTGGTGCATGCCCAGTTGATGCACGGTTGATAGGTACGGAAGTATTCTCAGTTGAAATCGGATGAATGATTTTTAATAGCCCTGTATAGGAAAAGCATTAATTTTTTTTTTGCACTACGTGAGTTAAGTAAGTTTACGTGAATATAAAATTGGCAGGTTAGGTCGTGATATTTTCGTTAGTTAGCCTTATAAAGCTAACTAAGGAAGGCTGGGGGCCCTGATCTTCAGGTGATCCCAAATATTATATACATAATTTAATGTTAAATTGAAATATATTTGGAAACTTTTTCCGGTCATAAGACCTTTGATGTTGCAGAAGGTTAAATTATCCAACAAATTGCCTATATGGGTAAGTGAGGCTGAAATCATATCATGATATGGGACCGGACATATTGGAAAGAGAAGTAGAGATGGCTGTAAAAGACCTACTGTAAGAAATGACAAGGCCCCAGGACCAGATGATGTACCAGCAGAACTTCTGAAGAGTCTTGAAGGTGATGCTAGATAGGAGGTGAATGTATTGTGCAGAAACATGTATGAAAGTGGAGACTGGTCTGCTGACTTTATGAGAATCTCTATGATTACTATCCCCAAGAAACCGAGAGTCACCAAGTGTTCAGAACTTCAAACCATAAGCTTGGTCAGCCATGCATCAAAAATAATGCTAAGGATACTAACCAGAAGACTAACGAACAGAGCTGAGCAGTACATTGGAGAGGATCAGTTTGGATCTAGGTAAAAATGCGGAACAAGAGAAGCTATTGGTATTATGAGAATGATGGGAGAGAGAGTGCTGGAACATGATCAGGAAATGTTTGTTTGTTTTATTGACTCTGAAAAAGCTTTTGAGAGTTCAATGGAGGAAACTAATGGAAATATTGAAGAATATTAATGTTGACTGGAGAGACCGTAGGATGATAAAAAAATCTATATCTTGGGCAGACTGTGAATGTTAGAGTTGCAGGAGGAGAATCGGAGCCTGGATTGGTTGGAAGAGGGGTCAGGCAAGGAGGCTCCCTGTCCCCCGTGTTATTTAACATCTATGCGAAAGCAATGATAGTAAAAGTACTCTCAGATCTGGAAGAGGGAATCAGAGTGAGAGGTAAATTGGTCAAATCTGTAAGGTTTGCAGATGACAAGGCATTTGTTTGTAGTACTGAGGAAGGACTGCAAAGAATGGTCAATAGCGTGACAACAACGGCGGAAGAATTCGGAATGAGAATTAATGAGACCAAGACAAAGGTAATGAAAATTGCAAGAAGGAAAGGAGCACAAATGAACCTAACGATCGGAAATCGGACCTTAGAAGAAGCTGAGCAGTTTAAATATCTGGAAAGTTTATTAACCAACAATGGAGATTGCAATAAGTAAGTAAGATCTAGAATTGGTATGAGTAAGGTAGCTTTTGAGAGACAGAAAAGACTACTTACAGGTAAACTCAACTTGAAGCTGAAGAAAAGGTTTAGTAAAAAGCTTGATATGAAGTGTGGTGCTGTATGGAGCAGAAACATGGACACTGAAAACAACTGAAAAGAAACTCCTGGAAAGTTTTGAAATGTGAATTTGGAGAAGAATACTAAAGATAAGCTGGAGGGAACACCAAAGTAATGAGGAAATACTGCAACAGGTGAGGGAGGAAAGAAGACTCATTAAGGTGATAAGAGAAAGACAGAAGAAATGGATCGAACATGTGATGAGAGGAGAATGATTGTTTAAGGAGTTGATAGAGGGTAGATATTAAGGTAGAAGGCCGAGGGGAAGGAAAAGGAAAGCAATGCTGGATGATTTGAAGGCAGGCAGGAGCTACCATGAGATGAAACGGATAGCACAGGGTAGAACACTTTGGCGGGACACATGAGTTGGACCTGCCTGATAGGCAGAACACGATGGATGGATATAATACCAAGTATATATTAAGGTACAATATAGGTATAGGAATAAAATATTTTCAGGACAAATATAGGTACAGGTATAGAAATACAATTTTAATGAAGTATTGGTATAGAAATAAATTTCAAGTGGAATAGCTATAGAAGTTCCTTCCGGTAGCTATCCCTGAGCACCAGATGAGCTATCCCTGAGCACCAGATGAGCTATCCCTGAGCACCAGATGGAAGTGAATGCATGTTTACGCACGATCTTTGCAAAATGCAAAATACCCCAACCAGCATTCGAACCCTAGTGGGGTGTTTTACATTATGCAAAAATCATTCATGAGCCTTGGTTAAGCTTGGTTTTGCTTCCGCCCGAATTATTCATTCTGGCGAAGGTCAAGTTTGTCACTCCACCTTAGACCTAAGGTTTAACGTGGTATCCGAACCGGGAGTGATTGCTCTTTGAGTGGGTGATGTATGTCGATTTTTGTTGATAGCTTTGAACATATTGACAGCAAAATTGAATTTGTATAAGGCATTTAGTTTTAAAATATTTAGCTCTTTAAACAATGGGAAGTGTGATTTTGTCTGTTGTCATTATTTGAGAGAGTTCGCAGGTATTTTTTATGAATTACTTCCAAAGGATATTATATATATTTCTTTGAGCTTCCCTATGCTGTAATGCAATATAATAAACGTGGATGGATGAAGAAATAATATAGAGTAAGGAAGGGTCTTTTTAGTTTAAATAATATAAAGAGAAATCTTGATATTTTGGATTTGATATGTTGTACAGTCCCTTGCAATAGTTCCACTCCACCCTCTCCGAGATGTGGTAGCAACGCAATCCCTCTTTCTCCCCCACCCTTACTCCCTCCCTCTCCCCCTCTCCCTCTCGCTATCCCCCCATGTCGTCCTCCCCCTCTCCTTTCGCTCGCCACACCTCCTCTCTCTCTCTCTCTCTCTGTACCCTTCTCTTACCTCCTTGCTATTTTCTTTCGATTTACCTTCGTTCTTATTTTCCTTTTTCCTTCCCCTTCACTTCATACTAATACATGACCCTTCTCTTCCCCCTGCTGCTCCCCGATTATTACCTCCTCCCATGTCTCTCATTCCTCCCACCCTATCAACTACTTCTGTCATTAGTGGTTTTGTTTCTTTCCTTTTTACCTTCCCCTCCTCATCCATTCTCTTTTATATAATAACTAACTAACTCACTCACTCACTCACGCATTTAATTTCTAATAAAACTTCCTCTATTAATACTCAAAAATATATTAACAGCTTCCGAAAATGTTCGTGTATATCATTAATCTTGTTCCTATTTTAAATAAGACACCAAAAACGACGATATTACGAGATCAAACCGTCTACATGGAATCGCAAAATAGCCAAAATTAATCATCATAATGTAGAGGAATACGACACTTATTTGTAAGTATTAATATCGAATCACGATATGACAAAGAGTATTGCTTCACGAATGATCCCAAAATTTGAAGGACACTGTAATTCGGCGTATCAGATTACAGGTCGAATAGCATCTGGCGAAGGTCAAGCTTTTGGTCAAGCTTTTCACTCCACCTTAGACCTACAGTTTAATGTGGAATCCGAACCACGCCCCATCAGCAGCCCAGCGTCTTAACCACTTTTTTCATTGTGTGGAAGGATGAACAGCTGGGTTTTGCTGCGCGTCGGCTGCCGTCACCAGATCTTGATCCCAGGGCCGATGGATTCGCAGTCAACGACACTAGCCACTACACCGAGGCGCATATGTAAAAATGAATAATTCTTACATTCATTTTTGCATATAAAGTCCAAACTCGCATGACACTCTAACTATATAAAATGCAAGTTTGAAATTTTTTTTAATTTTCTTTCTATTTTATTTTTCTTAAGTAATTGCTGAATTATTTCTTTTTAAATTACATAATTATTTTTTAGATTAAGCTTAATCACGTAATCGTGTTAAATTCTGCAAATGTTCATTTTTTTATACGTTCACTCTTAGTTGTGAAAGATGAAGTCATAACTTGCCAAAACTCTAAAATGAACGTTTAATTTTAAATTTTGAGCATTTAATTTTGGCTCATATGCATGTTTAATTTTAATCCACAATAAAATGCATATTTCAATTTCCATTTTTAGTTAACTAGGCAAATCATGATAACATCAGATCTGTCAATATGCTGTTTATAAGAAAAATGTGACTTCATCTTCAAATATCTTCCTTATCTGCTAGTATGCTGTTACGGCCAAAATTTACCTTTATTTTCAAATATTTTGCAAAAAAAATTCAGCCTATTGAGAATAAAAACAAAACATGTCAACAATAAATAATAATGATGTTACCAAATTATCAGTATATAAACTCTTGTAATTTTTCAAATTGTATAATTATCATTCTGATTATTCTGATCTGACCTAGAGGCTGAAGCATTACCTGTAATATTTTAGAAGCAGTAAAATTCAGTCAGCAGATCTCTTTGTCTTCTTCTTTGAGCCCTACTTTCTCCAGAGAGCTTAGTTTTAAAATAGAATAAATAATTTTCAGATACACTACAAGAAGAATCGGGGAATCAATCGTCAGATAATTTAGTGAGTTTTCACAGAATCCTCCGACCAACTCCAAGAAGAAATCGGAGTGTAGTATAAAAAAAAATTACACGGTACCAGCTACCCCAGAATGAGAAAATCTGTTGTTGCCACCTAACCAGAACCCCAGTCAACCTCGAACCACCCAAGGCCACAGACGGAGGATTAACATATATTTTACAGGATAACTGCCCTGTTCATACAACCAGGATCATCAGACGGTTGTTTCAGGAACAAGAGTCGAGCTGCTGAACTGGCCCACGAAGGGGTGTGACCTAAACCCCATTGAAAATGTGTGGGCAAATGTAGTTAACGTTTGGGAGCCTGGGAAGGAGCGGACATCTTGGCACCAGCTGGAACACACCATGGCAGAGTGGGAACTTTTCTGCAGGAACCCACAAGTCATCTACAATCACGTGGCATCTGTTCGAATAGGCTACGAGAGGTTATTAATAATAACAGAGGATGGACCAAGTATTGAGTAATTGTGTATAATGATGTTCTTGTTGTGAGGTGGTAAATATATATTTATTTACTTGAACAACTGTCAGTTCCTTATAATTTGAACATTGTTTTGTATGCTGTTAAGAAAATCCCTAAATTTACTTGATTCATGTTTATTTTTGTAATAAAAAATTGAACTATGTTATCATTATCTCTATGGATAGACCTTTTTCTGGATAGTCATTTGTTGATGATGCCTGGACTTTAAACAGGAATGTTATTGCCTGTAGGAAAAGTCGATACTACAACTTATCTTACACTTTAACTATAACATAGCCACAGCAAAATCCTATGATTGAAAGTTTTTAAAGTATCCCACGTTTGTGAAATAACCTAACTACTCTATTCCCTAAATTTAGGAATAATGCATGAATAAAATACATAGTCGTCCTAGCATTACCACCAAAACTACAGTGACCAATATATTTACTTTGTCATTGGTTTTCAAAAAATAGAAGAATTACTATGACAACACCTGAGAGGGGGAGGAGGAGAGGGAGGGAGTGAGGGTGGGGGACTGCCACATATCAGAGAGGGTGGAGCGGAACTATTGTAGATGACTTTTTAAATTTAGTTTTTCGTTTAAATTAATGACAAAAACTTTAACCTTATTCACCCTTGCAAGAGTAATATTCCCAATTTTTATTTGACAGTTTGTATTAATTTGTTTTGGATGGCGATAATTGGATGGAGTGTTTGAGTTTCCCGACTTGAATACAGGGCATACTCTTGCTTCCTTTCGACGAGGGGTGGGGAATCTGCATAATGAGTAATTAAATTAGTGTAATTTAATTGCCTGCAGACAGTTTGATTATTTAAAGTCATACAGTATTTACATCTTAATTATGTCCCAAACTATTTTTAAAGCTGCAATTTGCCCGCTAGAGAGTATTTTAGTTGAAATTTGCCGCCACACAATAAAAGTTCCCACCGATACTTTAAACTCTCAGGGAATATACCTAGTATTACTGATTCATTCATTCAGCTTACTGAGTGGTATTGCAATTTCATTGGCTATTAATATGTATATTTTTACCAGGGATAGTATTGATGTCAGAATCTTTGTTTTTTAGATTTTTTATTGCTGGAGAGATATCGTATAGTGGAATTGGATCAAAGAAAAATGAGTTTGGATTTGGTTGTGGTATAGGGTGGCCATTTAAAAAGGAGGACACTGCGTATGTGGCCGTACGTTAACATATATATATATTAGGGTGACAACTTCTTTAGGGATAAAATTTGAAATTCAAAAAAATTTGCCGGCCATTTGTCTAATGCTGCCACCCTATGAGGAAACACCGTAGACGAAATCTCATGGAATTCGGAAAGCATTTAGGGGTGCCTCGAGTCACATGAATGAAACTGTCGCGCGGAAGAAATTTCAAGAATGAACGAGTTTCGACAACGCTTCAAAAACAAAAATGTTTCGAGAATGCAAGTGTATTATATAATTTAATAAGAATTGTTTCCTTTATTTCATACTATAGATTATGCAAATCGATTAATTTATTTCATTAAATTAAAATTTTCATAAATAAATCGCTAAATAATATGATGTGTATCAATCTCCCAAATTGCACCTGGAACCAATATGGTGGTATGAAATCAGGGACAAAAAGGTCCAAATCAAAACACCTGAATGAGTTTATGGAAAAACTGCTCCTAGTACAACATGTCCACTACCCAACTAGAAAAAATAATATCCTAGATTTAGTGCTGACAAATAATGCAACTACAATTGACCACATTGTTATAACACCAACTATACACTCCGACCACAATGTCATGCACATATTCACAAACTTGTCCCTCCACAAATGTAAGCAAGACCCATGCCAAACGAACTTGCCATACTCTGACCTAAACCTGCACAAGTCAGACTGGACATCAATAAATAACTGTCTGGGAGAAATAAACTGGGAAGATGAATTAGAAAACCTAAAGCCAGAAGAATGCTGGAGTAGAATACAATACCTGCTATCATCAGCATTATACAAACACACACCAAAGAAAAACGATAGTGCACAGAAGCACCGGACAAAAGAGCACAGATACAGAAGGACACTTATGAGAAAGAGAACAAAGCTATCTAAACAACTGACAAAGCAATTAAGTGATACAAGACATAGTAACATCCGGAATCAGATACTGATGTTAGAACTTAAAATAAAGGAGGCAACCATAAGAGAGAATATTGATAATGAACACAAAGCTATTGGCACTATAAAGAAAAATAGCAAATTCTTCTTTAGCTATGCTAAACGCAAAGCAGTTATCAAAACGAGCATTGGCCCATTGCTTGCTAAAGATGGACTAACTCTCACATCTAATACACAGGAAATGGCAAACATTTTACAATCTCAATATGCTTTAAGCTGGAGTACCCCTGTAGTAGCAAAGAAAATAAAAACTACAGCATTTTTTGATAGAGAAGAAAATGACCAAGACAGACCATTATTGGAAGATATACAAATAACCACTAGAGATATACAACAGGCAATAACAGAGCTACCGGGGAGTTCAGCCCCTGGTCCAGATGGAATTGGAGCCAAGATTCTTAAGGAATGCAAACATACTTTATCTCTGCCTTTGAAAATCCTGTGGAGATCCTCACTAGACACCAGTAGAATACCACCAATCATGAAACAAGCAAATATTACCCCAATCTACAAAGGAGGCAAAAGAAAGGAAGCCAAGAACTATAGACCCATATCTTTGACTTCCCATATTTTAAAATATTTGAGAAAGTCCTGAAAAGGCACATTGTCAGTTTTATAGAAAATGAACATCTCTTAGAAGACTTTCAACATGGCTTCAGACACAAGAGATCCTGCCTTACTGAACTTATAGACCATTGCAATACAATCCTACAATACTTGGGAGAAAACCACAATGTTGATGTCATCTACCTAGACTTTGCAAAAGCTTTTGACAAGGTTGACCATGGTATATTATTCCATAAACTAAAAGAACTTGGTATTTGTGGAAAAGTAGGAAAATGGATCCATGCCTTTCTCTCTGACAGAAAACAAATAACAACTGTAAATGGAGCAAGATCTATAGAAAAAGAAGTGATTAGTGGAGTGCCGCAAGGCACAGTACTAGGACCAATTCTATTCATTATAATGCTAAACAATATAAACTGTAACCTAGGAAGCTCTCTCCTGTCATTCGCAGATGATACCAGAATACTAAGACCAATTACAGAAAAAGAAGACTGTGTAGAGCTACAAAAAGATCTACAAACTATATATGCATGGGCAGATGCAAACAATATGGCCTTCAATGAAGACAAATTTGAACTAATTAAGTATGGACCAAATAAATACCTGAAAGAACAATTCAACTACACTGGACCCACAGGAAAAGATATTGCACAAACTGATCATGTCAGGGATCTAGGGATTATATTATCTGAAGATGCAACATTCAACAGGCACATTGACAAAGTAACCTCATCATGCAAACAACTAATAGGATATATACTGAGGACATTCAGAACTAGGGACAGTATGACCATGCTTACCCTGTGGAAATCACTTGTCCTTCCACGCATTGACTACTGCTCTCAATTATGGTTTCCCCACAAACAGAATGAATTGCAAAAAATTGAGGGCCTACAAAGAACCTTTACCTCGTATATTAAACAACCTGATGGGCAACAGGTGAGTAAAAACAAATTAAACTACTGGGATAGGCTTAGAGGCCTCAACCTTTATTCCATAGAGAGAAGGTTTGAGAGATACATCCTAATCTACACCTGGAAAATTCTAGAAGGGCTTTTAGTTGCCCCCAATACTGAACCAATTGTGCCCACCTTAACAAGAACTGGCAGAATGTGTAAAAAATATCACCTCCCACCAAACAGTCGGAGAAGGATTCAAACCCTTCAATATAATAGTATCTCTAGGCAGGGTTCTCGCCTGTTTAACTCCTTGCCTCAGTACCTTAGAGATATAAGTGCAGTCCCAGTAGATACTTTTAAAAAACACTTGGACACGTTTTTAGCCAACATACCCGACCAACCCACAGTGTCAGGGTATTCCTCTGCCAGACCAGCCCCCACAAATTCAATAGGGGACCAAATCGTATGGCAGGAGCAAGAGAAAAGAAGGGTGGCGACCCCGTCGTGGCCCCGCCTCAGGAGGCGCTGAGTGGACTTCGTGGGAGCAGCGCACCCTTGAGGCAGAAGCGCTTTAAGGTAAATTTAAGGTAAATCTTTGGATAATCAGCTTTTGGTGCTTCAAGTTCATTTTGCATACGACTGCCTGACTGAAAACAACGCTTAGAAGTTCTCTCCCGATTCTTTTAAGATATCTAAGGTAATATTTTTTATTTTGATACATTGATTATATTATTATTGGAAATTGTTCTAGAAAAAGGGAGGAGGGGAGTAATGGGAGGAGTTGACAAGAAAATGGCTCATTCTGTCATGCGTCGGGAACAAACTGAAAGACGCCTAGCTCAGCACCAACCTCAAGCCAATATTACTTTTGAAAATATTGAGCTGGAATCTTCTTCTACGTCTGAAGCACCAAGTTCTGCGCCATCATCTGAAGACTCACCGCCCGCCTCTCCTGAAAAACGCGTGTTATGCTCGTGGCACTATCCAAGTCATCACTCCCGAATTGGCAAGTACATTGGATCGCACAGGAATCAGTCATCGTTCAGCACACCGGATTATCGACGCTACGGCTAGAAGCCTCGGCCATAACTCACAAAAACTCGCGCTCAACTATGAAACCATTAGAAAATCACGAGAAAGGCTCCGTTCGGCGACGGCAGAAAAGATTAAACAAAGGTTCACACCCAACGAAGTGCTCACTGTTCACTGGGACGGAAAAATTCTACCAGACGATGAAGGTGGTCGGTGTGACCGACTAGCCATTTTCGTAACCGGAGTTGATACCGAGAAGCTCTTGGGTGTACCTAAGCTGACATCAGGAATGGGTGAGGTCATCGCCTCGGTGGTACATGCTGCGCTCAAAGAATGGAATGTGTCAGGAAAGGTATCAGCTATGAGCTTCGACACTACAGCTTCAAATACTGGTTACTTGTCTGGGGCATGCGTAATTTTGGAGCAGAAACTCGGCCGCCGACTCTTATACCTTGCATGTCGCCATCACATCCTAGAACTTGTCGTTGAGAAGGCGTACATGGAATGCATGGGACCATCATCTGGTCCAGATATCCTCCTATTCTCCGCTTCAAAGAGACGTGGAATACAATTTGCCAAGATAAGTACAAGACCCTGTCAGACCTTCCATCGAGTCTGAATGAGAATCGAGAAGAACTGATCGCTTGCTGGAATCTATATCTGACAAAACATCAGCCGAGGATGATTACCGTGAATTCTTGGAGTTGTCGATTACAATCCTTGGAGGTAATTTACCTAACTTTAGGTTTCGGCGACCTGGAGCACTTCACCGAGTACGTTGGATGGCAAAAGTAATTTATTCATTAAAAATCCTGCTGCTTTCCCATCAGTTCAGACTTACAACTCGTGAAATGTCTGGCTTAAAACGATTTGTATTTTTTGCCCTGGAGTTATATGTCAGCGCGTGGTTCACGGCCAGCAGTCCTTCATCTGCTCCCGCGAACGATTTGAAGCTTCTTCAAGACCTAGCAAAGTACCACGATGAAAAGATCTCAGCATCCTGCCTTAGTGTCCTCGGTCGTCACTTATGGTACCTCAGCGAGTACTTGATTGGTCTCGCACTCTTTGATAAAGGTATCAATGCAACGACGAAAAAGAATATCGCTCGATCAATCCTCGAAAAAGAAGCTGCTGAAGATCCTCCAAAGCGAGCCCCAATACCTGCTGTTTCTTCCATTTCAACAAAGCAGCTCTCGGACTTTGCCTCGAAAGGATCAAAGCTTCTCTTTGAACTTCTAAAATTAATGATGGTTTCTTGTCCAAGGAACCAGAGACCTGGCCGGACGACGAAGATTTCAAGACTGGTTTGACTATAGTTGAAGGACTAAAAGTCGTCAATGACATGGCAGAGAGGGGAATTGCCTTGATCCAGGTCTTCAATACAAAGATTACGAAGAATGAAGAACAGCAGCAACATCTCTTGCAGGTTGTTGAGGATCATAGGAAGTCTCAGCCTGGTACATTGAAAAAGGGGTATGGCTTGAGGAAAAGCAAGAATTAATGGGTGGTCTACAATTGAATGAAAGACACCCTGGAATATATTTAGTAAATATATTATTTACTTATTACGATTGGAGTACGCCTACACTTAAACCTTATGAACTAAAACTAACGTTTATTTACATTAATTAAAAAAAATATTAATTTATTTTTACTAGGTAATGAATAATTAATTTTTGTTATAAGGAGAATTATTTACCTCACTTGAGACACCCTTAAATATTATCTGAATGACCTAATATTTACAGTACATTGTTTTCTCATGTAGTAGCAGCATTGAACAAATGGCCAATAAAAAACTCCAACTTTCGATTTTTATTGTCACCCTAATATATATATATATATATATATATATATATTATATATGTTAACGTACGGCAACATACGCAGTGTCCTCCTTTTGGAAATTTGGAAATGGCCACCCTAATGACAGAGTGCTCAAAAGGCGGACTGTCCGCCTAAAGCCGGACGTCTGGCCACTCTATTGTGGTATGTATTAATTATCGGTAGCGAGTGTCTGTAATTGGGATCGAGGCTGCAGTATTATGGTGTGTCAATTTTAGTAAAGTCAACAATTCAAAAACTACTAATGCTCAAATGATGTCATATCATCTAGCAAACTTAGAAACATTTTTAGTGTTGTTTAAAAAAGCCATTTACCTACTTATATTTGACCATAAAGTTTTGAAATATAACCTAAATATGACTGTAGCATCGTATATCAATGTGCCATTGATATGTGTGGTCAACTTTGTTTATTTTTGGTGTGCAGTATGGTTTCTAAGTTTCACATAGTCACAAATGCTGGAGTTTTGATTGTGAATGCATTGTTTTCCCTCCTTTTTGACAATTTTGATTACTTCGTAATGTAAATGTTGTGTAATTCAAATTATTCGAAATGTTATGTGTGACCCAAACTTTCTTTATATTTTGATATGATAGATATCTGAAATTGTCATTACTTTGAATAATTAAGTCTTGTACCTATAACAACACACTCTTTTATCTGAGCTTATAGGAAGATATTAAGAATCTCAAATGACTTAATTTTATGTAATTATAATCAGTAGGCCTATCCAAATTGCAATGACATTTCTTTTGTTCACAGATCCACAAGATGAGTCAGAAAGAAATCAGAACCCGAAGCAAATCAAGTTGTTACCTAAGTCATTTGGTGGGGACTGGGAGGGAACTTCCCCCTGCTGAGCTGCCCACAGCCAGAGATCTGCTGAGGTATGGTTTTTTGAGGAGAGAGATGAGTGAGGAAGACAGGAGGAATTACTCAGTTAATGACCTGATTAACAATGGCATTGTTCCAGGGCTACTGGCTCGGTGGAAAAAGGCCAACGCTCTATTCACAGGACCTGTAATCAACACTGAGGTCAGGATCAGGGCTAAAGTGAAGGCACTGTGGGATGAGGCAGTGAAGGTGTCCATTGGCAATGTGAAGCTAGAGGTCAAAGATAGGTTCATGATGAAACTGGACAAATTGGTGGACATCCTGACCTGTCACTGTGTGATCAGGAGCTGCAGTGAGCTTGGGTGCAACCCTGTCTGCAACAGTGAGGTTCACATTGACTACAGCTGCAGGAGCGAGCAGAAGATACCAGTGCAGGAGCTTGCCTTCATTAAAGGTCAGAGAGAAAAGGTGGGAAGTGTGGGGCACACCAGATGGGTCTAGCTGATCACCCTGAGACCAGGAGACAGGAAGCAGTGCTGCAGAGACAGGAGCAGAGAAAGAAGGACGAGGAGAAGAGGAGGAACAGAGGAGTCAACCAAGAAAGAAGAGAAGTTGAGGGAGGAGTCACTGCTGGAGATGGAGTTGGAGGAGACTGGAGATATACTGGAGGAGGCAGGGAGGAGAGAGGAGGACGAAGACTTCATACCAAAGGCTGCGACAACTTCTTCCTTGCCTGTGGCTAAGAAGAAGAAATACAACACTGAAGATATCACCAACATAGCTCTGGCTAGCTTGAGACATCACACTGGGCTGAGAGAGACTGCAGAAATTGCCACTGCTGCCTCGATTGATGCTGGTCTTATCACAGAGTTTGACACAGCACTGGTGATTGACCACAACAAGGTGAGGAGGGCTCAGGAGAGACTGACTAAGGAGCTGGTCAAGAAGTTTGATGAAGAGATTAGGGAAAATGGCATCACCTGTATCTTCTTTGATAGGAAAAGAGATGACACCAAAGTGATGATGGAAGCTGAGGGCAGTGACAAGCAGCTTCCTGGCCTCATTAAGGAAGAACACTACACAGTGTGCAATGAACTAGGTGGGAAATATTTGTAGCATTTTGTACCAGAGGAAGCTGCAGAGGAGAGAAGTCATGCTGAGGTCATTGCTGATCATCTGGTGAACTGGCTAAGAGAGAGAGGAGCAGACCAGACCCTTTTGGCCATAGGAGGTGACAGTACTAATGTGAATACTAGCTGGGAGAGAGGAGTAATGCATTATGTGGAGGTCAAGCTTAGCAGGAAGTTGGTGTGGATTGTCTGTGACTTGCACACTGGGAGCTGAGTCTCAGACACCTGGTGTCTGCACTGGATGGCAAGACATTGAGCAACAACAAGTGGCCTGGGCCCCTAAGGAGGATGTTAGACACTGCCACTGAGCTGGAGATCAACCCAAACTTCACGAGGATCACTGTTGGTCCTCCTCTACCCCATCTCAGTCAGGAGGTAGTCAATGACCTCAGCACAGACCAATCATATGGTTACAGAATCATCACTGCCATCAGATCGAGAGAGGTACCTCAGAGTCTAGCTCTCCTGGAGATTGGGCCAGTCTGTCACAGTAGGTGGGTCACCACGGCTCTAAGGTTCTGCAGATTGTGGATTTCCAAACATGGGCTGGAGGGTAGGAACCTGAAGAATCTGAGGATAATTGTGGAATTCATAGTGGCAGTCTACATGCCAAACTGGTTCAACATCAAGTTAAATCACAGCTAGGTGGAGGGGTCCCAGGCATGTACTGTACCAGCTGGAGCTGCTCAGAAGTCAGAAGAAGGAGATGATAGGAATAGTGATGCCTACAGTGAAGAGATCAGCCTGGTATGCACACTCTGAGGCTGTGCTCCAGGCCATGCTGTGCAGTGAGGTGGAGGAGGAGAGGAGGGAGTGAAGAGGATACTGGAAATCAGAGGTGAAGGAGAGAGGACACACAGGTAGGAGACTGCAGTGTCGGACCCAGGAAGACTCCTGACATCAACCCAGATGCCACCAAACTCTCGGGGCTTATTGACTGGAACTCTGGCGTGACTGAGCCTCCTCTGACCTGCTCCCTTACCACTGCTGCAATCAAGGAGTTTCTAGATAGACCAATGGAAGTTCCTGCATGGCCCTCACACACAGAGTCAGTAGAGAGGTGTGTAAGGATGACAACTGAAGCAGCACAACATGTTTACTCACAAGAGAGGAGGGAGGCATACATCAGTGGCCAGGTGGCCAGTAGGGAGCTCATGTCCAGGAACAAGAGCAAGGCAGACCTGGCATCCTTGGCAAAGTTCAAGAAACCTATCTATGTTTCTAAGTTTTAATATTGAAATACAATCAAGATGTTTTTAATTGTATGTAATGTATGTAAAATGTAGTTATATACAATAAAAAAATACTTGCAAAAATTGCTGATTTTTCGTAAACTTCAACTTCAAATATAAGTAGCTAGGAGTGGTCAAATCTGGATTTTAAAGCAATATTTCGATTTATCACATAACAATGCATCATTTGGTCACTGGTAGTCTTTGAAAATCTAAAGATTTCACTTTGCTCCCTAAAATTGACACACCCTACTGCAGTATTGGAGCCGATATTTGCAAAGTTGATGTTTAATAAATTGGCTATGGCTTTGGGGTTACTGTAAGAATTTTCGCCTTGTGTGAGGGAGGACAAGGATTTGTTTTAACCTTCTTTGTGTTAATTAATTCTTTCAGGGTGTTCCATAATCTTTTTGGATTAGGTTTTTTTCCATCAATTTTAACAATAATGATCTGCTTTTTAACAACTGCATTAAGCCTATTACAGTAATTTTTGTATGTCTGTTCGGTAATATCAGTTTTCCATAGTTTGAAGAGTGTATGGTTGCGTTTAATACTTACATTGAGTGCTGGTGTGATTCATTGGTTGTTGTATTTAGTTTTAGATATTACTTTTGATTTAAGAGGAAAGTTTATGTTGAATGTATCCATTAGTGTGTCTGAGAATGCTTGAAATTTTGTTTCAATGTCATGTTTGCTTTCGGTTTTTCTAGTCCAGTCCAAAGCTGTTATTTCTCTCCGGAACTTCAATTTTCTATTATAGCTGTGAGATCTATGGTCAACTTTTTTACTTTCCTTTGCTGATAAATGGGTGATTAGTATGGTGTACGTAGGCAAGTGGTCTGTGATATTTAATATAATTATACCCGCGATGCAATCAAGCGGGGACCGCACCCTGATCTGATCTAGCAGAGTTGAATTTTTAATGTCATTGTGAAGTCTAATTGACTTTGTAATAGCTAATTTAGAACCATTTGCAGTTATGATAGTGTGAAGAAAGCTTGCGTTATTTAAATGTTCTTTTGTGAGATCAGTATTTAAATCTTCAGCAGTAACGCAACTGTTACCAATATAATTGGAGGTTAGAATTCTATCAATATCTGCAATAAAAGTTGGTATGTTAGGGGCCATTCAAGTATTACGTAACACTTTTTAGAGATAATTTTAACACCCCCTTCCCCCTTGTAACGCTTTGTCACAGTGTGAAGCCTCCCCTAACTTTAATATGTAACACCTGGTCATAACCCCTCCTCCGACTTTTAATTAGGACGGGGGATCAGGGTCCTTTAATACGCTTTTCGGCACCTAGGCCTAATCAATGTCGAAAATTTATGTGTGTTGGTACCAGTTCTAGTGTTTTATTATGCTCCTTTAAGCAATCACAGACATTTTACGTACATTAATTAGCTACTAGACTGGCAAGTGGCAACACACCCTACAATACACAAGCAATGTGTTATTGTCCTGACTGAAGCGATTGCAGAGGTATGGATAAAAGGGTCACTGGTTTTAGAGGTATTTGTAAGCCACCATTTGGCAACAGTACATCAGCTGGCTCAGTTGACTGGGCCATAACGTCAAAAGGAACTAATGTGTGCCATAGGGTGTGTCACTTTTGGACTTTTTTTGAAAAGTTATGGTGCTTACCCCTTATATTGTGACAAATTGACCAAAGACCATGAATAAACTAAAAAAAAAGACAATCGGGTAATATTTAGGGTCCCCGCCCCCATTTGAAAACTAAGCCCCTATTCACACAAAAAAATGGTGATTTTTGGAAATATTTTTGGTCATAGTTTCCTTACTAATCATCGTATTTCAAAAGTTTTGCTACCAAAATGTAGAGAATAACGGTATCCTCTTATTGTGAACTTTTAAAACTATTTTAGTTGTACACGGTGCTGATATTTGAGTGGACCTTATGAAATTTTTCTGTCTGTTTTCATTTCTATAACATTTATTTACAGTATTTCCAGGTTTTATGTACAAAAAGTATGCAAATATAACCAAATGTATGATAAATTTGCTTTTCTTTCAGAATTCTATTGTAGATTTGCTTAATTTCATAGTTTATTGAAATTAGTCAATAGTCATGGCTAACAGTAAGCCAATATTAAGAACAGACCTAAGAAAATATGATTCTTTATTGGGAAAGTTAGTGGAAGACATATGGGCAAGAGAAGGAAGCATGCTTCCAACGAATAGTGAAGTTCTCAGTCACTTTTTCTTCTTGAGAAGGGATCAAATGAAAAGCGACAACGTGTCAAAGGAAGAAAATATTTTTAGAGTATTAGATAAGGTAGAAAAGGTGTGGATTATGGCTGGCATACCATCAAAATCCGTTAGAAAGCAGAAAGGACCACAAAAAATGTTGTGGGATTTGATAAAAGAGCATGAGAAGTTGGGTAAAAAATATAAAGAAGAAATGTTATGAAACCCAAAAAACATCTTTTCTGTCTCGTTTAGATAACTTATTTGATATATCGACTGAAAATGTATGTAATGAGATCCAAAATAATACATTGAGAACTATACAACAGAAGAATGAGGATCTTCGCTTTTTGGAAGATCAGCGAAGTGCTAGAATATAATTCTCTGGGTCCGATCGATAAAGCTTATGTAGCCAAACTGATCAAAAACACTGCTAGAATAGAAGGTGAAGAACGAAGAAAATTGAAAGAAAAAGAGCGAAAGGCATTAGAAGAAGAGACACACAAACTTGAATCATCTGAAGGCGAGTTAGTGGACCAAAGTAATGGTTGGTGAAGTTGATTTTACTCCGAGCCCAGGCCCATCAAAACGTCCTAAGTTACTACAGTCAACATTAATATCTAATACAGCTGATCGTTTAGGACTATCACTCGGACAACGCTCGACATTTGCATCTGTGGTAGCAGCTGAACGTGGGCTAGATTTAAAAGAGATGTCATTATCGAAAAGTACTTCTGCGCGAGCTGCGAAGAAGTCGAGGAAAGCTAATGCTGACACTATTAAAGAGTCGTTCAACCCACCTCAATATTGTGTAGTCCACTGGGACAGCAAAATGATACTGAATGTTTCAGGAGGAAAGTAGGATCGACTGGCAATACTTATATCGGGGGAGAATGTTGAGAAACTTCTCTCAATACCCGATATCGGTGTCTCAACTGGCTCGACACAAGCTTGTACTGTTTTTAGCACAATCCAAGAATGGAAATTACAGGATAAAGTTTACGGAATGGTATTCGATACTACTTCATCCAATACTGGCTGGATAAAAGGGGCTTGTAAAGTACTGGAAGACCTCTTTGAAAAAAAATTATTATGGCTCGCTTGTCGCCACCATATGGCAGAACGAGTTTTGTCAGCAATGTATCTAAAGGTATTTGGAAAATCTACTTCACCCGAAAACGAATCTTTCAAGACTTTCAGAGATGTTATATGGGAGAAGCTAGATACTAAGCAACCCTTCAAACAGCTATCTATCAATGACAGACATCTGAAGGACCTGAAAAAATGCGTCATAGATTTTATGACAGATTTGCCCAAAGATAACCAGAGCCTTCCCAGGGATGATTACAAAGAAGTAGCTGAAACAACTATGTTCGTTTTAGGAGAAATTCCTGCCAGAGGAATACACTGGATCAAGCTAGGAGCTCTCCATCACGCCAGATGGATGGCTGTCATATTGTATACGAATAAGATGTTAGCATTTTCAGACCAAGACGGATATGATAATGTTACAATAAAAAAGCTGGAGAGAGTATGCTTGTTTACATCGCTGATCTACTCCAAGTACTGGCTATCAGTCACCAACCCACTTGAGGCTCCTGAAAATGACCTCCTCCTATACAACGAATTAGTTCAGTACAAAAATATTGACATGGAAGTAGCGGAAGCTGCCCTCAACACTCTAAAAGGTCATTACTGGTACCTATCTGAAGAACTTGTAACCCTTTCTCTCTTTGGAGATTTACCTCATAGTGAAAAGGACAAGGTGGCCAAAAAACTTTCCTCTTTCAATCAATCACCAGAATTCAAACAGGGTAAGCCGATATTTCCCATCCTAAAAGAACGAATTAAAATTCAGCAATTACTGTAGTTGGTCCAAACTCATGGTTTGTATTCAAAGTCCTTGGTTCAACAGGAGATTGGATAAGGACTCCAGCTGTAACGTGGGACAGCAACAATGATTTTCAACGGATGAAGAGAATACTCTCTTCAACTAAGGGGTATCAAACTTTTGCAGGATTTCCATGGCTCATGTAGGGATGAAGGTGAATTTCAGGCATTGCTTCAAGGTGTAGAGGAAAACAGGCGTGTTTTCCCAAAGTTTTCCAAACAAGGTCTCTTGATAAATGCAAAAAACTTCACTTTTTTCTACGTGAAGGTCAAAATATGAAAATAAAAACCCACTCTAATAGACAGAGTTTATAAACTCTGTCTATTAGAGTGGGTTTTTATTTTCATAAGGTCTCTTGAATTTGTAATTCCTTTCCATTTATAATTTCATTTCATTTACAATTTTTCATTATAATTTCAAGAATAGCACTTTGTTTCTATTTGATTAAAATTGTTTTGTGTTTGTATTTCATAATAAAAAATAAAAAAAAAGATGGGGCTTTTCATATTTTTTTAGATTAATACAAATTTAAGTCTACAGTTGTCATTTTTTTTTTTTGCTAAATTTACTAATTTTAATCTACTAAACATGTGCAAAGTTGTTCCCACTTTGAATCTTTAAACCAAAAAAGTGTTGCTCATTTAAGCCCATCTGCTTTCTTGATTTATATTTTCAAAGCCCATCGCCGCAGAGCTGCATTGGGATGATGCTCTATGGATGGCGGTGACATCTAAAGTATACAGGGTGTTTGAAAACTTTCTGTACAAATTGTAATGGGGGATAGGCAACACCATGACAAACCCTTTTCGTCTATAAGTGTATGTCCGCTGACGTCACCATTCGGCGCGAGAGGGCGCCGCTGCAATTGGCTAAAAGGTGAAGTGGGCTAGAATCGCGCTTGCCGCGGGCATTCTTAAATCGGACGTAGTACGCGTAACATGGAGCGCTTCACGACTGCTGAGATGGCTGACATGCATATGGTGTATGGGGCTGCCAATGGAAACGGAAGAGCTGCTGTGAGGTTGCACCGACAGCGCTTCCCAAACAGACGTGTGCCAAACCACCAAACGTTTGCGCATTTGCATCGGCGACTGCGAGAAACTGGAACATTCCATGCAAACATGCATGACACTGGTCGGGAGAGAAACGTGCGCACTCCTGACATAGAAGAAGAAATCCTACGGCGATTTGAGGACAATCCAAGCGCAAGCACGCGAAGTGTTGCACGTATCCTCGGTGTGAACCACGACCTGGTCTGGAGAGTGTTGCACGAGCAGCAGTTACATCCGTTTCATCGTCAGAGAGTCCAAGCATTACAACCTCGGATTACCCTCTTCGTGTGGAATTCGCACGCTGGTTTCTGCAGCAGACAGCGGTGCAGCCTAATTTTCCGGCTTATGTGCTGTTCTCAGATGAGGCCTGTTTCACACGTGAGGGTGTGTTTAACATGCACAATTCTCACGTGTGGGCGCACGCAAAGCCACATGCTACACGGGTTTGTAATGCCTGGACTCTCTGACGATGAAACGGATGTAACTGCTGCTCGTGCAACACTCTCCAGACCAGGTCGTGGTTCACACCGAGGATACGTGCAACACCTCGCGTGCTTGCGCTTGGATTGTCCTCAAATCGCCGTAGGATTTCTTCTTCCATGTCAGGAGTGCGCACGTTTCTCTCCCGACCAGTGTCATGCATGTTTGCATGGAATGTTCCAGTTTCTCGCAGTCGCCGGTGAAATGCGCAAACGTTTGGTGGTTTAGCACACGTCTGTTTGGGAAGCACTGTCGCTACAACCTCACAGCAGCTCTTCCGTTTCCATTGGCAGCCCCATACACCATATGCATGTCAGCCATCTCAGCAGTCGTGAAGCGCTCCATGTTACGCGTACTACGTCCGATTTAAGAATGCCCGCGGCAAGCGCGAGTCTAGCCTGGTGACGTCAGCGGACATACACTTATAGACGAAAAGGGTTTGTCTTGGTGTTGCCTATCCCCCATTACAATTTGTACAGAAAGTTTTCAAACACCCTGTATAAGATAATATTTTATTGCAGTTCAGAGCTTCCAAAGATATAAAACAGCAGCATTTTTCTCTTAGAAAATGCCTCAAAATGACCAAAGAGATATAAAAAATGTAATAAATTTAACTCAAAGGTTAATAACAACTATTCAGATTGAAGCGAGTAGAATGGGCGCAAATTGGGAGAGTGCAAGAATGTTGCAGAGACAACGATCAATGTTGCAAAGAGGGGTGGGGGGGTATGTTGCAAAGGAAGGGGGAGGGGTATGCAATGAATGGGGGTGGGGGTATGCAGTGAATGGGGGAGGGGGTATGCAATGAAGAAGGATGGGGTATGCAATGAAGGGGGGAGAGGGGAGGGAGAGGGGAGGGGTCTTCAGGGAGAGAAGGGAGGATGACCTCCCCCAAAGGGGTAGCCTTAACCTACGAGAGGAAGAGAAAGGAGAGACGGAGGAGGTCTTTGGGGGAGAAGGTGGGATGTATTCACTCCCCCAAAGGGAAACCTAACCTAAGTCTTAACCTAAGAAGGAAGGTGAGAGAGCTCTTTATTCCGTCGAAGTTCGCATCATTATGAAAGTCCCGAAGCCAAGCAGCTCTTATATAGAGGTAGGTTGAGTTACCAGTACCACTTTTTATTTTAATTGTTCAGGTATACATTATTAGGGTGAGTTGCTAGATACCACCATTTATTTTAATTTACACGAGTTACCGTTTTTAAAAGCAAATGAACTTTCTCCTTAATGTTATTCATAAAAAAAAATCACTAGACAATTGGCAAAAATAAATCGTTCCATTAACATATCTCTTAGCTTAATATTCAATTTACCATTCGTTTTCACTAAAACCTTAGAATGTATACCGTCTATTTACTTTTGACATTTCTTTTCTGTTCGAAACAAATGAAACACCATTCTGTTTATAAAATATTGGAAATAAATATATACACTTTTTAATTTACACGAGTTACCGTTTTTAAAAGCAAACGGACTTTCTCCTTTAAGGGAATTAAACAATTAAACGAAACCCAATATTAACTCTGTCTATTTACTTTTGACAATCCTTTCTTGTGATTGAAAAAAAAACAAATTGCATCAGAAAAATAACATTACAAACTTTATATATATATATATATATATATATATATATATATATATATATATATATATATATATATATATATAAATAAAATAAAAACAATAATCATTTAAACGTCGTTCTATTTACTTTTGACAATCCTTTACACACGCTGGAATGACCAAAATAAAAAAAAATAGTATAAGAAATATGAACGAGGAATTCTGTCTATTTAATTATGACAATCCTTTCTTGTGAGTGAAAAATCAGACTGCATCAGAAAAATGACAATACCTTCCTGATATATATATATATATATAAGATAAACAGCTGCGAGAACGGCTTTCTCCTTAAAGTTATTGAGAGCTAATTATTAAAACGAAACCCAATATTAACAATAAAAGACAAATGGCTTAGCAAAAGAAATCGTTCCATCAACATATTCTTTACGATTAATATTCAACTTACCATTCAATTTCACTAAAACCATAGAATGCACACTGTCTATTTACTTTCGACATTCCTTATATATATATATATATTAGAGGTGGACCGAATATTCGCATTCGCATTCGCATTTGCGAATATTCGCATCATTTTGAACATTCGCATTCGCATTCGCATTCGCATTTAGATGTGCGAATATGCGAATGCGAATATTTCGTGCTATAAGTAATGCATTAGTTTTTTTTCATTATAATTGTCGCAGAAACGGTTGGTGCGAAAATGAAACTGTTGGATGCTGCCACGTCTGTTTCCCGCAGTGTGTCGCTGTGTGCGTATGAGCGACGTTTTTTTCCTGACTAGCGGCAGATGCAGCTGTCGGTGTGCGGGAGCCTGACGAGTCAGTTACCCACGAGCCTTGGCTGAGTGAGGGTGCGTGCAAGTGTCCGTCTATAACCCTGTGTCGCCTTCAATTGCCCCCAATTCATTGTGTCAGGTGCTTTGTGATGGCGTCCTCCAGTGCCGTTTGGGACTATTTTGAGTTAGTATCAAATGATATTGCTAAGTGTAAGCTTTGTAAAGCCAATTATTCGCGAAAAGGAAGAACGACGTCTGGATTGCGTAATCATCTTAACAGCAAACACCCTGCAGAGTATAAGAATATGAGTAAGACCGAAGAAGAAGCGAAAGAAAGTAGCAAGAAGAGGAAGGCATCTCCAACACCAGCTACGAGGATGAAGCAAGCTACTCTTGAAATGTGTCTTGAAAAGACAAAATTGTGGGATGTGAACAACGCAAAAACAAAGAGCATGGACAGTAAGATTTCAGAAATGTTAGTAATGGATGATCTTCCATTTTCTCACGTGGAAGATATTGGCTTTGTGCGGCTCATGAAAGAAGCGGCGCCATGTTATCCACTGCGCCAAAGAAAGTATTACAGAGATAAAATTTGAGACAATGTATGATTCTGTCAGAAGTACAATTGGAGACAATATCAGCTCCCTCAAACAATCATCGAAACTGTCCTTCACCACCGATGAGTGGTCCGATACACAATCAGGTGTTTCGTTGCTGTCACTGACCAGTCACGCTGTGGACAAAGAATTCAAACGTCAGAGTTTTGTGCTCTGCGCTGAACCCCTCTCTGAACGTCACACAGGGGAATATCTCAGCCAAGTGTTTGACAATTTGTTGGAGAAGTGGAGTCTGTGCGCGGATGATGTTCACTGCGTCATGAGGGATGCAGGTGCTAATATGAAAAAAGCGTTGTTTCTTTCAGGTGTTAACAACACCAACTGTGCCAGTCACCAATTGCACCTTGTTGTCAAAAATTCTCTGTCATCTCAGAAAGCAGTCGTTGAAGTCATCTCAAAATGTAGGTCAATTGCGACACATTTCAATCATTCAACCATGGCCCAAGAAGAGTTTAAGAAAATTCAGGCTAGAATAAATGCTCCACTGCTTTCTGTGATTCATGACGTTCGTTCCTACTCGTTGGAATAGTACTCTGCAAATGATGATCAGAATGAAAGCTATCAATGAACCTCTCTGCTTGTATGCCACTGCAACCGGTAAGATCAAACCTTTAACACTTCAAGACAATTCAACTCTGGACAAATGCATTACTCTACTCCAACCATTCGAAGATATCACAAGAAATATCAGCAGCAACTCATCATCAATAGCGGACGTCATTCCTCTCGTGACCACTCTGAAGAAAGTATTGATGTCCAGTTTGTCCACAGCTGAAGAAAGTCATGGGATCAAAGCGATGCGAGAAACAATGTTATCAGAAATAACAAAAAGGTTCGATTCAGCAGAAAACAACGACTTGTACTACATTGCTACATTTTAGATCCTAGATACAAAGTAAAATTTTTCAGCTCTTCTTTTGTTACGGACAGGGTTAAAGTAGAGGTTGGATTAAAATGTGAAGCACTTAGTAAGGAAAAGACAGATTCTCAATCTCCAGGCCTTCGTGATGAAAAACCGCGCGATAAAAAACCGTCCACGTCTGTCGCCGAAGCTATGAAAGAAATCCTTTCCTCGAGCAGTGACGATGAGTCTGGAGAAAGGATTTCAGAACGATCTTCAAAGAATCTAGACAAGTATCTCAAGGAAAAACGACTGCCAACTGACGAAAATCCTCTGGAATGGTGGAGAGTGCATGCCGAACAATTTTCAGAGTTGTCGCAATTAGCAAGGTGTTTTCTTGCTTGTCCACCATCCAGTGTTGCGAGTGAACGCCTTTTCAGTGGTGCCGGTCTAGTGTACGATAAAAACGCTCCAAACTATCAGCGGAGAGAGCGGAAAAACTACTATTCCTAAAATATAATCTACCAATAGTAGAATTCAAGTACGAAAGAGTCAACCAGTGAGTGCCTAAACTATTTCTTTATCAATACCATTATCGGAAGATTGGGAATACTCTTCACAATGAATGAAATGTCTTATTTCTCTTGCCGACTAAACGATGCTCCGTGGCATTTATAAAGAATAGTCATCCTCTTTCAAGGGTGGAGGTTGGGGAAAGAGGTTGGTGGGATACATTATAAGAGTGGGTCCTCGTCCCGTATCCCGGTAACATAGAAAATTCAATGGAATTTATTCCTATTTAATTTTCTATGGCGAAACTCTTACAAGTTAACATTTAAAATTTTAAATACCTCAATTCTAATGATGAAAAACGAATATATTAATTCTAATAGTAATTTTAGTAAATATTCGCATTCGCATTCGCGAATATTAAAATAAAATATTCGCATTCGCATTCGCATTCGCGAATATCACAAATTGACATTCGTTCCACCTCTAATATATATATATATATATATATAATATATATATATATATATACTGAAATGTATATTAAATTTGGTAATAAACAATTATTCTCATACAATATCGTTTATTTCCACATTGTGTTTAGTCGGGAAGGAATGGAGACAGGATTGGGTAAGATTCATTCATGTTTAGCCCGAAGCTTTTTTTGGAGGCCTCAAAGCTTAACCGCAAAGATCCGTTTGACCTAAATTCTACGTTTCAGCTCGAGAAAACCTCCACTCGCATCATATATTCTTATTACTACTGAAGTTAAAAACTTGATTTTATATTATTTATTAAATGAGAGAGAGAGAGAGATATATATATATATATAGAGAGAGAGAGAGAACGATACACACACACACACACACACACACACACACACACATATATATATATATATAACGAAATGCATAAAAACAGGAATCTTGGGAAAGCTGAGTTTAGTATGGCGGCAAAACATGGTAATGCACAAAAATCTTCTAGATTTCCTAATGATGTTTGTGTCAGGATATTACTGTGCTGTTAATGTCAAAGTAATGAAGAGTAGCAGCGCTAATTTTGTTTCCTGTGGTACTGAGCTGAGTCACTCTGATGAATATATTCCTATAACGACTTGCATCCAAAAAAAGACTCAATTAGTATGGCAGCAAAATAATAAAATATTGTTGTGATGGTTGACAAATATTGCATAAAGGGGTGAGTTGGGAAAAACCGAGAAAAGTATGGATGCAAATATTGTTGTGGTAGAGATTTGCAAGTGCCAATACACAATGTGAGCATTAAATCTACGGAGAGAATATAAAGACACCATTAGTCGACCAAAGCATGGACCCATAATATAGGTGTTACGATTGGTACACAAACTTATCATAGCCCCGCCCAGTTACACTGACAGCCAATCATTACGAACCGGCTCTTAGTCTTTTGGGGCTGTGCTTGGGATCATGCGTATAAAAGGAAATATTTTCAGCTGGGAGTCAGAGTAATTATTTTCAACAGTGAATAAACCCTCCCTCCGCCATGAACCACGAGCTTCATAGTTTACCGGATTTATATGAAGATGATGACATTGTAGCATTGTCTACAATTAATCTTTTTAACGCGACTGACCGGGATGGATTATTTCCAACGCAAACCGCTGACGATATTTGCAATGACGCTCCTTACGATCCGACGCAGGGGACAGCCGTAGAAATGTAAGTGCCTATAATTTTATCCACAATTATAGATTAGTCTACAGTTATATCCTGTTTTGATTCATTGATTTTTTATAGCAATCTTTTGCATGTTTTTTATAAATTCAAATGTTATTCGTAATTATCTCTTAAATGAACTTCTCTGAGCGGTTCAAAGATATCTTCACATTATAATACTCTTACTATATGTATACTCTGTATATGTTTTTATTACAAAAGATTCAGTATGAACATTATTCCTTCTCCTTTAAGGTCGGATGAGGATTTGACACGTGTTATACAAACTTTTCGTTTTGAAGAACCCCGTGTCATGGACCTGAATACGGAGGATTTACCGAGCAGTCAGCCCAACGAATGTCACATCATAAACGAAATAATGTAAGTGTTTTTTTTTGTTTGATCTTTTTATGTGGGGAAGAAGACACAATGTATTTTCATCAATTTATTAAATGAAAGAAATCGTGTTTTTAGTACAATAACCATCTTAAACTACAGAATATACAAACTAACATTATTGGTTAGAAATATATATATATATATATATAATATATATACACAAGAACATAACATCATACTATAGAACGAGTACGCACAATCGGAAAACGGTTTTTTATCTGTCTGCATACCATTTCATCAATTTATTAAATGAAAGAAATCGTGTTTTTAGTACAGTAATCATCTTAAGCTACAGAATATACAAACTAACATTATTGGTTATATATATATATATATATATATATATATATACACACGCGAACAAAGCATCATACTACACAACGAGTACTCACAATTGGAAAACGGCATTTTATCTGTCTGCATACCATTTCATCGTTTCGTTGAGTGTGACACGGGTCGAATAATTTTTAAAAATTTATAAAGTCTTTGCCGCGTGACATATGCATGAGGAATGAAATGCAGTACATTCCACACGTATTACTAAAATAACCTTGTAATCGGAATGGGTTCCATACAACCGGGGATATGTAACTGATCGAGAAATTTTACAATAACAGGGTCACTCCAGAGTTGAGTCCCGAGTGACTGAAAATAGTACAGGCGGTCTCTATTTTTAAAATAGATTGCAAACCAATGAATCCCTTCATTACCGACGACATCTGTGTTCACAATAAGAATAAGGCTACCGCAATCTCGCGTAGTTGGCAAATTCAATGTTTCATTCTTCGCAAACACGCCGATAAATTTGGAACGTGTGATTCGTTCACTATTCATTACTCTCTGAAGTGTATTCGCATCCATTTTAAAAGTCAGTGATAACGCCCCTAAATCTGTCTACTTCTATTAGGGCTTGCGACTCGAGGTATACTAGTACACTAATAGGAGCGTCTATAGGCTTGTTGAATTCCAACCTGTCTGAGATGTTTCCACTCTGCTGTGGACTTAAATGTGTATTTACACTAGCAGATAAGTCAGGTGTGATGTCATACGGATAAAGGTTAAGTTGATCAATGAATTCTTTCTGTGTTACCCCATTCCCGAGCTCATCACAATCACCTGCAATATGGGCCAGATTACTATATGCTCTCGCGCAAAGAGGTAACACAATATCTGATGAATAGTCCGTATTCAATGTTCCTCCCAACGCAATGCCACTAACGTATAGAGTTATATTTTTAAGGCCGAAATTCTCGAATTTAAAGGCACTCTTTTTATATTTTCCATTCACCGAAGCATGGTTCTGCATTCCAATTAATATCCTTTTAGGAAGATTTCCCAGGGCGATGTTTTCTATCTGCTTCGATGTCAACCCTGCTGGCACCGTGTATAGTTTGATTTGTACTCTGTTAATAGGGTATTTTACTGTAGCGTTTACTAAATTTTTCTCAATTTCTAGTTGTTTCGGTAAACTTAATTTCACTCCCCGTACTCGGAGGTATGTCTCCATAATGTGAACCACAACGGGTTTTGCTCCCTCTTCTTGATCAGCATCCAGATTTAAGCAGATCTCAGGACTCGTGCGGGTGAGCTTTATTTTCGTATCTACCCCATTCACAAGCAACTTCTCCTGGAATGTGAAATCTGTATGCAGACGTCCAAAACACTCGTATATCTTCTTTTTAGACTTTTAAAATTTGTCCTTTATACTACTTTCGTTTTTAGTTTGATAATATCCCTTGGTACTTAAAAAGGTAGCCTTCGCTTCTATAGTAAAGTTGAGGACATTTTCTAGATAGGCTCGTAGGTGATAGTACCCCGTACCTGCCGATATGTTGACCTGATTTAAATATACGTCACACTGGTTGAATATGGAGTGCAGAAAGTTTGTTTCAGGGTATACAGCATATTTGTCATCGCAGTCCGTTCCATCAGAATGGGCTATACGTAGTTTAGCGTACACGTGCACACAGCTTGGATAAAAAAAGTAAGGGCCTGAACTGTGTATCACGAATTCTAGAGGAGCACTCGGGGAACTAATTGTGTTTAAAGGGTTAATTGTAATAAAGTCACTGTGTTCAATAGAAACTTGAGGTGTGGGCATCTCAAAGAGGGATAGCTCCGATTTACAGCATTGTGAACTACACGGATGGATGAAACGTGCCATGACGAGTTAGAAATAGTGCCTCCTTTCTCGACAAGTAGTAAACAAACTATGATTCATGAGATCAATGTCCTTAGCTTATATCAATCAAACAAATGGTCAACCATAGGTTTCATTCGCTTACAACACTTTTTTTAATATCCTTTTACGCTTAATGCCACGTGGTGGTAATCCCTTCTTCTGACCAGTCCTCTTCTTCCCACCACCACGCATTTTTCTCTTTGCATCTTTGACGCTTTCATCCCGTGCTCGTTTTAAATGTTTTTTTAGAGCTTCTTTAGGTTTAGCCCCAGCCAATATGTCTTCTGCAGTGTTAAGACCTGATTGTAGCGCTTTCCTTCCGAGGTATCTGGCACCCCTCTTCAGCAAAGGAACAGCCGTATGTAGTATGGTTAAAAAAATGGACCCAAATCCACTACCACGCTGGTATCTCACCCCGCGATAGACGGCGAAAGGCTTTCTGTCCATTATAACTCAGTGCGTCGAAAGTGCAGCTTCACTGTCAAGCTCCCGTCACCGAATGAAAAATTTTTACCCTCACTCGTTCTTACATATATTGAGATATTGGTTATTAGATTAGTTGCGACATTCCTCTATGGTTGGGGATGTGGGCAATGCGCAGCAGGCGTGCCTGGGTATCCCCAACAAACTGGTGCTCCACTATATTGCTGTAAATATAGCACATGTCTGGGGGCTGAGAGCTTTCACGCAATTTCACCATCTTCAATTGATACATTAAGCTGGACAAATCATGTTGTGCCTTGTGAAATGTGTCTCTTTGGAAGGCTAATCGATATCGCCCCTCTGTCATAATTTTGAACACTTTTCAGTCTCTAATATTTCTGTTAACTTTTGATTTTAGGATTAGAGTATGTGCAGTGTTTCCTTTGTTTACGATTTCGTATACTGAATCAGTAGTAAGATTTGTTTTTTAAACTTACGTTTAAGTCTCTCACAACATCCTGAGCCGAACCATAACGTCCCGGACCTAGTGTTACTACTGTACTGTAATACCGTGCAACCTCAGTCCGGGCGATACGTATAGTTTCATCCCGAGTTACCCCAGCTTTTTTACACTCATCAATGTCTCTAAGAATCGTAAAAACGGTATCTTTATAATCAATATTTAAAAAGAGGGTGTCCAGCTGAATTTCACATATCCCCACCTCATACGAATCACGACCCAATTCAATGGGTCCGTGGAGATCTGTTACAAAGTTGACTAGTTTGTTGTTAGGGTGTACAGACAGGGACGAGGAGGACATGAGTGTGACGTAGAAATGGTTAGGAGCCATGTTGCATACTATTTAAGCTTCATTATTGCATCAGCTTTAATATAAGTGTTAAAGCTTTCTGGGTACCCTAGCCATTTCACCAGGTACATTTTTCTCTTTCCTGAACCTTTGCTTCCTAAAATTTTCTCAATTTTAAACACATTTTTTCCTAAATTAAATGCCACTTTCTGCAACTCCTCGCGGTAAAAGCCTCCTGCGATTTCTTCCCCATTCAAATCTTCAACGTAATACATCATTATCTCACCTTTAGGTCTCATAGCCCTAACTTTAAAAGTCTCACGTGTCCATCCTTGCTCAAATCCCTTCGCGAATTTATTTCCCGAACGCGACAGCCTTACATAATCCATGATTTTGAAATGCGCAGAGTGTGGTGGTGGTGTTCCAGCTCTTCTCACCTCTGGGTGCGTACCTCTTTCTAAAACTTCGTTAGGTGTTGTCCCAATCGTGCGATGGTGTGAGCGGTTGTATGATGAGGCCAATGATTCCATAATGTCTAGAAATCTGTATGTGTTTTTATGTGTAAAATAGCGGTGCATGCGTTCCTTTATTGTACGTTGAACTCTTTCAGCTGAAGAAGCCTTATGTATAGAATTGGTAGTGTAATAGCTGATATTAAACTCTGTCAACATGTTCTGAAAAGCACGGCCTATAAATTCCTTCCACATATCTGTACAAAAATAACCAGGAACCGTGTTTTCTTTTAACATCAGCGTTTTGGTGGCTTTAGCAACTGTTTCAGGTGATTTATTTTTCAGAGGAATTAGCTACAGATATCTAGAGAATACATCTATTATGAATAGAATGTAGCGGTAACCATCGTTATACACAGAACATCTTTGCATGTCTGTTAAATCTGCTTGCCAAATAGAGTCAATCGAAGCAGCTGTTGTCTTGGTTGTTTTAAACCTTTTTCTCACAGGCTTATGAAGTGTATAAGCGTCCTGCTCCCGCAAAAATCTCTCAACATCTTTTTTTCCTACTCCGTAAACACTTCTGTACACTCTATCTACGCCTCCGTAGGAGGCTGGGTTAGAAATGTCATCATAACATCTTCTTAATATGTTAGCCATTTGCATATTTTAGAGGCACGTGGGTAGGGTTGACCGTTGTTTAACCTCTTCTTTCTCCTCTTCAAAGATGTTACCACCGGGGGTGATGGCGTCTTCAATTGTGTCACGTGCGTCGCATGTTCCAAGTCTTTTATCCTGTTCAGATTCCCTATCAATGTTTTGGGGACATTTATTTTTTGTAGTCTTGCTTTAATATGCTTCCATCCTGATGGTGAGGGCCTATCCCACTTTCTCACCAGATCATGGACAATGTCTACGACAGAGCTTTCCAAACTGGTGTGTCGCGACACATTAGTGTTTTTTGTATTTTGAAAATTTTGATTTTTCTATCAACAAAATCGGCTACAAGATAAACCACCTATGAAAAATTATCTGATATTTGATATTTGATAACAAAAATTAATTAATGTGTCGTGAAAATTGTTATGCTTAAATAGTTTGTCGCCAACGTTAAAAGTTTGGAAAGCTCTGGTCTACGATATTCGATCCCTGTACCTTTGATCCTTTAACAATGATCTCGCCTGTATCGGTCCATTTTATGGCTGGGTCCTCATTCAATAGATTATAAAGATTTAAACCTTTATTCCTCAATGTATGTGGGAGGGTGCTCTTTAATACATACCCGATGTTCTGTGTGGCTGACCCCTTAATCTTTGGTTGGTTAGATCTATCGACGGACACAGGTCCTATGTCACCATGTCCATCGTTCCCCGTGCTGTACCTAATAACCACAGGAATCTCTGTCGGGTTCTTATAATTTTCGTACTCGTGAAGAAATTTCTGCAGAGCTTCTTGGTATAAGATCCTTTTCTCATCAGGTGTTTTTTCACTGTTTAATATGGCTAGCAATTCGCTTTCCATTCTTTTAAGCCTGCTTTTATGGGGATCTAGATCCGTGCCTGGATTCTTTGAACTTTGCAGTGAAGCATACACCTCGTGTGGAATCACTACTACTTTCTTCATTTATTAATCTAGTCAGTAAAGGGCCCAAAACTGAAAATAAGATGGGTAGAAATGATCCTCCTCTTTGTACAATAATTCGTTTTTTCTTCCCTACAGTTTGACTTTTATGAGCGAATGCACGTATTATGTTCTTGTAACGGCGTAGGCGAGCCTTCTGAGGTGGTTTCATTGATACATTGCAATTTATAACGTCAAGACAGATTTCACAGATGCATTTTAAAAGGTCGATATTTTTAGCAAACATCTGCTGCATTGCTCGGGGCAGTCGATGATAGATTTTATTAATTCAATTCACTGTATTTCTTTAGCTTCTTTGTCATTCTGGAATATACACCGTTTCAAGCTCGTTTGGAAATATGTTCGTTCTTAGAAGCACCCTAAACGTTTTTTTCGCGGATGAAGGTCACAAAGGAAATATCCGTAACGCGGGCTTGTAGTTTCTTTATAAACTTCCAAAAACTCCTTACGTTGATTCGGGAACATTTGATTGGCTAATACCCCAATTTGTGATACATCTCTACGTTGCGCGAATAAGACTAGATATTGTGTATTTAACGACACGTCGCGCATGCATCTATTTTTGAAAAATAGATTCTGATTGATAAAGAACACGCTTCTGTTAAGATGGTGAGAGAATACTGTAAATGTATCGGTAAACGTTTTATCCATCTACAGCATGAGATCGTCAATTACAATGACTGTATGTTCATTTCCCTTTAACGAATTAACATCATATACACCTTTGTGGAACAAAATATCATCTTGGTACTCGTTGAACACTGATTGATACGTCGAATAGCACCATATAACTTTATGTACAAATTTTGAGAACATCTCTCCCTTTTCTTTAATGATTTTAAGCGTAAACACAGTTTTACCACATCCTGTAGGTCCAGATATAGTACATGTGGATGGGCTTGCGAACCTGAATTTTTCTACAGAGTCCATTTCTAAAACGTCACACCCCTAAGTAGGCCATTTACAAAATATTACAAATTTTGAGTGCTGCTCCTTATATTCTAGTCTTGTTTTCCTCTTCTCCCACAGAACCGTGAATGACGATGAGGTACAGCTCCCCATCATCGACATTACAGATGACCCCGACGACAGTGTAGTTGTGATCACAGATTCCTTCCCCGCCGACGAATCCTCACCAGCGATACCTGTAGCACGCGACAATTCAAAGCGGAGACATGATGAAGAGCCCTCCACGTCAGGTATAAAGCGCGCCAGGATTGCGCCTGTTGTTAGACCACCAGCAGTAGAGCCCCAACCCTCTACGTCTTACGACACAACCCCCACAATAGTACCTTCCTCAAATAAAAATATATCCCCTTATTCCTGTACAACTTCGTGTACATCCTCCGCAGCAGCTTCTCGCTCTGTTGAGGATGGCATAACATTTGAGTTGGTGGGTACCGATGCCCCCACCCCAGTCTTGACTAGAAATCGGTATATAGTCAGGGTTGATCCTAGATACGTGTATAGCAATGGTGTTGAACACGGACTGCGGCGCGTAGTTGAGCGTATTGTAGAGTTTGCCCTTCAGAACCGCGACGAACCTGAAGTCAGGACGATGCTGTCTTTTGGATTCGGGTCAGATGACGGAGATATAGATGATTTTTGGGTAGTAATACCTTTCAGACGTTTGGCAACTGAAGATATAGAGTATATATTAGGCCGTATAATGCAGGCCTCTCAAAGTAGTATAGCCTTCAATATGGACAACTTCACGGTAAATATCGACCGTGTATTCCGTGTTGTGGGTCATAGCGCCACACCTTATACTCTTAACTTCAATTCTCAGGCCATTTTTAGACGGCATATAAACGTCGATCGTGGTTGCGGCTTTATAGCAGTGGTCTTAGCACGTATGTTTACTGTACTAAATACACGGACCCCAAAAATTTGGTTGCTTACGGTAGTGGAGCGTGCCCGTAAACTAGGTGTAGACTGTAAACTTGAGTTTGACTGTTCTATGGGCCCTGAAGAACTGAGAATGGTAGAACAGGAAATGAATGTTCATATAGTTGTATTTGGACTGGATGATCGTCGTAGGACTGTGCATGTTTTTAAAAGCAGTGTGAGAGATCGTACAAGGCCCTACTTATTTTAGGACTGTCAAGGACAACGTATCTCCCCATCCGTAATATAAGGGACCTTTATCCGAGTTATGATAAAAGTCGAAAATATGGGCGACATCATGATTTGTGTAAAGGATGTATCGAGTTCGCGGATGATATAGTGAAACATTGTAAAGATTGCCACATGGTATGTGAGCAGTGTAAAGGCTCCAAATGTGAAGGTCGTGTAGTTGAAGCTGAGAAGAGGGGTTGTGATGTGTGTAGACGCACATTTTTCAATAATAACTGTTTTGAGCTCCATAAATCAATTGGCACGTGCAGGAAAATGAGAATCTGTGAATGTGGTATGTTTCATATGATGGATAATTGGGGGAATTTCAAGCATAAATGTTATGAAATTCACTGTCCTACATGCCATGAGAAATATAAGGCGGATGGAGTAAAGCATGTATGTTATATGAAAGATGCTAAACCTAAAAATAATCCTTGTATAACTGTGTACTACGATATAGAAACATACACGAACGCAGAAACCAAAGAAGTTATTCCACATTTATTGTAAACCAGACTATCTGTGATGAGTGTATGGAGATCGAGTGTGATGAGTGTCACAAATGCGGTAAACGTACAAACGTTTTTAAAACGAGTGCCTACGATAGCCCTGTGAAACTCTTTGTGTCCTATATTGTCAAGCAAGAGGACACGTTCAAAAAAATGACTGTGTATATTCTCGCCCATAACGTGGCAAAATTTGACACACAGTTCCATTATATTATAAGGAGTTGCTTGAGCACGAGTCATCTGAGATATTTACATGTGACCGCTTGAAAAGAGGCAACAAGATAATACAGATGCAATAAGAGGTACGTAATGTGCACTTTAAAGACACTTTATTATTCACACCTTGTAAATTAGCAAAGCTACCCAAGGTGATGGGCGTAGCTGCTGAAGTTTCAAAAGGATATTTCCCTTATACGTTCCTCACTAATGAAACTTTAAATTACGTAGGACTACCTCCATCCAAACATTACTTTAACTAGAATGTATGAATACAGATGAACGTGAAGATTTTGACCAATAGTACAACAGTTTTAATGAATGTAATCCTTATAATATAGCTGATGAATGTGAGCGTTATTGCGTGAATGATGTGCGCGTGCTTAGAGTATGTTTCCAGGCCTTTAGAAGGATGTACATAGACCGTTTCAAATGCGATCCGTTGCAAGTCGCAACCACCATCACCTCATTATGTTTTACGGTGTTCAAGAATAACTTCATGCCTAAAGACACCCTTAGCCATTATTCACAGAAACAATCCCCGCAGTTATGGGCACAAGGCTATTTATTGGCTCATACACCTACAGCAGCAGACAGGTGTATACATAAAACATGCCCGCAACACGGGTGAAGTACCCATTAAGATTAATGGTCGTGTTTTTTGGGTTGATTGTCTAAGTGAAGAAATAAACACGATCAAGCGTTCAATGGTGCTGGATCCTCTCAAATGCGGTGATAGCTTGTTCGGAGGACGTACAAATCCCTTCAAACTATACTTTCCGCCTACGGAGGGTGTGAAACTCCATTACTACGACTTCTGTTCTTTATACCCCTACTTGATGAAGAACAATCCGTACCCCGTAGGTGCGCCTGAGAAACTGGTGGGGCCTGACCTACCCACCATCAACGAGTTCTCAAGAAATTTGAACGAGTACTATTTCGGTCTTTCTTTCGTAGACGTACTCCCCCGTCGCGATTTATGGATGCCGATCTTACCCGCCGTTATCGATCACAAGCTCATGTTTCACCCGTGAAGTGCGCAGAAGCGAACAATGGTGATTGTGACCATACAACCCACCAGCGTAAGATTAGAGGTGTATATACAAGTCCAGAGCTGGATCTAGCTGTTCGCCATGGCTACAGCATATTGAAGATACATGAGGTGTGGAGGTTTCAGAAGCTACCCCACCTTTTTACGCCATATATAAACGCTTTTTTGAAAGATAAGGTCGAATCATCAGGGTATCCGCGATGAATTGATACCGAAGATGAAAAGTCGGCCTATATTCAACGTTATTGTGACCGTGAAGGTATACAGCTTGACCGTTCCCAAATTGTAAAGAACCCTGGCAAGCGCTTTAGTGCAAAGTTGTATCTAAACAATCTTTGGGGAAAATTTGCACAGAATACTGGCAAAGGGAACGTTCATTTGGCACAAAGTTATAGTGAAGTCTGGGATTATGCGAATGCTCCCGATAAAGAGGTTATGGAGATCAAGAATGTAGATAATACTTACATAATAAAGTACAACAATACCGAATTGGCCACAGATACCTCACGGGTTACAAACATACCTGTAGCCAGCTTCACAACGGCCTACGCACGCATCAAACTTTGGGGCTTATTGCATTCTCTTGGGCAGAGGGTATTGTAGGCTGATACAGATAGTGTGATATTCACAGAGAGGGAAGGTGAATACATGCCTCCTATTGGTGAATTCCTCGGAGAGTTGACTGATGAGATCAAGGATGAGTATGGAGACACCGCATGCGCCGAATCTTTTGTCTCAACAGGACCAAAAACTTATGGGGTACGGGTGAGGGTGGGGGAGGATGTGAAATATATCGTGGAGGCAAAGGGTATCACGCTCAACCATGCGAATCGGCGGGTCGTTAACTTTGAATCGTTGAAGATCTAGTGTGTTTTGGTGATGATGAGGGCGATCGGCCGCCCCAACTAACTGTAGGCATCCACAATTTTCGGGCGCAGAAGCTGGGGGGGCGTGAAGGAACTTAAGGGTACAAAGATGTGCCGTAACACCTATAGGAAACGTTACCAGTTACCTGGTACCTATGATACCGTACCCTTTGGATACCATAATCTTTGATGTGTCTATTGTTAACTTATTTATTACACGTATTTGTAAATATATATACACACTGTGTATATATATGCCTTGAATATAATCTTTGATGTGTCTATTGCTAACTTATTTATTACACATATTTGTAAATATATATATATAATATATATATATATATATATATATATATATATACACACACCTTGAATATAATCTTTGATGTGTGTATTGCGAACTTATTTATTACATGTATTTGTAAATATATATACACCTTGAATATTTAGTTTATTAAATGAATTGTGTTTCAATTAGCGTTTCAATTTCTCCTGTGTGTGTGTGTGTTTGTGTGTGTGTGTGTACACAGGAGAAAATTCTAAGCTCCGCCCACTGTAAGACCAGCAACGTGAGTGATGCTACTACCTGGGCTTCCCTGCGTGCTCAGTTGATCGCAGTAAGCCCTGGACATCAGACGTGTATTCTCCCGCGTAGACAGAAAATAGTAATGGCTACCTTTAATATTGCTTGTTCAACGTTTATGAAATGGTATTCTGCAAAGTGTCAAGATGTTGTGGATACTGAAAAACTCCCTATTCCACCCTCCTTTGATGCTTTTAACCCATTATAACCTAGCGTTGCATATATGCAACGCAATATTTATCCCTAAAAATACAAATTTAAAAAAAAAATTAATTCAGGATTTAATGGGTTAAGGCTACATTGAATCGTGCGAAGGAGCAAGATGTACAAATACTCTATGGCTATTCTGGTGAGAGCATTGTAGGATTTGGTGGGACAAGTGATGTATTGAACTATGTTGTAGGACTAAACTTTATAAAAACTTACATATACCGTGAAGTAAAAGAAACAACACGTGCAGAAGAGAAACAACGGTTATGGATAGTGAGTCTTGTTGATGAGTGGTATGACAAGCGATATTATATCGTGTTACATCATACCGGGTACTCGTGCCCTGCCACTGAGAATGTAAATCTCGTCATCATGGAGAATCTTAAGTATTTTTATCACTATATTAATATATATCATGACGAAGTTTGTTGTGAGGTTGTGGCTAATGCCCTGTGCAAGTTTTTAACAGACTTTAGAGACGAGTATCGCTTGTTAAAGAAAAAGGAAAACTATGAGCATATGTTCCTCTCAAATAGTGCGCCAGAATGTGAAGATGTTTAGTTTGTGGAAATGAACGTGTGGTGAGTGGTAAAACATTAAAACCGGTATAAAATGTGCTTAGTTCGTGAAAATTACCCTGAAGGAAAATGCCTGGTGCGTATTCGGGGAAGTGGGAGTGATAAAACATTAAAACCGATATTACTTCGTGTGTCGCAGATGGAAAACTTCTCAAAACACCTGCCCAATATAATGGGATACAACGATTCATGTTGGAACAGCGCCGTACACGTTTCATTAGCTTATGGTGTGACTCACTCCTCCCGTCGAGCCGACGGGTTGCATGTGGCTCATAGTTATCTCAGAGCTTGAACCGAGTGGACTTGCGCTCCTCGAATACGATGGAACTTCCTTTGAGCAGCATTTTTAACGCCGTGTACGATGTGTCCGTGACGAAGTCGTTGCGTATGTACTGGAAACGGATTGTAGACAAACAAACAAACGGAATGTTGTTTATTTAAGTGTCGAGGAGATGAATAGAATCTTCATGATAGTTGAGAAGTGGGGTAAAGATCGTTATAAAATTCCTACAGGTGTAGGTACAAGAAGAGAGCAGATTAGTGACACCCCCTCATGTGCCGTTGTATGTACGTTGTGTATAAATAACGACCGGCCATGCATTGATATACGGTTGATGTGGAAGAATGCTTCTGATAATAACGCTCTTGCCCCTACGCGAAACCGTTTCATCCTCGACAGAATGTTTGAAATCGTCGGATTCCGCAAGTTGAAGCCTATATTAGACGCGCGTGTTATAGATATGCCTTATTTTGATACGGTTCTTGAATACGCATACACCGCTCTGCTCGATGGGTTTACCGAGTGTAGGGTTGAACAAGGTGAGAATGGTCTAGAGCTGAACGTTTATTTAAAAAGTTTAGACTCTTTGAAATATCATGAACTTTGGTACAGAGCACTTGATCGGTACAGGGCTGAGCTCACCTACACCATTCACCCTGAAGAACTATTTCTTTATATAACGAGCAGCTGTCGTAACGACTTAGAAGATTATTTCAACTGTCGTTATGCAGTGTGAAGAAGAGTTCACGATTGAAAAGCTCGGGTCGGTAGAAATAAACCCTCGATTGGAAAGGCGTGTTTATAAACTTGTATTTGACGTTGTGGCTAACGATGAATTCTTGGTGCGTGCTTTTGATTGTATTCTAAGCGTACTTAAAGATAACTTGTCAACCGGTTGTAAAGTGGGAACAAAAATAGTACTGAACGATATGAAGGCCCTTCATATCGAGTACAGGTTTACCTATACCTTAAGCGGTGAAATATTATTAAACCGCGTATACTGCGTAATGCAGAGCAATAATGCTGTAATTGTAGACTCGATTATGTGTGAGTTTAGTGTTTTACGCCATAACACAAAGTGAAATGTATTTATATATTTAACATAATTGTGTATATATATTTCGCCTGTACTGTTATATTGATGGCTATACGTTTTGTATTTCTTATTTTTATTTTGTGCGGTAGAAGATAAAGTGTATGTATTTATTTATCTAACATAATTGTGTGTGTGTATATATTTCTGCTATATTGATGGTTATATTATTTCTTATTTTTTATTTTTTTTATTTTGTTTTTTGATCATTCCAATGTGTATTCATTTTCTATATATTTCCATAATATAATTGCATATATATATTTCTCCTGTAGTTATATTGACGGTTATATTTTTTGATTATATGCATATTCCTCGTTCATACTTCTTATACTATTATTATTTTTAATTTTTTTGATCATTCAAATGTATATTTATTTTCCATATATTTACAATATTTAATAAACAGAATGATGTAATGTTGTTTTATTTAATTCTTTTGGTTGTAAACAATTATACCAAATGGCTGGTTACGCCTTCTAAACCTACTGACGGATTTCTAAGCCAACTGTTAAGAATTAATTAAATAAATGGCACAATCTGGCAACTCAACTTGGTCAAGCCATTTTCGCCTTCTAAGCCAACAGTCAATAATATAGGCTTTAATTAAAAAAAATAGCACAACCTGGCAACTCAACCTGTACAAGCCATTTACGCCTTCTAAGCCTACTGGCGGATTTACAACTAATAAAACCGCGGCGGGTTGGCTGAAGTGTTAATATGCACTTGGCTCCTGCCAGGTGAACACCTCTCTTCCTTTCTCTCCTTCTGTCTTTCTCTTGGGGGATAACGCCGCCTCCAAGTTTCATGACCCCTTGTTGCACCTGCAACATCCCCCTCCCCCTTTGCAGCATTGAGTTGTTGCATAATCCCCTCCCCCTTCATCGCATACCCACCCCACTTTGCAACATACCCCCACCCCCTTTGCATCATAGCCCCACCTCTTTTGCAACATTGATCATTATCTCTGCAACATTCTTGCACTCTCCCATTTTGCGCCCATACTACTGAAGCGCATTCTTATTCTCTACATTTTGGCAGCAAAATTTTTGAAATACGACGATTAGTAAGGAAACTATGACCAAAAATATCTCCAAAAATCACCATTTTTTTGTGTGAATAGGGGGCGGGGACCCTAAATATTACCCGATTGTCTTTTTTTGGTTTATTTATGGTTTTTGGTCAATTTGTCACAATATAAGAGGTAAGCACCATAACTTTTCAAAAAAGTCCAAAAGTGACACACCCTAGTGTGCCATTGCATACATGGACAATCAGGGGGAGCTGGAATGGCATCATGAAGATGATGTTGAGACAGAGGGGTTGTCTGCACCACCACTTACCTGTGGGACACCTGTAAGTTCAGTAAAAGCACGTGCTCCTGTGTGTGAGGAAGTATGAACTACATGTGTATATGTAAAGTATGCATATTATGTATAGATTCTTCAGTATAGTAGTATATACACATGTATGTGACACGTTTCTGATTAAATTTCATGAGCATATCAAAGAGTTTTATTTCCATTAACCCTGTTGATTATGTTACATAACATTCAGCTCTACCCCCGTCCCCCCATGATAACAAAGTGTAACACATCCCATTCATATTACGCAATAATTGAATGGCCCCTTACCAGTTGGTGGTCGGTAAATGCCTAAAACTGAATACTGGGTGTTATGAGGGAACATTTCAATTGCAAGTGTTTCTGAGGTATTGTTTATGCTTGTCAGTTCTTCTATACTTTTACTCTTGTTCAATGTTCAGTTACCTTTATTTATAATTAATATATGCAGGGAAAAAATATATATATATACTAGGGGCACTCAATATATTTTGCCCCTCCCTTTTTTCTTAGCTAAATAATAGGCCATGGGGCTGAAATGTCTTTTGGACCATAAATTTGAACTTTCTGCGCTTCAAATAACCCGATTTTTCCAGTTTGAACCTCCCCTCCTTGTATAAAACCGCTTTTAAACGCCTTGTATAAAACCGATGGTTAACAGTTTCGAAAATGGCGTCTGACAGTGATGGGCGTCGAAAACAGAGAGCTGTTTTCGAGTTCTTAACCGCAGAGAAGGAAATAGTTGGAAATATTCACAAACGTCTACAAAACGTTTACGGCGATGCTGTTGTTGATCGAAGCACAGTTGGACGTTGGTCTAAACATGTGAGATCATCGGAGAGAGGGAGAGCCAGCCTCGATGATGAGCCACGCAGCGGTCGCCTGGCATTGACTGTGACATCTCACACTGCAACGTGCTAACAGCATCATTCGATCAAATCGGCGCGTCACATACAAGGAACTATCATTGGAGCTAGGAATTAGTGAAGGAAGTGTGAATACGATAATTCAGCAACTGGGATACTCATAAATGTGTTCAGTTTGTTCCTCGCGAACTGAATGAAGATCACAAAGCCCAAAGAAAAGAAATTGCTTCTAAGTCGTTGGTTCGATACGAGACAGAAGGGATGACTTCCCTTCACGAATTGTGACTGGGGATGAGACTTGGGTACACCACTTTGAACCTGAAACAAAACGCCAATCCATGGAGTGGCATCACGCAGACTCCCCACGCAAGAAAAAGTTCAAAATGACTCCCTCTGCAGGAAAGGTTATGGCCACCATCTTCTGGGACATGAAAGGGGTGATTCTGGTGGACATTATGAAGAAAGGACAAACAATCAACTCGGAGGCATATATTGCTACTCCACAGAGACTCGAGAGACGTATAAAGCGAGTGCGACCGGAGAGAAAACTGGAAGACGTCTTTCTTTTGCACGATAACGCAAGACCACACAACAGTTTGCAAACAAGAGAGGCCATCACAAAAATGCGCTTGACTGTGTTACCCAACCCTCCATACAGCCCGGATCTGGGACCTTCAGACTTCCATTTGTTTGGGTCAATGAAGGATGCTATTCGTGGAAGAAAGTTTCAGAGTGACGATGAGGTTGTTGAGTAGGTTAAGAGGTGGCTCCAGCGAAAGCCAGGGGACTTTTACCAGCAAGGAATAAAGGCCCTTGTTTCGAGGTGGAGGAAAGCCGTAGAAAAGGATGGAGCCTATGTAGAAAAATAAAAACTTGTAAAAAAGGTATGTAACTACTTGTGTATAAAATTTCTGGAACTTACAAGGAAATTTGGAAAGAAAAAAAAAGGTGAGATAAAATATATTGAGTGGCCTTCGTATATATATATATATATATATATGGGATGAATTTCACAGTTACACGTGAAATGAATGAATGCTGCAAACGTATATATATATATGACCCTATAAGTTCAATCAGTGAATTTTCTGTGCGACCCTGTCTTCTTTTTGCTTCAGTTTCTTGCGGCTGTTCTTTGAATACAGGTGTGTCGGTTTATTCTTGTAGTTTTCCGTTTAACATTTTACTTGTGAAGGTTTTTAACAGTTTTTATCTTGAATGATTTTAGTTTTAGGTTTTACATCTATCATTCCTCTATTTTTTTGGTATCATTTATATATTTTACTTTTGATTTGATCTTGTTCTAGCCTGTTTCTAATTTGTATTTTCTATTTGAATGATTTTAATTTTTGTACATTTGTTTAGGTTTTAACTCTCGTCATTTATATCTTTTGTGTCATTTATTAATTTTAGCTCTCTATTAATTAGGCCTTGAAGATGGGTAGAGTTGCCCGAAACGTTGGCTGCAGCCAAATATAATGACTTTTTTGCTCTACGTCTTCGTTTTTATCCTGAATATATATATACATATATATATATATATATATATATATATGGATTCAACTTACTAAGAGCGGATAGAACAGTGAGACGTAAAGGTGGTTGTGCTATTTATATACATGAAAGGCATATGACAGAGACGGTAATAAGTAAATCCAACAGTTTCGTGGAAACCCCTTGCGGGCCTTGCAGTGAAAATAGAGAAACTAAACGTGGTACTGATAGTCATCTATAGACCTCCAAACTCTCCAAATGAAAAATTTTCGGATGCCATTGAGGATATCAGAACCCTAATAAAGTCCGTAAACTCTCCATCCCCTAATATAATACTCTGTGGCGATTTTAATTTCCCATTTATAAAATACAAAAAGGTGGGTAGAAATATATTTATACAGCATGATAAGGGGGGCACAAGAGAGGACCAGGAGCAAGCAAGAATGCTGATGGTTCTCACAAACGAGTTTATGCTGACACAAGAGATAACAGAAAATACCAGGAAAAATAACTGCCTAGATCTGGTAATCACAAATAACACGAACTTGATTGCGGATATAAAAATAACTCCAACTTTTATCTCAGACCACAATATAATCGAGTTATCAACAAATATGGCGATAACTTTAAAAAACAATACACATACGGAAGGAGGAGGCAAATTTGGGGCTTTTAACTTAAACTCCAAGACCATAAATTGGGAAGAAATTCGATCACACATGGCCCAAATAGAGTGGAGAACAGCTTTCGAGAATAAAATAACTGAGGACATGCTAACAACCTTGAAAGAAAAGACGCTGAGAATTTTGAAAAAATATGCTCCAAAAGCATAGCCGAAAGGAAACAGGAACTCTCTAGAGAGGCAAAAGAGAAGAACTTGGAAGAAATTAGATCACACATGGCCCAAATAGAGTGGAGAACAGCTTTCGAGAATAAAATAACTGAGGAAATGCTAACAACCTTGAAAGAAAAGACGCTGAGAATTTTGAAAAAATATGCTCCAAAAGCATAGCCGAAAGGAAACAGGAACTGTCTAGAGAGGCAAAAGAGAAGAATATTCCGAAAAAGAAAGAGAGTAGCGACGAAGTTAGTTAATTGCGGAGACAACAATTCCAGCAAAGAAATACAAGAAAAACTGGAGAGAATCGATTGGGAAATACAAACTCTGATAAAGGGCCATATATGTAGAGAGAGAAGAGGAAAAGGCGGTAGAAGCAATAAAGGAAAATCCAAAATACTTCTACAGCTTTGCGAAAAGGAAAACAAAAACGTGCGCTACTATCGGGCCCTTGAGGAAAGGAAATAATGAACTAACAGACGCTCTAAAAGAAATATGTGAAACATTGAGAGCCCAGTATTAATCGGTATTCAGTACCCCAAAAACTGACAAAGCGATACCAGACATAGATGCATTCTTCAAAGAGAAATTGCAAGGAGAATGTATAACAGACTTTGATTTTACCCAAGAAGATGTAGCGAGAGCTATAGGACAAGTGAAATCACATTCAGCTGCAGGTCCGGACAAATGGAACGCACTATTAATTAAAAACTGTAAAAATAAAATTGCTATCCCCTTATACTGGATATGGAGAAGATCCCTAGACACTGGGGAAATATCGAGCATCTTGAAAAGAGCAAACATCGTCCCTATATATAATGGAGGAGATAGATCTCAAGGAAAGAACTATAGACCAGTATCATTGACGTCCCACCTCACCAAAATTTGTTAAAGAATAGTCAGAGAGAAAATCTATGACTTCTTGGAGACATTGGAAAGATTCAACGAAAATCAACACGGATTCCGATCAGGAAGATCATGCCTATCACAACTTATAGAGCATTAGAACAGTATCCTAAATGCACTTGAAGGCAATGAAAACTATGATGTCATATACACGGATTTTACTAACGCTTTCGACAAGTACGATCATGGTATAATAGCACATAAAATGAAACATATGGGAATAACAGGCAAAGTGGGAAAGTGAATCTACAACTTCCTCAGAAATCGACTACAGGTGGTCAAAATTCAAGGTGTATCATCATCAGAATCAGAAGTACGCAGCTCAGTACCACAAAGTACAGTGCTGGCCCCACTCCTGTTCATTATCATGCTAACAGATATAAACAATGGAGTTAACAGCAACAGTATAGTAACATCATTTGCGGACGATACAAAGATCAGCAGAAAAATCAGCGATGCAAACGAAGTAGAGGCCTTGCAGAGAGACACAAACAAACTATACAAATGGTCAGAAGACAACAATATGACATTTAACACCGAGAAATTTCAGCTCTTGAGATATGGTAGAAATGAGGAACTTAAAAAGACTGCATATTGTGCTCCAGACAGATAAGAAATTCAGAGAAGCACGAAAGCGGTCAACTTGGGGATAATAATGACCGATGATGCCAAATTCGAGACACAAAATCAGATAGCAATAAACAAAGCAAAAAGCGTCGCGGGACAGGTACTAAGAACGTTCAAAAGGAGGGACAATACAGTAATGATTCCCCTGCTGAGAACACTGATCATACCAAAACTTGAATACTGCTCAGTTTTGACGTCCCCATATAAAAAGAAAGAAAGACTACGCAAACTAAATCTGTTCTCCCTGTAAAGAAGAGAGAGGTATACCATAATCTATCAGGTTGTAACATAAATTCTGCTCGATTAGAAAACGGACGATAGATAACAGAATAACCTCAAGATAATATGAAATAGTTTTAGAAATGTTGCAAAATACACGCGGCGACAGGTTCGCACATGTTTTATCACGATACAGAATGATACAGAATGACTTAGGCTAGTGTAGGCTCAGGCTCGTGTTGGATTAGGCTAATGAATATTTTCTCGTGTTTTTCATACAGCAGTTACAACGCCACCCCTACCATAATACAGTAATTGAAAAAAACATGGAGCCCACGAAAGAGCATATTCAACATGTGATGCTGTATCCTGTATGAGTTCCATAAAGGATCTAATGCTAGTGAATCCGCAAGAAACATTCAAAGAGTTTATGGAAATGATGTTGTGAGCGAATGAATGTGTAGGAGATGGTTTGAGAAGTTCAGAAATGGAGACTTCAGTCTGTAAGATTATCAACGAACAGGACGACCAAATAAGTTAGATGAAGAGTTGCTGAAAGCAACAGTGGAGGAAAATCCAACGGTAACTATAAGAGAACTTAGCCTGCAACTCGGTGTTCGCCATATGACCATTCATCGTCATTTGAAGCTGTTAGGAAAAGTAGTGAAGGCTGGAAAATGGGTTCCGCATGATTTGTCACAAGCGAATCTTCAATATCGAATCGATATTTGCACATCACTGCATTCTCGGCAACGGCAGGCACCGTTTTTGAATCGGATCGTCACTGGGGATGAAAAATGGGTCCTCTATAACAATATTAAGCGTCGAAATCAGTGGCTTAGCCGTGAAACAAAGCCTGAACCTCAGCCAAGGAATGGACCCCATCCAAAGAAAATTTTGCTCTGCGTTTGGTGGGATATGCAAGGAATTATTCATTAGTCTGCCAGATAACCAAACAATCACAGCTGAAGTCTACTGCCAACAACTCCAACGATTGAAGATGGCATTACAAGAAAAACGTCCTGCATTAATTAATCGCAGAGGTGTTCTATTCCACCAGGATAACGCGCGCAACCACACTGCTCGAATCACCACTGCCCAATTGGAGGTATTTGGTTGGGAAAAAATGCCTCATCCACCTTACTCTCCGGACATCGCACCTTCAGACTACAATTTATTCAGAAGTCTGCAACACCACCTTGGTGGACAAAAGTTGCAATCCAGGGAAGCTATCGAAAACGAAGTGATCGCTTTTTTTAACTCGAAACCAAGGGATTTCTTCGAACATGGCATAAAAAAACTTTTCTACAGGTGGGAGGAGGTTATAGAAAAAGAAGGGAATTATATTGATGATTAATTTGCCATTATATCATTTAATTTTTGTTGTGAATAAAGTAAAATTCGAGCAAATTTGTCCTTGTAAGTCCTTTAATTTTTGCTCTGAATGAACTAAAAATTCGAGCAGAATATACAGTATGTTACAACCTTATACATATGAAAAATTATCGAAAAACTGGTAGCAAACCTCAAACTAAACCCAATTACCATCCAGACAACGCTGGGAAATAGGAAAGGCAGAATGTGTAATGTTCTCAAATTAAAGGCCCGAAAAGGGACCTCCTCAACTCTGAAGGAAAATAGCTTGGTTGTCAGGGGGCCAAGAATTTTCAACCAGCTTCCAAAGGACCTTAGAAACATTACAGGGGTCAAAGTTGAAGTTTTCCAGAGAAGAATGCCTGGCTCAGGACGGTACCAGATGAGCCGGGTGTATCTGGCTATGTACGATGGAGAGCGCAAGAGAGCAACTCGCTCCTCCACCAAGCCAGGACTAGAGGCGGGGCCACCAGCTTGACCTTCGTGTGAAGAAAGACCGACGCACGGAACTCAAACAAGGTTAACAAGGTTTTATATATATATATATGCGCCTCGGTGGTGTAGTGGTTAGCGTCGCTGACTACGAATCCATCGGCCCCGGGTTCGAGACCCGACGGCAGCCAGCGCGCAGCAAAGCACAGCTGTTCATCCTTCCACACAATAAAGAAAGTGGTTGGTAGATAAATGGGTACCCTAGGTGGCCTATTGGTTAAGATGCTGGGCTGCTGATGGGGCGTGGTTCGGATTCCACGTTAAACTGTAGGTCTAAGGTGGAGTGAAAAGCTTGACCTTCGTCAGAATGAACAATTCGGGCGGAAGCTAACCAAATTATATGAAATGAAATGAAATGAAAAGGTTTATTTGCAGACTATAGTCCATATGACAAATATTATTAATACAAAGACAGTTCACATACTAAGGACAAAAATATACACAATTGATTAAAAATAATACAGTAATGTCGAAGTTCAGTGGAGCTACACACAGACGTTTTCGTACCAAGAAGTCCACAGCTTAGAGGATAAACGGCAGGACTCATGGATCGCTTGGATAATCGGGTTGGTTGATTTTTTAATTCTTTGCATTAGACTGTATTGAGCACGTCTTGTTACCTCCGGGAAGCTCGGGACATTGCGGGTAGCAAACATTTGCGAAGCTGAGCATCTCGGGGGTAATTTATGTAGGAGTCTAAAAGACCTGTTGTACAGCAAATTTAGAGTTCTGCCAGAACCTTTTATATAATTCGCCCAGAGTTGCTGTCCGTATATATTACTGCAGAAAGTATGAAAGAGAGTGTCTTTAGCTTCACTTGTACAGAACTGAAAGTTCCTTATAGTCATATTCGCTTTAGCATAAAGGCTTCGAAATTGTTTTCTTATATCCGAGTCATCACTCAAGGAGCTAGTAATAGTTTGACCCAAATACTTAAACTCTTGTAGTTCGTCAATTACTTCACCTTTCATTTTAAACTTAATGTTAGTTGGCTGATTATAGCTTTTAGGATGAAATTGCATAACCTTAGTTTTTGTAACATTAAAAAGAATATGTTTCTGCGAATACACTTCGCAGACTTTTAGTAGCCGATCCAGACCTTTAACAGAGGGTCTTATTAACACCATATCATCGGCAAAAACTAAGTTATTTATCCTTGTGTTATCTATACAACATCCCACTGTTGCCTCATTAAGTGAAACAATTAATCCGTCAATATACACAATAAACAACATAGGGGAGAGCGAGGAGCCTTGTCTCACCCCGCAATAGGAGCCAAAACATTCGGATAGTACATTGCCCCACCTAACGGTAAAAGATTGGTGGGCATACCAAAATTTCAATAAATTTAATATGTACATGGGAAATTGGGAATCCTGCTGTCTTCTATTTTTTTAAATAAAATATTGTGGTTTACTCTATCATATGCCTTACTTATATCTAGAAACAGCTATAAATAGTTGAATTACTGTCAATGTACAGGGCGTCCCAAAAAAATGTATACACAGTTTAACAGCTGATAGCTCAATTGATGTTTCTTTCTTTCCAAGTTAAACCCATTAGAATTAATAATGGCAGTCAGACTAAGCTTTGAACAAAGGAAATTCATTCTAAAATGCTACCGGAAGTGTGAAAACGCAGTTGAAGTGCAAAGACAGTTTAGGAGGGAGTTTCAAACAGATCCACCAACGCGACTTACCATCACTCGAATTAGAGATAAGTTTGAAGCCGATGGAACTGTTCAGAATGTCCACAAGAAGCGTTCCGGAAGACCACGGACATCGACAAGCCCCACAAAGCAAGAAAGAGTACTGGAAACGTATCACCAAAGTCCAAGAAAATCTGTGCGGCAAGCGAGTCGTGAGGTAGGAATTTCAGAATCGTCTGTCCAACGCATTTTGAAGCGCTGTCAATGGAAAAGTTACATTCCAAGATTAGTCCATGCTATTAATGAAGATGATCCGGACCGAAGAGTGGAGTATTGCGAGTGGTACTTGGCACGATGTGGATGTGGATTGGACGAAGGGGTTTCGTAGAATACCCTCCGCGTTCACCAGACCTCACACCACTAGACTTTTTTATGGGGATACTTAAAAGACAAAGTCTACGCTATAAAACCTGCAACAGTCGCTGAATTGAGAGCAGCCATTGAACGAGAATGCACACAAATACCAAACGAAATGTTTCGTGATGTTTGCGATTCCATTGCTTCGCGTTATCAGCAGTGCCTGGACCAGAACGGACGTCAGTTTGAAAACAGGCGTTGACAAAACAATTAAATAATGTCTGTAGATTCTATTACATTTTGAAAATGAAATGTATTTTAATAAACACTGCCTTTATAATTATTTAAAATGTGTATACATTTTTTTGGGACGCCCTGTATTTAGATATTGTTTCTTTAAGTACATAGATACACAGGTCAGTTGAGCGGGACCTAACCCCCCGGAGCTTTTTAAACCAAACTGATTAGATGTCCATAGGTAATCATTTAATCGGAGTAACGAGTTTTTCTAGTAGTTTCGAGAAGCAGAAAGCGACAGCAATAGGCCTGTAATTATTGCTGGACAGAATGTCTCCATATTTATTTTTGACCAGGGGCAAGATATATACCCTCATGAACTCTGTAGGGATATAGCTGTGAGCAAAGCATGGCTGATAAGAGCAATGGTATATGCAAATATACTACGTCATTGGCATATTTTAAGTGCTCATTCGATAGGTCATCTACCCCTGACGCAGAACCAGTATTTAACTTTTTAATTAACCTCTTTACTTCAGGAACTGATATCAAAGCATTTTCCTTGTCCCTCCAACAGGCGTTTCGCTGCAATCTATCTTAAGATTATCCCTATTCACACTGTTAAGAATGTTAGAGTAGTGTTTTTTCCACAGCTTTGCAATTTTATACTCCCCCGACACCCCATCGATTGTCGGAGGAAGGACACTTTTAACACCCGTTTCATTCTTAACAAATTTCCAAAATTTGTTATTATTGTTATTTATACGAGCTTCACAGGCTTTTGATGATCGAATAGACTCTTCTTCCTGTTTACATCGCCTTATGGCCGCCTTATACTGACCCCTACTTCTACACATATTCATGCATACTGGTCCTAATCTGGGTCTACCATGAATGCACCACAAATCGTAGTCGTCTTTCAATTCCCTCTTCAGGGGTGGCAAAAAAATCATTCCATCCAGGATAATCTTAGTATGATAGTTGTAATATTTAATCAGGGAGCTTCCTGCTTCTCTTAACAGGGATACTATCTTGCTATAATACCTATCTGAGTTTACAGTGAGAATCATTTGAGCAAGGATTATTACAGGCAAGATGCAAAATTTTTAAATTATTAAAAAGGTGACCTGTTCTGTCTTTGTATTCTATTCTCTGTTGCATGCGATTATTCTTATCTATTGAGTTCTTGTTATGTCGTGTTGCGCATAAACTGCTAAAATTAACTAATAGTTCTAATGGTCTGTGATCAGAAAGGAGGAAATCATGCAGAATATGAATTCTAACAATTCGATCCTTTAGATTATTACTAGTGAGACAATGATCAATCCACCTGGTGGTACCACTCATATCACTAACGCAGTGGTTCCCAACCGGTTTTGGCTTATGGCCCCCTTAGGAACCTTATTTTTTCCTGTGGCCCCCATAAGCATTATTTTCAGTAGGTAATATGCAGATTTAACTCTATTTTACAAAATAACATTTTCCTGTGGCCCCCTTCAAATGTGCCATGGCCCCCATGGAGCCATATGGCCCCCGGTTGGGAAACACTGGATACTATGTAAAATTACCACAGGTTTCCCCTAATATATCTACATCACTTATACTTAAATTCGCCGACTCGCACATGTTACCCAATTCTGCAAAGAATTCCGAGTTCACATGCGCGTTAAAGTCCCCCATTATTATACAGTGAAAATATTTGGGGTTATCTGATACTAACTTAATTTTATACAGAAATCAATGTATTCATTTAGATTACTGCTGTTGTTGTATGGTAAATAGCAGTTTGCAATTAATATGCAATCATTGTTCACTTGTAATTCAATGCCTAACAACCTTACATTATCGCTTGTTAAAAATTTTATATGTTTTGACAAATTTTTCCTTATTAAGAAAGCAACACCAGCAAAAGGCCTACCGTACATTAATTCGTCTGACAAGTCTACTGCTGATGACGCATGGTACATAAAGTCATCATGGATGGTAGAGAGGAATTTTAGCTCTTGCTTAGGTAGCCAGTGCTCTTGCAAGAGTATCAAATCTGCACTGTCACAGATTTTATGAACATCTACAATTGAATTCCTCACTGATCTTACGTTATATGAGACTATTTTCAACAAGTTATCCGCAATGACTTATAGAAAACTTACTAATCTGATTATTATTATACACAGTACAAATTTCAGGCATTACCGTTAGGGTGCCTATTATTATTATTATTATTATTATTGTTATTATTTTGCCTGTTATCAAATCTCCTGGAAAAGTGGATAAACTCCTTAACAGCAATACCTTCTGGCCACTGACTAATATTGTACGGGTTGAAATGTGAATTTACACCTTTAATTATTACTTCAAAAGAGTTATAATACGGAGATTTTGTGTTTAGTTTATTAACTAACAATATACTATGTTCACCACAGACCTCTTCCATCATGTGTCGAATATCGCTTCCCTCGTTCGAGAGCTGAATTCGCGACACAAAGAGGGTGAGATTCCTCACTGGTGGCCTTGCCGCGCTGACAGGTTGAGGAACCCTCCGTGGAGAGCGTCTGTTAACTCTGACCCACCCGTCCTCTTCCTTCAATCTCCCTGAGGCAGGGTTCGCCTGACTGGGGGATGGTGGCACGACCTTGGGGAGATAGGAGGCCCCTCCCATACTCTGTGGCTTGGTGAATGTCTGTTAGCGGTGTTTATATCCTGACGGACGCGCGTGCCCCTCCTTCTTCGGTGGGAGGGGAGGAACTGGACGCCGAGCGAGGCGTTTGAGTAATCGAACGCCTCTCACCTTCAGTGGAAGGTAAGCAAGAGGGCAGTGATGCCTCGTCTCTTGGCATCGGACAGTCCCTATTCCGCATTGTGAAATCGGGAGCAGGAGTCCTTTCCTGAACAGGAGGAAGGTTGACCGCTTCCCCTACATGCTGCGTTTCTACTCCACATTCAGGGGGGAGTTGGGAGAGGGGGTTTCGTTTCCCTCGCTGCCCGACGCGCTTCTTGGGGTTCTGACTTGCTGAACAACTTCCGAGTAACTAGGCTTTGGGAGGAGCGTCTCTTTCAACGCATCTAACTCTGACCGGAATTGTTCTAGCGAAATCGCATTTTTCTGATTTCATACCACGTGTTGGTGTTTCACTTCAACTAACGACTTTTGTACCTCATTGTACTGTTTGAGGAGCAAAGCGAAACGTCTACATCACCCATAGAGATTACCGGTATTCGATGGAAATTAGTAACGTAGAAGGTAACATTGTTCTCATTATCCCGGAGGGTCGACACTTTATTTATGTCTTTTAGGATATTCTCGTTTCTAGAGCTACCTCTACGAGTTGGGAGGGTAGTACTGAACAGGGTGTTTAATTGTCCCCTCGCATGTTCTGTTTCTTCCGAATTATAGAAATCATGACAAACAGATACAAGAAGATCTGACCTAATATGATCTATTTAGTCAAATATAAAACATAACAAAGGATTTTCTACAAGAACACGATTTTCAGCAGACGATCCCATTGCACCTGTATCGATGGAGGAGCAGGTTTGCGGTGGGGGGGGGGGGGTAGATGGTGGGGGCGGAATGGAGATGGAGGGAACGCCGATAAGAGTCCCACTTCTCGTCCCTTTAAATAATGCTCCAGATACCACCAGTTCGATGCTCAGGCATCTTTTCACATTAATTATGTAACTATTACTAGCTATGACACATAAAAGTATGTACGTGGAGTCACTGTACGATTATAACGTAATGAAACATACATTTCCCGCGGTCACCGTCAAAAGCTTTTACTATTAAACGGAAGATTCGCAGTGTAGACGGTGGGGGTGGGGCGGGAGGAGGGGAAGGGGAAAAAGATGCTGGTAGGACTGCTCACTTCTTGTCCCTTTAAATCACGTTCCAGATACCACCAGCTCCATGCACAACCATCCTTTCACATTAATTATCACGACACTATTTCCCACTATAACATGCTAAGTATATACGCGGGATCACTGTGAGTTCATGAACATAATGATATCTAAATTTTCCGCGGAAACAGTCAAAAACCTTTACTATTTAACAACAGACGAGTAGCCCACCCGTGAGGCATCCTCTCGGTAGCATCCTCTCGCTATATGTATATATATATATATATATATATATATATATATATATATATATATATATATATATATATATATACTAGGGGAGCGACCCGGCATTGCCCGGGTGGATGTTGAACGCTATACCTTACCTTACCTTATGAACCTTATGTTGTTTCGTGCGTTGGTCTCTCTTCACACGGTGGTCAAGCTGGTGGCCCCGCCTCTAGGTCTGGCTTGGTGGAGGAGCGAGTTGCTTTCTTGTGCTCTCCATCGTACATAGCCAGGCACGCCCGGCTCATCTGGTACCGTCTTGAGCCAGGCATCCAGTCTTCTCTTGAAGACTTCAACTTTGAACCCCGTTACGTTTCTGAGGTCCTTTGGAAGCTGGTTGAAAAGTCTTGGCCCCCTGACAACCAAGTTCTTTTCCTTCAGAGTTGAGGAGGTCCCCTTGTCGGGCCCTTAATTTGGGAACACTACGCATTCTGCCTTTCCTATTTTCTAGTGTTGTTTGAATGGTAATTGGGTTTAGTTTTATGTTTGGTACCAGTTTTTCGATCATTTTCCATATGTAGATTATGGTGTACCTCTCTCTTCTTCTTTCCAGGAAGTACAGATTTAGTTTACATAGTCTTTCCCAGTAGTTGAGTTCTTTGTAGCCATCAATCTTGGCTGTGAAATGCCTTTGCGTTTCTTCTAGTTTATTAGTTTCTTCCTTTTTATATGGGGACGTCAAAACTGAGCAGTATTCAAGTTTTGGTATAATCAGTGTTCTTAGCAGGGGAATCATTACTGTCCTGTCCCTTCGCTTGAAGGTTCTTAGTACCTGTCCGGCGACTCTTTTTGCTTTATTTATCGCTATCTGATTTTGTGTTTCGAATTTCGCATCATCTGTCATTATTATCCCGAGATCGATCGCTTTCGTGCTTCTCTGAATTTCCTGTCTATCTGGAGCATGATATGTAGTCTGTTTAAGTTCTTCTCTTCTACCATATCTCAAGAGCTGAAATTTCTCGGTGTTAAATGACATGTTGTTGTCTTCTGACCATTTGTACATTTTGTTCGTGTCCCTCTGCAAAGCCTCCACGTCATGTACATCGCTGATTTTTCTGCTGATCTTTGTATCGTCTGCAAAAGATGTTACTATACTGTTGTTGTTTACTCCGCTGTCTATGTCTGTTAGCATGATAATGAACAGGAGTGGGGCCAGTACTGTCCCTTGTGGTACTGAGCTATATATATATATGCCCGGTTAGGTCAATTGAATGCCCGATTAGATTAATTGAATGCCCGGGTAGGTTAACTGAATGTCCGGTTAGGTTAATTATACGCCCTTAACGATTGGTTAGGTTAAGTCGTGATATTTTCGTTAAAGCTAACGGAAATATCACGACTTAACCTAACCAATCGTCAAGGGTGTACAGTTGACCTAACCGGGCATTCAACACCCAGGTGTACAACCTCGGAACCGAATCAATATGTGTGTGACGTTTCATGTTTGTAACTGCTTCCATTTTGGACCTATGGCTCGAACACACACACACACACACACACACACACACACACACACACGCGCGTCCTTTTATTATATACTGTATATACATATATATATTTGTAAATAATTATTTTTTAATTTATTTTTATATGTTTTCCCCAGACATGTTTGGAAAATAAACGTTGTCTGTTTACTTCGGAGAGTGGTTTATTTTGTTTTCGTTTTGCTTGTTTTCATTGCATTTAATTAACTGTTCAGCATCTGGTGTTTTGTTGGTTCACTTCGCTCCATTTTTTAGGTCTCGTTAAACTCTGTAATGACGAGGCGAGAGTGAGTTATAGATTCCAATATTGGGAACATTATACAATATTCACGCGGTTATCCGTGATTCACTCAACCGTGAATCGAGTTAACCGTATTTACTAACTGTGACCATTGTGCACTTATCCGTGATCATGACACCGAGTTAACCGTGATCTCGCCTGCCCGCTACACGGCGCCTTAGGCGGTTTCTCTCTGCGCTTCATAGAGTACACCCGCGCGCTCTTTGCTTCGCATATCTTCACGTCTTGTGGTGAGTACAAATTATTTAATAATACATATATTAAACTGTAATAGAATAATACTGTTTGTGGTGGGAGGCTATTTAGTGGTGGCGGGCAGCAACGACTGCACCACCTACTCATTGGCGGGGTGTACTGAATTAACCGTGAAATCGGGTTATCTGTGATCATGGACCGCTCCTCAATCACAGATAGCTGAGTAATATATATATATATATCTACAGATCTACAGAAGCTAAGGCTAACAAAGACCCTAAGATCCACTCTAAGGCTAGCCCGAGAGAAAGGAAAGAGTAGGGGGTTAAGAGAAGAGAAGAGGATAAGGGGTTAAGTAAGGAGCAACACCTATCATTCGTGGGTTAACATTCATTCAGAAAAAGGGGAAAAAAGTCTCACCATCATCATCCGCCGACCACTGCCGACAAGTCAGAAAAATAGTCGGAGAAAATAGGAGAGGGGTGAAAGATGAAAAGAAGTAAAATAAGAACGCTTACAATCCATGCAAACACAGTCTTAACTCACTGTCATACCATGCAAACTACAAACATGGAAGGAAGGAGTGTTACAGCCAAAAAAAAAAAAAAAAAGTAGGTACAGTTAAACAAAAAGCGGGTTAGTTTACGCTACGAGTTACATCTACGTTCGTGTTAGTTTTTTTTTTTTTTTTTTTTTTTTTTTTTTGCTGGCATCACACGCTGGCATGTCACAAGCTGGCATTCATCGTCAACAGACTCATCCTCGAGCACCACCACCAGAGCTCCTGTTGTTAACTTTGTTTTTTAATTTTAAACAACGTTAATACTTTTAAAATGTCTGTCAAGACGGTTCTTAAACATATTAACGCTGGTAGAATGAACGACTGACGCGGGAAGATTATTCCATTTATCAATTACTTTAAAAGTAAAGAAGTTTTTAGCGATATTAGTAATGAAACGTCTGCCACGCAACTTAAATCCGTTATTGCGAGTATTACTATTATCGAAAGTGAACAATTTATCAAAATTTACGTTATCGACGTTATTAACGATTTTGAAAACTTCAATAAGCTCCCCCCTTAATCTTCTAGTTGCGAGTGAATACAAGTCTAACTCTTTAATCCTATCTTCATAAGGCTTATTGCGCAATGACGGAATAAGTTTCGTGGCACGACGCTGAACCCTTTCTAACCTATCAATATCCTCACGCAAGTACGGGCACCAAAACTGAACTGCATATTCTAAATGAGGCCTGACTAGGGACTTGTAAAGGGGCAATATAATATCCTTCGATTTAAATTCGAAATTACGCGCTATGAAGCCTAACATCCTATTAGCTTTTGCGCAAGACTCCAGGCACTGGTTCCTAACCTTTAAATCTTTAGTTACGCGTACGCCTAAATCTACTTCCTCGTCAACGCTCACTAACTCCCTATCATCCATCGTGTACGCGTAATTATTGTTGCGAGAACCTATATGCAAAACTTTACATTTATCTACGTTAAATTGCATCTGCCACTTATCTGTCCACTCCATAATCCTATTTACATCGTCTTGGATCCTATTTCTATCGTCCTCGTTAACAACCTTACCGCCTATTTTAGTATCGTCCGCGAATTTTGAAACGTTACTAGTCAATCCTACATCTATGTCGTTAATGTAAATTACGAATAACAATGGGCCTAACACTGAACTCTGTGGGACACCGCTACCTACATCTAACCACCCCGATTCACTACCATTAACTACGACCCTCTGTCTCCTAGCACGAAGCCATTCTTCTAACCAGTTAGCTACCTGACCGCGTATACCGTGCGCTTTAACCTTCGCAATTAGTCTCCTATGCGGAACTGTATCGAACGCCTTTTTAAAATCTAAATAAATAACGTCAGCTGCCCTATGCCTATCGTATTCGCGCACTATTTCGTTATAAAATTCTAACAAATTAGTTAAACAAGACCTATGGCGTCGAAACCCGTGCTGACTACTATTAATCAAACCCCTACTTTCTAAGTGATCGATAATACGATCCCTAACTACGGATTCCAAAAGTTTACCGACAATTGACGTTAAGCTAATGGGCCTATAATTGCTAGCTACCGCGCGGTCGCCTTTTTTAAAAATAGGCGTGACGTTAGCTAATTTGAAGTCTTCAGGAATAATCCCCGTTTCGAGTGACTGATTAAAAATCTTCGCTAAGGGGCCTACGATAACGTCTTTCAAATCTTTCAAATGTCTGGGATAAAAAGCGTCAGGGCCTGGAGCCTTGCTAACTTTTAGCCTATCGATATAATGCGCAATCTCAGCCTCGTAAACAGTTATTTCATCTAAAATAGTCTCGCTACTAAATGGAACGATATCGTCAACGTCGGGGACATTATTTACCTCTTCTACGGTAAAAACTGTCGCAAAAAAGTTATTGAAAATACCCGCCATCGCCTGAGCGTCAGAAGCCAAAGCGCCATTTACATCCACTAGAGGGCCTATGTTATCTTTTACCGGCTTACGATTATTTACGTATTCAAAAAACTTTTTTGGATTATGTTTACTATCCGCAGCTATAACTATCTCTAAATTACGCTTAGCATTCCTAACTGATCTTTTAACCTGACGTCTAAGCTCGATATATCTATTAAAATTAGCTACCTGGCCATTGCGCTTGTTAAGTCTATACGCTCTATTACGCTCGTTTATGAACTCGCCTACTTCCCTAGTCCACCACTTCGGTTGACCCTTCTGCAGCATCCCGCCTCATTTGCGGGATTTGTTGGAGAAGGGAATTGCTTTTCACGCTCCTTCTGCCCTCGTAGCCAGCCAAGCATAGCTGGTCAGGGACTTTGCAGAAGAACCTGTCCAGCTGGTTCTTGAAATTATTCAGGTTGGTGTGCTGGGGGTTCCTTAGCTCTTGGGGCAGTACATTAAAAAGTTTTGGGCCTCGTGTTCCGAGGGTATTTTTTATTCTCGTTTTCATGGCCTTTGATCAGCTTTCTTATTTAGTTTTGTCTTTCGCTAGTTCTTTCATATGTTTAAAAAAAATCGTTGTTGTTTTTGTGGAGGCGGGACTCAGGGTTGGGAACCTTAAACTAAAAGGAAAACTGGCTAAGCCCAGGCACCTTTTATTTTCGGTTACGCTGTTTTCTCATTTTGACACTTTTTCTTCACTTTCTGACTTTCTTCCTTTTTTCACCTTTCCTATGATGTCTAACCGCATACTTTTCCTTTCAACCTTTCAAAGGTTCCGTGCGATGACTCCTCATTTCACGAAGGTCAAGCTTGTTGTTCCTTCTCTCGAGTTGGCCTGGTGAAGTAGAGAGTTGGTTTCTTGTACTCTTCACCTCACATAGCCAAGTACAATCTGGGTGAAGATGTGAAGATCTCTTGAAGATGTCTACCGCAACACCAGTCGTGTTCCTTAGTTACTTGGGCAGCTGATTAAACAGGCTTGGTCTTCTAAAAAAAAACCTATTTTCCTTCAGAGATGAGGATGTTCTCTGTCTAGCCTTTAATTTGAGAACACGACACAGTCTTCCTTTTCTACTTTCCACTGTTGTTTGGGGGATTATAGGGTTCAGAGTAAGATTAGGGGCTAGTTTCTTCATTATTTTCCAAGTGTAAATAATGGTGCATCTCTCTCTTCTTTTTTCCAGTGAATATAGGTTTAATTCACGTAACCTTTCCCAGTAATTTAGTTCTTTGCATCCATTCATCTTGGCTGTGAATCTTCTCTGAATCCCTTCTAGTTGACTAATGTCTTCTTTTTTTATATGGGGATGTTAGGACCAAGCAGTATTCCAACTTGGGTATGACCTATCCCTTCTTTTAAAGGTTCTCAGTATCTGCCCAGTTATTCTCTTTGCTTTGTTTACTGTTGTCTTATTTTGTGTTTCAAATTTCGCATCATCAGTCATTACAACTCCTAAATCTTTTGCTTTAGAATTTACTTGGCTTTCCTGTCCATTTGGGGTAGAGTATTCCACGGATTTTAGGTCCTCCTTTTTTTCGTACCTTAACAGTTGAAATTTCTCACTGTTAAATTTCATAGTGTTGTCTTCCGACCACTTGTAGATTCTGTTCATATCTGTTTGTAGAGATCCTATATCCTCTGGGTTTCTTATTTTTCTACTAATTTTTGTGTCATCGGCAAAGGATGTTACTGTGCTGTCTCTGGTAACGTCCTCATCTACGTATGTCAGTTACCATGATTATGAAGAGTAATGGAGCTAATACTGTTTCTTGTAGTACTGAGCTGAGGACCTCTTATTCTGATATTCCTTGAACTGTAACGACTTGCCTCCCCTCACTAAGGAAATTGTATATCCATTTCCTTACTTTTCCTGTTATTCCCATATATTTCAGTTTATGTATTGTGATTACATGGTCACACTTGTCAAACGCCTTGGCAAAGTCTGTGTATATTACACCATAGTTTTCATTACTTTCAAGTGCATCAATAATGTTGTTGGAGTGTTCCATTAGTTGTGATAGGCATGATCTGCCTGACCGGAATCCATGTTGATTATCATTTCATTTTTTCTGAGTTTCCAAAAAGTCAGATTTTTTCTCAAACTATTCTTTTAAATAGGCCTATAGTTTTTGGCCTCGGATAGATCTCCTTTATATATTGAGACTATGCTCGCTCTCTTCAGGATGCCCGGTATTTCTCCCGTGTCTAGTGATCGTCTCTATATCCAATATAGGGGCTCAGCGATTGCATTTTTCCACTTTTTGATCAGTGTGGCATTCCATTTGTCCGAGTGTACTTTTAGTTTCCTTATAGCTTGTGTAATATCATCTGTTGGAAAGTCGAAGTCCGTTATACTTTCCCCTTGTAATTTTTCTTCAAAGAACGCGTTTCTATCGCATATGAGTTTGTCAGTTTCTGGGACACTGAAAGATGATTCGTACTGAGCTCAAAATAATTCAGATACCTCTGTTAGATCATCAGATAAAATACTGTCTTCATTTTTCAAAGGTCCGATAGTCGTGTGATTTTTCGACTTCCTTTTCGCAAAATTATAGAAGTACTTTGAGTTAACCTTTATCGCTTCTATAGCTTCTTCTTTTTCTGTATGGTTCTCAATTAGGTTCTGTATGACGCAATCTATACTCTGCAGTTTATCATTTAATATTTTACTGATGTTGTCTTTGTAGTTTCTTAATTTTGCAGTCACTCTTTTTCTCTTTCGGAACACTGACATCTTTTTTCTCTCGAACCTGCTTCTCCTTCCTCTTTGTTGCATTTTTGGGACATGTCTTTCCACAATTTTCAGCGTCTTCTCCTTTAAGTTCATTAGCATCTCTTCCGTTGTCTTGGCCTTGAAGATGGTTTTCGAATCTATTGTTTCCATGCTGGATGCAACACCTTCCCAGTTTATAGCTTTGGAGTAAAAATTAAAAATTTTGAATTTGCTTCTTTCCAAAGTGCGTGTTCTTTCTTCTCCTGTTGCTTTTATATTGGTTGTTATTTCAATAATGTTGTGATCAGATATTATAGTTGGGGATATTTTTATGTTATCAATTAGGTTACTGTTGTTTGTGAATACCAAATTCAATTTTTTCTTGTGTTTTCCGTTATTTCTTGTGTTAACATAAATTCATCGGCTAGAGCTAGGAGCATATATATATATATATATAGCGGCGCTAATAAGTATTCGTACAGAGAAATATTTCGGTTATAATGGTCCTTATCTTTTGTACTATGCATAAGAAAATTATGAAAAATTTACCATTCGTTTGGAAAAACTTAACAAATAAAAAAAAATTAGATTAACTCCAACATATAATATAAAACATCAAAGAATTTGAGGAAAATAAAAAAAAGTTAAAATGCAAAAGTTTTCGTACATTTATTTACAAAATTATTTGATAATTTGTGTGGCCTCCTAAGGCTTGAAGAATTTAAAATTTGTATCAGTAGTTAGCTGTTTATTGATTAGAGACTGTTGGCAATTCTGAATTCTAGAATTTTCTCTGTGAATCTTCATGGAAGACGGATGACTGTACAAGCCATTAGCAAGCAATGGGTCGTTGTGGCAAAGAGCTGTCTACAGATCTTAAGAGATCTGTTACTGCTGCATACGAGTCTGGAAAGATTTATAGGAAGAAAGGAAAAGAACTTTGACTTCTATTTACGAGTTTCACAATTTTCTTTCGAAGAATGGTCTAAAATTTCTACTGAGAGATGTTGAAACCATTTAGAAAAATATCTAAAACGAATCATTGAAATCATTCAAGCCAAAGGTGAACACACAAAGTATTAAATAATTTTGTAAATGTACGAAAACTTTTCCATCTTAACTTTTTTCTATTTTCCTCAAATTGTTTAATGTTTTACATTATACGTTTGGAGTTAAACTGATTTTTTTACTGGTTAAATTTTTCCAAACAAATGATAAACTTTTCATAACTATTCTATGCAGGGTACAAAAGATAAGGACGAATACAACTGAAATATTTCTCTGTCTGTACGAATATTTATGAGCGCCACTGTACTCTATTACTGTAAAAGCTTCCGAATTTTCTCATTAAGTTTTTAAAAATCTTTTTAAATCTGGTTGAGAGCCTTGAATTAATGTAATTTTGTGGAACCTTTTTTTTAGGTTTTAAACTTTTGTAATTAATAAAGTTTAGCAGACTTAATTATAAAATGACTTGATTATGGCTTAATTTTAACTTGAAAGAGTTGTTTGCTAAGTAAGTGCTATTTGAAGTTATGTTTTTATTAAATTATTGGTTAAGTTGAAAGTTCCGAAGAAGACTTTGAATTTCGACGCTGTCAAGTTATCGTTGTCAAAATTTTCAATGAGAGCTGAAAATGCAGGTTGAGTATGTGGATATACTCTTATTCGTTTGGATACACTCGTATATTAGTTTGAATACACAGGGTGTCCCATAAGTCCGGTCCTACAGGAAAATTTATTTTAAATTAAATTTACAAAAGTAATACAGTACATTAGAAAGAAAATAAATGTTCAAATTGATGTCTTGTTTCGGGACCTGTTTTTTGTTGGAGGCAGAATACGGAAGCGAGTTACACTCGTGAGGAAAAGGCTTCTGCCTTTTCCTCACGAGTATAATTCATTTCCATATTAGCCATTGCGTGTTATTCTACCTGCAACGAAAAAAAGGTCCCCAAAAAAGATATCAATTTGAACATTTGGTTTAGTTCAAATGTATTACTTTTGTAAATTTAATTTAAAATAAATTTTCCCATGAGACCGGACTTATAGAACACCCTGTACTCTTTATATTTGACCGTCCTCAGGGTTCGAATGATGTGGCGACCTTTAGATGGTTCCGATTCCTCGTAAAGATGTAGGTCCTCCTCCGTCAGACGACGTTTGCCGTTACGAAGGAAGTTAAACAAACCGACACTTTATTTTAATGTAATTTAGTTTGTGATCCGAAGAAAGGTTGAGGTCAACTATTTGCTAAGATTCGCGTCGTCGTTGGCGTAAACCTTTTTATTTTGTGAAGTGAATTAAATCTTTCGAATGATATTCGTTTTTGCATTTTCTGCAAAATTTAACAAGAATTTACCTAAATTTACTGTGGTAATTACTTTTTATTTTACAACTTCAGTTATTTGACAAAGTTAAAAAAAAACCTTTTGCGCTTCGATAGGTTGCATGCATTGATTTTCACTTTTGCACAATATATGAGGAATGATGATGGTTGGTTGGTTGATTCGTTTAACCGTCTTTCACCCTACCAACGGCACTGAGACTAAATGTCAGGATACTATAATCCCTGACTATTATTATTCTTCATCGTATAGAAATCAAATCAAGTGAAAACACACATACATTACACACACTGTATATATATATATATATATATATATATGATGAATAAAACCACGAAGGAAAAAGAAACACCAGTGTGGAGTTAGAACAGTTATTATAAGTTTTATAAAATATACTGTTTCCGTATGATATGTTCGTTTACTTTATGAATAAGTTAAACAAAAAACTGTTTATTTAACAGTTTTGAGCAAACAAACATAAAAATCTTTGGGGAATAAAACCACACTAAATTAATTCATGAGAAACGCGATCTTTCAGACTATAATGAGGTCATCAAATGTGAGAAAACCTTAGTTTTACAGTGATGGCGAACCACTGACCCGCGGGTCAAGTACTGACCCACGAGGCAATTTTTAGTGACCCACACGCTCTTATTTAAATAAAATATGACTTTAATTTTTAATATTTTCCGCCTTACAGTTTTAAAATTACTTTATTCTCCCACCGAAATAAACATACATTTAAAAACGTGCGTGTATGTATGACAACCGACTCATGGTGCGCGCCGCGCGGTCATCCGCCTTCCCAGTTTTGCGGTTCAAGTCCTTAAGTTTGGGAGTGCCAAATTATTAGTGCAGAAATTATCACCCATAAAAAAAATGCCTAAAAAAAAAACGAAAAACTAGTTCTGAAGGTAGTGGAATTGGAAGGTTATTTCATGAAGAGTGGACTGTGAAATACGGTGTTATTAAACGAAATAATAAAGATTTTTGTTGTATTTGCAAAGTGGACAGTTGCTCGCTTTTATAATATCAAGCGACATTTTGAAAGTAACTACAAAAATTTGTGCTCAATGTCAGATGAGGAAAGGAATGAAATTATTATGCTGCACTTAAACCAACAGCAATCACAATCTGCTATTTTCAAAAGAATTTTTAAACCAAACAACAATATTACAACAGCTAGTTTTCAATTATCATCTACCATTGCTCAATACGGAAAACCACTTTCTGATGGTGATTATTTAAAAGAAGCTTTTATAAACTGCTTAGATTATTTATTTGAAGATTTTCAGAATAAAGATCAAATAATTAAACGTATTAATGAGTTGCCTGTAGCCAGAAATACAGTCAAAGATAGAATAATTATCATGGACAAAGATGTATCTGACCAACTTTTATTGGATTTGACAAGTGCTGGAATGTTTTCAATTTGTTTGGATGAAAGTACAGATGTCACATCACAGGCTCGTCTAGAAGTTATTGCAAGATTTTATTCCGAAAATATAATGAAGGAAGAGTTAATTAAACTGATGACACTGAATGAGAAAACCACAGGACAGGAAATTATGAATGAATTGAAGAAGGAATTCATTCAAATGGGTATTAATTTCAGAAATATTGTATCTGTGACGACTGATGGAGCTCCGAGTATGATTGGAAAAAACAAGCAGTTTCTCACTAAAATAGTAAGTAAATAAATTACTGTGACCCAATTTCGTTTTTTTTTAAAATCAAAAGTAAAAATGACCCGCCAGCAAAGAAAGTTCGCCACCACTGCCTGAGGCTTAGTATAATGTCGAAAGTTTGTGCTCCTATTGAATGAAGGTAGCATGGCCGCAAACAAGACGAGTGCAGAGCAATTACAATGTTGATCATATGAGTGCTCGTGCCAACCCCCTTCACCCCTTGTTGCAAGGTGCCAACCCCCTCTTCCAGTGCCAACCCCAAGGGTGCCAAAAAAGGGGGTGAATTTCCCCAGCAAGCTGGGGGAGTCCACCTAACCTCTTTGGGGGAGAAGATGGGACGGCCTCACCCCCGAAAGGGGTATACCTAACCTGAGAGAGAGAGAGAGAGAGAGAGAGGAAGACAGAGCATCCTACACCTGGAAGATCCAGGTGCACAATGGGAGCTCAGGGTAGCATCACTTGGCTTAGAACTCGAAATCCGCCAGTTGGCTTAGAAGACTTAGAAGGTAGATGTATGTGTATATATATATAACTTTTCAGCTGCCAGATTGCGCTATTGAGATATGCTTGACAGTTGGCTTAGAAATCTGTCAGTCGGCTTAGAAGGCATAAATGGCAGATGTATATATATATATATATATGTATATATATATATATATATATATATATATATATATATATATATATATATATATATATATCTTTTGAGCTGCCAGATTGCGCTATTCAGATATTCTTGACAGTTGACTTAGAAACGCCTCAGTCGGCTTAGAAGGCGTAATCAGCCATTTGATATATACCGGGTGTCCGAGAATTATCTGTACAATTTTTGGCTGTTATTAAAAGTCAACCATGAAGTGTAGAAATTCCAGTGTTGTCCCATTTTACAGAGAATCTCATTAAGTTTTTTCTGATGCCACGTTTTGACAAGTTTTTTAGAAATGTACGCGGGTGACAGACATTGATGATTTAAAAGCAAGAATCACAGTTGCTATTGAGCGAATTGATGTGGCTATGCTGCAGCGTACATGGCAACATTTGGAGTATCGATTGGATGTTTTGCGAATCACTAATGGTGCACATATCGAATGTTTGTAACAACGTTACTTTAATAAAAGAAACTTTTGAAAATACAGATTCTAAATAATCTTGTTTAAGAATTTTACGTGTGTTATCAAGAATTTTATTAAAAGATGAAATTGTACAGATAATGTTCGGACACACTGGAATTTCTAAAAAAACTTGTCAAAACTTGGTATCAGAAAAAACTTAATGAGATTCTCTGTAAAATGGGACAAGACTGGAATTTCTACACTTCATGGTTGACTTTTAATAACAGCCAAAAATTGTACAGCTAATTCTCGGACACCCTGTATATATATATATATGGAGGCCTTGCAGAGGGACACGAACAAAATATACAAATGGTCAGAAGACAACAATATGTCATTCAACGCCGAGAAATTTCAGCTCTTGAGATATGATAGAAAAGAAGAACTTAAACAGACTGCATATTATGCTCCAGATAGACAGGAACTTCAGAGAAGCACGAAAGCGATTGATCTCGGGATAATAATGACAGATGATGCGAAATTCGAAACACAAAATCAGATAGCGATAAATAAATCAAAAAGAGTCGCCGGACAGGTAATAAGAACTTTCAAGAGAAGGGACAGGACAGTAATGATTCCCCTGCTAAAAACACTGATTATACCAAAACTTGAATATTGCTCAGTTTTGACGTCCCCATATAAAAAGGAAGAAACTAATAAACTAGAAGAAACGCAAAGGCATTTCACAGCCAAGATTGATGGCTACAAAGAACTCAACTACTGGGAAAGACTACGTAAACTAAATCTGTACTCACTGGAAAGAAGAAGAGAGAGGTACATCATAATCTACATATGAAAAATGATCGAAAAACTGGTACCAAACATAAAACTAAACCCAATTACCATTCCAATAACACTGGAAAATAGGAAAGGCAGAATGTGTAGTGTTCCCAAATTAAAGGCCCGACAAGGGACCTCCTCAACCCTGAAGGAAAATAGTTTGGTTGTCAAGGGGCCAAGACTTTTCAACCAGCTTCCTAAGGACCTCAGAAACGTAAATGGGGTCAAAGTTGAAGTCTTCAAGAAAAGACTGGATGCCTGGCTCAGGACAGTACCAGATGAGCCGGGCGTGCCTGGCTATGTACGGTGGAGAGCGCAAGAAAGCAACTCGCTCCTCTACCAGGCCAGACCTAGAGGCGGGGCCACCAGCTTGACCTCCGTGTGAAGAGAGACCAACGAACGAAACAACATAAGGTTCATAAGGTAAGGTATATATATATATATATATATATATATATATATATATATATATATATATATCGTTTGAGCTGCCAGATTGCGCTATTCAGATATTCTTGACAGTTGGCTTAGAAACGCCTCAGTCGGCTTAGAAGGCGTAACCAGCCATTTGATATATATATATATATATATATATATATATATATATATATATATATATATATATATATATATATATATACCCATCTTCCCAGTTATTCCTTAATATCATTTATACCATATGTCCCACAAAAAAGTACACCCAACTTTAGATTGTACTAACTCCTCCAAAAAATTGAGATATTTTGGATCTGTTTGTTTGATTTAATATAGCAAATTATTCTTTGTTAACGTTCAAATTTATTCATGTTTAAACGATTTAGTGTTTAAGCATCTGCTTTTAACTGAAGGGTACAGCAAAATGGGTTGCGCGGAATGATCATTTCTCCCAGCCAGATAGCTCCTCTTGCTTTAACCATTGTGCTACTTTTTACGTCGAAGGATATTGCAAATATATTTTTTAAATAATTCGAACTTTTGTATCTAAGATACGAGTCATACATATAAATGAAGAATCTGAATTACTAAATTTATAAATAACTTTCAAACCCTTATCATGCAGTTTACACGAAGGCAGCGCGTTCTCATGGTCACAACTTATCTGCAAACTAAAAGCTTAAAACAAGTTCAGAATACCTTCGAACTGCAATTTCCCGATAGAGCTTCTCCAACTAAACATACAATTTTGAAGAATGTTCGGAAATACAAAGAAGAAGGAACGGTCCTCAATTTGAACAAAGGACGTTCAGGCCATCCGAGGACGGCAAGAACAGACGAGAACATTCAGCATGTTCGCAATTTATTAGAGAGACATCCAAAAGTGTCCACCAGGCGAAATGGTACAGAACTCTCACGCATGTCATTTCATCGAATAGTTCGTGAGGATTTGAATTTGTACCCATACAGAATGGAAATTCGACACCAACTCATTGAAGGAGATCTACCTCGCCGCCTAAGATTTGCCCAGTGGTTTCTTGAAAAACCAGAAAGATTCACGGAACAATTAGTGGTTGGAGATGAGGCGGCCTTTTTTATGAATGGTCTAGTGAACAGACAAATCTGCCGTCAGTATGCACCAAAAAATCATCCACCTGACAATCATATCTACGAAAAGAATAACTCTAGACAAAAACTGTCTCTCTGGGTAGGACTGTGCGGTAATGGAGCGGTAATTGGCCCGGTCTTTTACGATGGTAATCTAAATGGTAAAGCTTACCTAGAAATGATAGACCGAGAAATCCTTCTACAAATACGTATTACTTATGGAAACCGATTTAATCGTATTTGGTGGGTGCAAGACGGAGCTCCTGCTCACAGGAGAGTTATTGTGAAGGAACGCTTGCAGGAAGTCTTCCACCAAAGAGTAATTGTTACAGGCCATGACATTGAATGGCCTCCCAGAAGCCCTGACTTGACCCCGTGTGATTACTTTTTATGGGGTCATTTGAAAAATAGAGTAGTTGCATCACAACCTATCAATTTAGATGATTTGAGGACTCGCATCACAGCTGAAATCAACTTGTTAAAAGACAATCCAGATCTTATCAAAAGAGTGATGGGGAAGATGAGAGCTCGACTCCAGATTTGTATCGATAGGAATGGCGGTCATGTTGAAAGAAAACGAAACTAAGCATAACTTTTGCAATAAGGAATAAAGAAAAAATCTGCTTTGTATCTTATTAAAATTATGTTAAAGTATCTATTATTATGTATTTGTCTTTTCATTACATCGATAGCACACACATTATTTTTTCATTGACCAATTTTGCGCAATCCATTTTGTTGTACCCTTCAGTTAAAAGCAGATACTTAAACACTAAATCGTTTAAACATGAATAAATTTGAACGTTAACAAAGAATAATTTGCTATATTAAATCAAACAAACAGATCCAAAATATCTCAATTTTTGGAGGAGTTAGTACAGTCTAAAGTTGGGTGTACTTTTTTGTGGGACATATGGTATATACAACCAAAAGAAATAAATAAAACACCATTACAGCATTCTGTTTATTTAGACGAGTTAAGAAAAATAATTCATGAAATATATAGGAAATTCAAAAATAATATACAGCAAAAATACACATTAAACTAAGGGTATATATATATATATATATATATATATATATACACATTCTTAAATAATAATATTAGTACAGGATAAAACTATATAACCATTTAATACACTGCGCCCTCGATATATGCGAGGGATAGGTTCTGCTAAAACCTCGCATAATGCAAATTCGCATATATCAAACTTATAGTTAAATGAAAAAATAGGGATGCGTTCCACAACCAGTTTTTTTTACCCTCGCGGCACCCTCAACAATAAATATGCCACTTTTTTATACCAAAAACATTCAACAAGATAACAGTAATGCTATATTACATCAATACTGTACAGTATAAATATTAAAGGACATAGTAAGCTGAAGGCCCAGTACTAGGCAGAGGACGTTTAGAAGCCGTCTACAATAAACAGTAAGACAAAACTAGAAAAAACACTCAAAAATAGTGAAAAACACAACACAGTCTAGAGCACAACGCACACGCTATAACGGTTTATGCGAGACTGTTGTTGTTTGGCGGGAACACGTCGGTGCGCTCAGCGGCTCAGCAATATTTCACACTAGGTGGCGCATAAATACGAATTTTTTCCGCATATACTGAATTCTTTGTAGAAATATGGTCTTCGCATAACAGCGAATTCGCATGTGCTGAAGACGCATATATCGAGGGCGCAGTGTATATATACGAGCAAATACGCCCTTATGTGTATAAACAAAACTTATATAAAAATAGTAATAGTACAGGATAAAACTATATACCCATTAATATATATATATATATATATATATATATATATATATATATATATACAGCAAAACTTATATAAAATAAAAATACACCTTATGTTCTACCGCGCTTAACCAAAATAATAAACTCGCACGTGATCGAGTCTACAGTTACATCATTGTTGCTTTGTGCTATACAATAAATACGATTTAGCATTATTTCACCACTCAAGGTGTGCGGATGCCTATACTCGATGTAAAGGGCCTTCATATCGTTCAACACTATTTTTGTGCCCACCTTACAATTGGTTGGCAAATTATCTTTAAACACGGACAGAATACAATCAAAGCACGCACAAAGAGGGCGTCGTTAGCCACAACATCATTATTAAATTCAAGTTTATAAACACTCCTTTCCAATCAAGGGTTTTTCTTCTTACCGATCCGAGCTTTTCAATCGTGGATTCTTCTTCACAACGCAGAGCGGCAGTTGAAATAATCTTCTAAATCGTAACGACAGCACCTCATTATATAAATATACAACTCTTCAGGGTGAAAAGCGTAGGCGAGCTCTGCCCTGCATCGCTCAAGTCCTTTGGACCAAAGTTCATAATATTTCGAAGAGTCTAAACCATTCAAATAAGCATCTAGCTCTAGACTATTCTCGCCATGTTCATTCCTACAATCGATAAACCCGTCGAGCAGAGCGGTGTATGCGTATTCAAGAACCGTATCAAAATAAACCATATCCGTAACACGTGCGTCTAATATAGGTTTCAGTTTGCGGAAACTTGCGATTTCAAACATTCTGTCGAGGATGAAGCGGTTTCGCGTGGGGACAAGAACGTTATTATCAGATGCATTCTTCCACATCAGTCGTATATCCATGCATGGCTGATCGTTATTTATACACAACGTACAAACAATGGCATATGAGGGGTATCACCAATCTGTTCTCTTCTTGTACCTACACCTGCAGGTATTTTATAACGATCCTTACCCCACATCTCAACTATCACGAAGACTATTCATCTCCTCAACACTAAAATAAACAACATTTCGTCACGGACACCTCGTATACGGCATTGAGAATGCTGCTCAAAGAAAGCTCCATCGGGTCATGCTCTGAGATGACTATGAGCAGACGGTGCGCTGTATGGCTCGGGAACAGGTGTGAAGTGAGTCATACCAAGCGTTAATGTTTCGTGTACGGGTTTGTTCCAGCATGAAAGAATCATACGAGTACTTGTACCCATGATACGGGCAATTTCCGATACATGGGGCAATATCGGTTTTAATGTTTTATCGGAATGCACACTAGACGTTCATTTCCGCAAACTAAACACATTAACAAGCCGGCGCACTATTTGAGAGAAACATGTGCCCGTAGTTATCCTTTTTCTTTAACATTCGATACCCGTCTCTAAATTCTATTACAAACTCACACCGGCCTTTAGCCACAACCTCACTGCGAACCTCGTCATGATATATATGAATGTAGTGGTAAAAGTATTTTACACTATCTATTATGACGAGATTTACATTCTCAGCCGCAGGGTACGCGTACTCGGTATGATGCAGCATGACATAATACCGCCTGTCACACCACTCATCGAGAAGACTCACTACCCATACCCGTTGCTTCTCTTCTGCACGTGTTGTTTCTTTCACCTCACAGTATACGTACGTTTTTATACATTTTAGCCATACAACGTAGTCCATTACATCGTTTGTGCCGCGAAATCCGGCAATGCTCTCGCCAGAATATCCATAGAGTATTTGAACATCTTGTTCCTCAAGCTTCGCGCGGTTCAATGTAGCCTTAAAAGTCTCAAAGGAGGTGGGAGGGCTAGGCCGTCTTTCAGTATTCACATCTTCCGACTTTACCGAATACCACTTCATAAACGTCGAACACGCAATATCAAAAGTCGCCATCACTATTTTTCGTCTACGTGAGAATTCTTCAAATATACGTCTGAGCTCCAGGGCTTGCAGAGGCCAACTGAGCACGCAGGGGTAGAGATATGCCCAGGTAGTAGCAGGAGTCACGTGACCATTTGATTGATCTTACAGTGGGCGGAGCTTAAGACTTTCCCTGTACATACGCACACACACACACACAAAGGAGAAAATGAAACCCTAATTGAAACATTTACATATTCAAATATACGTAATAAATAAACATATCGTTAACAATAGATATATATATCATTCAGGTACTATGGTATCATAGGTGCCAGGCATCTGGTAACGTTTCCTATAGGTGTTACGACACATCTTTGTGCCCCTAAGTTCCTTCACACACCCCAGTTTCTGTGCCCGAAAATTGTGGGTTCCTACTTCAGTTGGGGAGGTTGGTCGCCCTCATCTTCTAAGCACACTAGCTCTTTCAATGAATCAAAGTTAACGACCCGTCGGTTCGCCAGGTTAAGCGTGATGCCCTTCGCCTTCACGATATATTTCAGCTCTTTCCCCACCCTCACCCGCACCCCATAAGTTTTTGGCCCTGTTGATACAAAGGAGTCAGCGTATGCACCATCACCATACTCATCCTTGATCTCATCACTCAACTGCGAGGAATTCCCCAATAGGAGCCATGTATTCATCCTCCCTCTCTGTGAATATTACGCTATCTGTATCAGCGTACAGCACCCTCCGCCCAAGAGAGTGCAGTAGTCCCCAAAGATTGATGCGTGCATATGCCGTTGTGAAGCTGGCTACAGGTATGTTTGTAACCCGTGAGGTATCTGTGGCCAGTTCGGTGATGTTGTACTTTATTATGTACGTGTTACCAACATTCACGATCTCCATAACCTCTTTATCTGGGGCATTGGCATAATCCCGCGCCTCGTTATAACTTTGGGCCAAATGAACGTTCCCCTTACCTGTATTCTGTGCAAACTTGCCCCAAAGACTATTCAGGCATAACTTTGCACCAAAGCGCTTGCCAGGGTTCTTAACAATTTGGGCCCGGTCAAGTTGTATCCCTTCACGGTCACGGTAACGCTGAATATAAACCGATTTTTCACCCTCGCTCTCAACCCCTCGCGGGTAGCCTGATGCTTCTACTTTATCCTTCAAAAAAGTATTTATATACGGCGTGAAAAGGTTGGGGAGTTTCTGAAACCTCCACACCTCATATATCTTCAATATTCTCTACCATGGGGAAAGGCTAGGGACAGCTCAGGACTTGTATATACACCTCTGATCTTCGTTAGTTGGTTGTATGATTACAGGACCCATTATTCTCCTCTGCGCACTTCACGCACAGGGGAAACATGAGTTTGTGATCTATAACGACGGGTAAGATCGGCATCCATAAATCGCGAGGGGGGAGCACGTCTACGAAAGAAAGACCGAAATAGTACTTGTTCAAATTTGTTGAGAACACCTCGATGGTGGGTAGGTCAGGTCCCACTAGTTTTTCAGATGCACCTACGGGGTAAGGATTGTTCTTCATCACGTAGGGACATAAAGAACGGAAGTCGTAGTAATGGAGTTTCACGCCCTCCGTAGGTGGAAAGTATAGCTTGAATGGGTTTGTACGCCCTCCGAACAAGCTATCACCGCATTTGAGCGGATCCAACACCATTGAACGCTTGATGGTGTTTATTTCTTCACGGTACTATCTATCTGTTTCCATCCGTGCATCATACTCATCTCCCACAAGATCTTGTGAGTGAATTGGGTGCCTATAAGCTGATCGCTGGTGAAGGTCCATGCAAGACTGTCGGCAGGAGATTTACCGTGGATATCTCCTACGATTCCACACTCAGGACGTGGGCACTAGGGTGTATCATGCTCAGATCGAATACTGAAAATCTTGGAATTTCAAGAGGTTTTTGTCGAAAAATGGGATTTTTGGCCAATTTCAAAGACTTGGTAGCCTCAAATGACCTCTATATGTTCCATATTGTTCACATACACCCATATTGTTCACATACACCCTAGGGGCAGGCTTGGACCCATTTAAGATCAGCCAAAGTGGTTCACAACCTCTAAAATAACCAAAATCACCCGAAATGGCCCAAAACTAAGGAATTGTATGATTTTTTAGTCTCCTATACACCACATTTCGCGGCTGTTCTCTTCATCAGGCAGAATCTTTTTGTTCTTCTTTCTTGGTCTTGCATTTTCTTTTTTTTAGAAACGCCTCCACCAATTTTTATTTATTTTCTTTTCGCCATCACTGATTGTGATGGCAGCTGCCCCCACCTTTCCGCAAGCTGCTGTGACGTTCAACCTTTTTTTTGCAATTGCAATTCTTCTTTAATATTTGTATAAGTCTCTCCTCCACCCCTCAGCTTGTAATAATATGCTGGTCAACTGAATGTTTTGAGATTTTTTCTTCTGAAAGCATCTTGATTTGTCTAGCACAGTGATGCACAAACCCTGGCCCGCGGGCCAAATGTGTTCCCCACGGGTCTTTTCAGTGGCCCCACGGGTCTTTTCAATTCAATGAAAAAGTTAGAATATAAAAGTGACCCAATTTATGACTTCGATGGAAAGTAAGTAGGCTAATACATTTAGTTATTTTCTTCGCTTGGCCCTCACATCAAAAAAGTTTGTGCACCACTGGTCTAGCAGGTCTTGTAGAGATCTAAAACATGTTCATAATGTCTTGCTTTGACTTGAAAACTGGCAACAATTCTCTGTGATCGATTCTAGCACGAACAAAACCATCTCTTCTCTCTTGCCCATACACTGCATGAGCTGCAGCTGAAACTTCCTCTGCTGCTCTTTCACAGCTTTGAGTGTGAACTGAGAAGCTCCTCTTCTCCTCTTGACATCTTACAAGTGAAGAGTGGTTCATACAGTTTCTCCTTATCCCAATTAATCAGAGTAATTGGAGAAGTTGCATCAAAATTCAGTTTAGGGTTTCTATGAGTTCTCAGACTCATGTTTCCATACTCAGACTTACCTCTGATCTTCTTGATCATCTCAACTCCCGATGCCCTCTCCTCCTCCTCCTCACTGCACAGGAGAGAGGCAATGAGGTTCTCACTGTGAGCATGATATGCTCCACGAACTATCACATGAGTGATTATGTTCCTGACTTCAGAGGTCTGGCCTCTCAGCAGTCCCAGAGCGGTCACAATATGTGAGGTCCATACCTTATGTGGTGCTTCCCTTCACCTTGATCTCAAAATACATCTTGAAGTAGAAGTCCAGGCAGGACTTCAGCAGCACCTCCAGCTTCTTCAACACCTCCCCCTTCAGACCATGCTGCCTCATCCACAGCATTAACAGAGCCTCACCTGTAGTCAGCCAGCATGACTGATTCAGTGGGCCACACTTCAGACCAGCAACTTCCTTGCTCAAATCTCCTGTCTTGAGAGCTTTAATCAGTAGGTAGCAGTTCTTCTGGTCAGTGCTAAGGTTCTGTACAATGTCTTCAGGCAGTTCAATTATATCTTCTTCTGGCAAAGCCTTGAAGCTAAAGTTGACAGGTATGTCATTGATCTTCCCCCAAAGTTTTCTTATTGGGCCACTGAACCCAGACTTGTGCGTGTAGGGACCATTAAGCTTGATGATCATGTGCCTGAGGCTGAGTTCATTAATATGCAACTGGCATATCAGCCAGTGACACTTGTGACCTAACAGTCCCTCCAAGTGAGTGACTCCTCCATCAGGCCCTGTGTTTGTGTTGGTGGAGTCACGACCAAGGACCACAATAGTATCTTTAGCACCATGAGCACTAATGAAAATGAAAATGAAAAGGTTTATTGGCAGACTATAGTCCATATGACAAATATTATTAATACAATGAGAGTTCATATACTAAGGATAGAAATATATACAATTGATTAGAAATAATACTGTAATGTCGAAGTTAAGTGGAGCTACAGACAGACGTTTTCGTACCAAGAAGTCCATAGCTTAGAGGATAAATGGCAGGACTCATGGATAGCTTGGATGATCGGGTTGGTTGATTTTTTAACTAATTCACTCAAACAGAACCTGAGCTATCTTCTGTGCAGGTTTCTCATTTCCTTCAGGTTCTTCTGGTGTAAAATGGAAGAGATACTTCCCCTCAGGTTCCCAGGTAACACTGTAGTGCTCTTCACTTGTAATATCAGGATGGAAGCGGCCAGTTTCTTCATTGTACCTCATGATCTTTGTCTTCTTATCTTGTTTTCCATCAAAGAAAATTCCCTTGATCTCCTCTCCCTCTGCCCTTTTCTCCAGGACCTCCACCGAGGCACCTCTTACAGACTCCTTGCCCCTCCACATCTTTATCTTGTCGACAGCTAGATATGCCTTATCAGCAGATAGATGGCCAGCTTTGATGAGATCTTGCAAGAAACCAGTTGCAATGGCTGCTGCAAGAGTGTTTGCCACCTTGAACCTTACTTCAGCTGCAGCAGTGCTTGAGATATCCATGTAGTTCTTCCTGGCAGAGATGGAGACTTTGCTAGTGTTGACACCGGAGCTTGTGCCTGGTGCAGTACTGGAAAAATCTGTGTCAGCAGTAGGAGCTGCTCTGCCTGGAAACTCTTGCAAGGAAGTCACCTCATCTTCATCACCATCACCATCATCAGCTCTAAGCAGTAGCTCCTTTCTTCTTCCTCTTTTCTGTTTCTCTTCGCAGCTGCCTTCTGTTCTTCCTTCTTCCTCTTAGCAGCCTTCACCTGCTTCACTGTTTCCTTCACATCAACAGATGCCATCCGGAAGCCAGAAACTTCTGAGGTTTTTATCCTCTGGTAATGGAGTCACTCTAGCTCTAGCTTTGGAATCTTCTGAGGCACAGGAGAGTCACAATTGACACGAACTCTAGCAGCACAGCCAGAGCAGCCAGATGCTTCAGTTCCACAGAGAGTGGTATCATGTCTGCAGGTTGTTATGTCAAACAATGTATGAAGTTCAGATATTCTCTTCTCTCTCTTTGCAGCCTTCACTCTGCCATTCACTAGGTCAATCATTTCATTCCATCTAACAAGAATCTTCCTGGCAATGGATCTCTCTTGAATGATCACAGGAGGAGTGAGTGAACTTGACATTGCTTTTGCGCTATTGTGTCAGTACCAGTGATGCCAAGTCTTTAGCCTAGCCAAATCTTGCTGCAGAGGGTACTGAGCTCTCTTCATATCATCCAGAAGCAGCGTCTCTTCCTGGAGGAGGATTCCTCTCTAAAACACAGCTCTCCAGGTTGGAACTTCTGTGGGAAATAACTGCTTGCCTGGACCCACCAGATCACTCAGCTTTGAACCAGAACTTTTTCTGGTCTTTCGTCCTTGCTTAGCCATGGTGGCTACACAATCTTCACCAAGCTTTGTATCTGAAACATAGAAAATTATCACAGTGAAACTCTAGTAGCCTATAACAGTTGTTACAATGGTTTTGTTTGGTAAGAAACCGGTCTGTTACATTTGTACTACAGTGTATGTCCTGCAAAGCTGTTCTGTACATAAACAGAAAACGAAAAAATGGAAATTTGAACACTTAAACGTGACTTTTAGCAAAAGTTCAAGAAAACAAACCTCTCCTAAAATTTAATTTTACATAGGAATACATACTGCCACTCTTGAAATTCGCGCTTCAATCAGCATGATACACCCTAGTGGGCACCCATGCCACCAGCAACCGTTAAAGGAGTACACAGTTTTCTCACTCGTGGCACAGTCTTCGCTTAGACCATCAACCCAAAAAACACGACCATTAACCTTAATGGGTACTTCCCCCGTGTTGCGGGCGTGTTTTATGTATACTTCGTCTGCTGCTGTATGTGTATGAGCCAGTAAATAGCCTTCTGCCCATAATTGCGAGGGTTGTTTTGTGAATGACGGCTAAGGTGTCTTTAGGCATGAAATTGTTCTTGAACACAGTAAAGCACAATGAGACGATTGTGGTTGCGACTTGCAGCGGATCGCAGTTGAAACGGCTTATGTACATCCTTCTAAAGGCCTGGAAACATACTCTAAGCATGCGCACATCATTCAGGCAATAACGCTCACATTCATCAGCTATATTGTATGGATTAGTTTCATTAAAACTGTTGTAGTATCGGTCAAAATCTTCGCGCTCACTATCACTCATGTTGTTGTAGTTAAAGTACTGTTTGGGGGGAGGTAGTCCTACGTAATTTAAAGTGTCGCTAGTGAGGAAAGTGTAAGGGAAATATCCTCTTGAAACTTCGGCGGCTACATCCATCACCTTGGGTAGCTTGGCTAGTTTACAAGGTGTGAATAATAAAGTATCTTTAAACTGAACATTACCTCTTATCTGAATTTGTATAAGCTTGTTTCCACTTTTCAGGGGATCACCTGTGAATATTTCTGATGACTCATGCTCAAGCAGTTCCTTATAAAGGAACTGTGTGTCAAATTTTGCCCCGTTATGGGCAAGAATATACACAGTTATTTTTTTTTTACTTTTCCGCTAACTTGGCAATATAGAACACAAAGAGTTTCACAGGGCTCTGGTGTGCGATCGTTTTAAAAAAGTTTGTCCGTTTACCACATTTATGACACTCATCACACTCAACCTCCATGCACTCATCGCAGATAGTCTGGCTTACAAGTAGATGTGGGATAACCTCTTTGGTTTCAGGGTTTGTGTAAGTTTCTATATCGTAGTACACAGTTATACAAGGTCTACTTTTAGGCTTAGCGTCTTTCATATAACATACATGCCTCACTCCATCAGCCTTATATTTCTCAAGGCAAGTAGGACAGTGAATTTCATCACATTTATGCTTGAATTTCCCTAATTATCGATCATATGAAACATACCACATTCACAGATTCTCATTTTCCTGCAAGTGTCAATTGACTTATGGAACTCAAAGCATTTATTATTGAAAAATGTACGTCTGCACACATTACATTCCCTCTTCTCAGCTTCAACTACACGACTTTCCCATTTGGAGCTTTTACACTGCTCACATACAATGTGGCATTCCTTACAATGTTTCACTATATCATCCGCAAACTCGAGACATCCCTTACACAAATCATGATGCCTTCCATATTTTCGACTTTTATCATAACTCGCGTAAAGATCCCTTATATTGCAGATAGGGAGATACGTTCCTGACAATCCTAAAATAAGTAGAGGTATTGTACGATCTCTCACACAGCTTTTAAAAACATACACAGTTCCACGACGATCATCCATTCCAAATACAACTATATGAACATTCATTTCCTGTTCTATCTTTCTCAGCTCTTCAGGACCCATATTACACTCAAACTCAAGCTTACAATCTGCAGCCAGTTTACGAACACCCTGCACAACCGTAGGCAACCAAATATTTTTGACCCAGGTATTTAGTACAGTAAACATATGGACTAAGGCTATTGCTATAAAGCCGCAACCACGCTCGGCGTTTATGGGCTTTCTGTAAATATCCCGCGAATTGAAGTTAAGAGTATAAGGTGTGGCACTATGACCAACAACACGGAATACTCTTAATATCTACTGTAAAGTTGTCCATATTGGAGGTTGTACTACTTTGAGAGACCTGCATTATACGGCCCAAGATATATTCTATGTCTACAGCAGCCAAGCGTCTGAATAGTATTACTACCCAAAAGTCATTTACATCCCCGTCATCTATCCCGAACCCGAAGGACAACCTCGTTCGGACTTCACGTTCGTCGCGGCTCTGAAGGGCAAACTCCACAATACGTTCAACTACGCGTCGCAATCCTTGTTCAACACCGTTGCTGTACAGGGTTTCAGGGTCAACCCTGACTACGTACCGATTTCTAGTCAGGGCCGGGGTGGGGTTAGCGGTGCGTACCAGTTCGAATGTTACACCTTCCTCTACAGCACGAGAAGCTGCTGGTGTGGGGGATGTACCCGGAATTGAAGAGGGATAAGGGGGTACAAATTTAATTGAGGAGGGAGCTAGCGTGGAGGCTGTGTCGTAAGACGTAGAGGGCTGGGGCTCTATTACTAGGGGTCTAGCAGCCGGTGCACTCCTGGCACGTTTTATACCTGACGTGGAACGTTCATCATCATCGTGCTTCAGCTTTGAACTGCCACGTGGTGGTGTCGCTGGTGAAGGTTCGTCAGCGGGGGCGGAGTCTGTAACCACAACTACACTCTCATCGGGGTCGTGTGTAATATCGACGACGGGGAATTGTACCTCATCGTCATTCACGGTTCTGTGGAAGAAGAAAAACAAGATTGTAGAATATAAGGAGCAACACTTAAAATTGTTGTACTTTGTAAATGTTCCACTTTGGGGTGTGACGTGTTAGAGATGGAATCTGTAAAAAAATTCAGGTTCACAAGCCCATCCACATGTATTATATCTGGCCCTACAGGATGTGGTAAAACTGTGTTTATGCTTAAAATCATTAAAGACAAGGGAGAGATGTTCTCAAAATTTGTGCATAAAGTAATATGGTGCTATTCGACGTACCAATCAGTGTTCAACGAGTACTAAGACGATATTTTGTTCCACAAAGGCGTATATGAAGTTAATTTGTTCGGGGCAAGTGAGCATACAGTCACTGTAATTGACGATCTCATGTTGGAAATGGATAAAACGTTTGCCGAGACATTTACAGTGTTCTCCCACCATCTTAACATAAGCGTATTCTTCATCAATCAGAATCTATTTTTCAAAAATGGATACATGCGCGATGTCGTTAAACACACAATATCTAGTCTTATTTGCGGAACGTAGAGATATGTCACAAATTGGTATTAGCCAATCAAATGTTTCCGAATCAGCGTAAGGAGTTTTTGAAAGTTTATAAAGAAGCAACAAGTCAGCGTTATGGATATTTGCTTTGTGACCTTCAGCCACGAAACACGTTTAGGGTGCTTCTGAGAACGAATATATTCCCAAACGAGCCTGAAACGTTGTATATTCCAGAATGACAAATAGGCTAAAGAAATACCGTGAATTAATAAAAATCTATCATCGATTGCCCCGGGCATTGCAGCAGATGTTTGTTAAAAATATCGACTCGGACTTTTTAAAATGCATCTGTGAAATCTGGCTTAATGTTATAAAATGTAATGTACCAATGAAATTCCCTCAGAAGGCTCGCCTACGTCGTTACAAGAACATAATACGCACGCTCGCTCGTAAAAGTCAAACTGTGAGGAAGAAGAAGCAAATTATTGTATAAAGAGGGGTATCATTCCTCCCCATCTTATTTTCAGTTTTGGGACCTTTACTGACTAGATTAATATAATGAAGAAAGTGGTAGTGATTCCGCACGAGGTGTATGCTTCACTGCAAAGTTCAAAGATTCCAGACACGGTTCTAGAACCCCGTAAAAGCAGGCTTAAAAGAATGGAAAGCGAATTGATAGACCTATTAAAGAGTGAAAAGTCACCTGATGAGAAAAGGATCTTGTACCAAGAAGCTCTGCAGAAATTTCTTCATGAGTACGAACATTATAAGAATCCGAAGAGATCCCCGTGGTTATTAGGCACAGCGCGAGCAACGACGTTAGAGATGACCAACCAAAGAATAACGGAACGCAACACATCGAGCATGTATTAAAAATTAGTCTTCCACATACATTGAGGAATAAAGGCTTAAGTCTTTATAATCCATTGAGTGAGGACCCCATTATACAGTGGACCGATACAGGCGAGGTCATTGTTGAAGGAACAAGGGTACAGAGCTTGAATATCGTCGACACTGTCCATGATCTTGTGAAAAAGTGGGACAGGCCCTCACCATCAGGATGGAAGCCTATTAAAGCAAGATTACAACAAATAAATATCCCCAAAACATTGATACGAAATCTGAATAGGTTAAAAGACTTGGAGCAAGTCTCACATGTGCCACAACTGAGTACGCCCATCACCCCCAACAGTAGCGTCTCTGAAGAGGAGAAAGAAGAGGCCAAACAACAACAACGGCCAACCCTATCCACGTGTCTCTAAAATACGCAAATGGCTAATGGCTAACATATTAAGAAAACGCTATTATGACATTTCTAACCCAGCCTTCTCTGGCGGTGTTGATAGACTGTACAGAGGTGTTTACAATGATGGATTAGGGAAAAATGATGTTGAGAGGTTTTTGCGGGAGCAGGATGCTTATACACTTCATAAACCGGTGAGAAAAAGGTTTAAAACAGCCAGGACAACAGCGGCTTCGATTGACTCTATTTGGCAAGCGGATTTAACAGACATGCAAAGATATTTAGTATATAATGATGGCTATCGCTACATCCTATTCGTAATAGATGTATTCTCTAGATATCTGTGGCTAATTCCTCTGAAAGATAAATCGCCCGAAACAGTTGGTAAAGCTACCAAAACGCTGATGTTGAAAGAAAATAGGGTTCTAGGCTATTTTTGTACGGATATGGGGAACATGTTGGCAGAGTTTAATATCAGTTACTACACTAGCAATTCTATACATAAGCCTCTTTAGCTGAAAGAGTTCAACGGACTATAACGAACCGCATGCATCACTATTTTACACATAAAATCACATACAGATATATAAACATTCTGGAGTCATTGGCCTCGTCATACAACCGTTCACACCATCGCACGATTTGGGCAACACCTACCGAGGTTCTAGAAAGAGGTACGCACACAGAATGTGAGGCGAGAAGAGATATTCGTAGAACACCGCCACACTCTACACGTTTCAGAATCAGTGATTATGTAATGCTATCGCGTTCAGGAAATAAATTCGCGAAGAGATTTGAGCAAGGATGGACATGTGAAATTTTTAAAGTTAGAGCTATGAGACTTAAAGGCGAGATAATGACATATTATGTTAAAGATTTGAATGGGGAAGAAATCGCAGGAGGCTTTTATTGCGAGGAGTTGCAGAAAGTGACATTTAATTTAGGAAAAAATGTGTTTAAAATTGAAAAATTTTTAGGCAGCAGAGGTTCAGGAAAGTGAACAATGTACCTGGTGAAATGGCTATGGGACCCAGAAATCTTCAACACCTATATAAAAGCTGATGTAATAATGAAGCTTAAATAGTACACAACATGTCGCCTAACCATTTCTATGTCACACTCCCGTCCACTTCTTATCTGTCTGTACATCCTAGCAACACACTAGCCAAGTTTGTAGCAGAACTCCATGGGCCCACTGAATTGGAACGTGATTCCTATGAGGTGGGGTTATGCGAAATTCAGCTATCCACCAGCTTCTTAAGTATTGATTATCAAGAACCCGTTTTTACGGTTCTTAGAGTTCGTGATGAGTGTGAAAAGGCAGGGGTAATTAGGGATGAAACTATGCGTGCCGCCGGAGTGGGGAGGCCCTGTATTACAATACAGTAGTAACACTAGGCCCGGGTCGTTATGGTGCGGCCGAGGATGTTGTGAGAGACTTAAACGGAAGTTTAGAAAGCTCAAATCTTACGACTGATTTAGTATACGAAATCTTAAACAAAGAAACCCCCTGCACATGCTCTGACCCTAAAATCACAGGATAATAGAAATATTAAAGACAAAGAATTGTTCCAAATTATAACCAAGGGCCGATATGGAGCAGCGTTCCAAAGAGATACCTTTCACGAGGCACAACATGACTTGTCCAGCTTAATGTATCAGTTGAAATTGGAGAAATTGGATGTTGGCTATCCACCCCCAGACATGTGCTATATTTACAGCAATATCGTGGAGCATCAATTTGTTGGGGATATCCAGGCGCGTCTGCTGCGCATTCCACATACTCCCAACCATAGAGAGAAGAGTTGAGCATTACATATGACAAGCCCCATTATGTGAATGTTGCGACTAATCTATTAACCAATATCTCAATATATATAAGAACGATTGAGGGAAAAAATTTTCCATTCGGTGATGGGAGCTTAACAGTGAAGTACACTTTCGTCGCATTCAGTTATAATGACCCGAAGGCCTTTCACAGTCTAGCGAGGGGTGAGATATCAGCGTGGGAGTGGGCTTGGATCCATTTTTCAACCATACTACGCACGGCTGTCCCATTGTTGAAGAGGGGGCCAGATATGTCAGGAGGAAAGCGTTACAATCAGGTTTTAACACGGTAGAAGACATAATGGGTGGAGCTAAACCTAAAGAACCTCTAAAAAAACATTTAAAACGTACACGGGACGAAATCGTCAAAGATGGAAAGAGAAAAATGCGTGATGTCGGGAAGAAGATGAGGGCTGTCCGGAAGAAGGGGTTACCAACACGTGGCGCTAAAAGTAAAAGGACATAAAAAAATGAAGTGTTCTATGCGAATGAAACCTATGGTTGATCGTTTTTTTAACTGATATAAGCTGAGGACACTGCTCTCAGGAATCATAGGCTGATTACTACTTATCGAGAGAAGTGGCACTGTTTCTGACTCGTCATGGCACGCTTCATCCATCCGTGTAGCTCACAATGTTGTAAATCGGAGCTGTACCTCTTTGATATGCCCCCAGCACAAGTTTCTATTGAGCACAGTGACTTCATTACAATTAACCCATTAAACACAATTAATTCCCAGAGTGCTTCTATAGAATTCGTGATACCCAGCTCAGGCCCATACTTTTTTGATCCAAACTGCATGCACATGTACCCTAAACTACATATAGCCCATTCTGATGGAACGGACTGCGATGATAATTATTCTGCATACCCTAAAACCAACTTTCTGCACTTCATATTCAGTCAGTGTGAGGTGTATTTAAACCAGGTTAACATTTCAGCAGGAACGGATTATTATCACGTACGAGCCTATCTGGAAAATGTTCTCAACTTTTCAAAAGAAGCGAAGGATACCTTTTTAACTGCCGAGGCCTATTATCAGTCTAAAGACGAAAGTAGTATAAAGAACAAATTTATAAAATCTAAAAAGATATATGAGTGTTTTGGACGTCTGCATAGAGATTTCACATTCCAGGAGGAACTGCTTATGAATGAGGTGGATATGAAATTAAAGCTCACCTGCACGAATCCTGAGTTCTGCATAAATCTTGGGCCTGATCAAGAAGAGGGCGCAAAATCCGTTGTGATTCACATTATGGAAACATATCTCCGCGTGTGTCGAGTGAAATTAAGTTCTGTTAAACAATTAAAAATTGAAAAAAATTTAATACATGCAACAGTAAAATACCCAATTAACAGAGTACAGGTCAAACTATATACGGTGCCCGCAGGGTTGGCCTCGAAGCAGCTAGAAAACGTGGCCCTTGGAGTTCTACCTAAAAGGTTATTAATTGGAATGCAGGATCACGCTTCGACGACTGGAAAATATAAAAAGAGCGCCTTTAATTTCGAGAATTTCGGCCTTAAAAATATAACTCTATACGTCAATGGCGTTGCATTGGGTGGGACTATGGATACGGACTACTCATCAGATGCTATGTTCCCGCTTTGCGCGAGGGCTTATAGTAATCTGGCCCATATTGAAGGTGCTTGTGATGAGCTCGGGATTGGGGTAACGCAGAAGGAATTCATCGATCAATTTAACCTTTACCCGTTTGATATTACACCCGACTTATCTGCTAGTGTAAATACACACTTAAGTCCACGACAAAGTGGGAACGTTTTAGTCAGATTGGAATTCGCCAACCCGATAGACGCTCCTCTTAGTGTACTAGTATGCCTCGAGTAACAAGCCCTAATTGAGATCGTCCGCTTCAGGAACGTAGTCATTGACTTTTAAAATGGATGCGAATACACTTCAGAGAGCAATGAATAGTGACCGAATCACACGCTCCAAATTTATCGGTGTGTTTGCGAAGAATGAAACATTGAAATTACCAACTACGAGAAAATGCAGGTGAATTATTGTGAATACCGACATTGTTGGTGGCGAAGGAATTCATTGGTTTGCAAGATACATTAAAAATAGGGAAATAATGTATTATTTTAATTCGCTGGGTTCTCATCCCTGGAGTGACCCTGTTATTGTAAAATTTCTCAAACAGTTGCATATCCCCGAAATTGTCTGGAATCCCCACCGATTACAAGAATATTTTAGTAATACTTGCGGGATGTATTGTCTTTCATTTCTCCTGTATATGTCACGTGGGAAGGGATTTATAAATTTTTAAAAATTATTCGATTTGTGCGACACAGCTGAATGATGAATTGATATGCGTGCAGATAAAAAAAGTCCCCATTTGTGCGCACTCGATGTATTGTGTAAAGTTTTACGGGTGTACATATAATTGTAACTATATTGTGTAAAATATAAGATGTCCCCAATAATGTTAGTCTTGTGCTCTGTAGCCTATTTATTGGATGCTAATTTGTAAGCTGAATTGTACTAATTTATAAAGCATGATTTCTATCATTTAATGAATTGATGAAAATACACTGTGTCTTGTTCTTAACTAAAATAAAAAAGTTTACATTACTTCCCCGACGATCTGGCAGTCGTTGGACCGGATTTGAGCCAATACTTCGACCTCCGTACTCAGGTCACTGGGTTGACTTCGCTGTAAAGCCTCCAATTCGCCATCGACTATTTGCTTTTCTTCAAAGCTGTCACGAAAATTAGCTATAACACGATCGAGTTCCGCATCGGACCTATAAGGAGAAAGGATACGATTGTAGACAGAAAAATATTTTGACAGCCCATTCATTTTTCTAATAATGATCATATTGGATGACTAAGCACCGGCACAGGGTATCGCGCACCTGGCAGATATTAAACGAATCATCCACACTGAATCTTTTTTAATTAAAATCCATTTGTTCTATATATATATATATATATATATATATATATATATATATATATATATATATAATTGAAAATACATGCTATTTTAATGAAACATTTCACAAACTAATTTTAAATAAATGTTAACATGTAATTATTTGATAAACAAAATTCACGCTCTAAGTACTTAATAGAATACTGGATCAGATAATAAACACAAAGTAACTAGCCTAACTGGGCTCAAAAGGAAGATAAGCTGGATGTGCTACGCATCATCTACCAGCAGCGGGTCACGAACCTGGGACAGCAGCATTTCCCTACCTTTGAAGTTTTAGTACAGTAGACGCCGGATTTAGTGTCCCCGGATATTGTGTCTCGCCGCTTATAGTGTCTCAAAACTAGGAAACAGTTACTTTTACATGGTAATTGCTATGGATAGAGTGTCTCTGATTACGCTTATAGTGTCTCTTTTCAGCTAGTATAGTCTACTTGGCAGCTCTAGTTTACACTTGTATTTGTGATGCCGTGCTGTTTACAGGCTTACTAGATGGCCATGGAAGGAAAATGTTTTGTTTTAATGTAAAATGAACAGAGTTTTGATGTTTCAGTTGAATTGTAACACAATTTTAATGAAAAATTGCATAATAAGGTGTTTATGTTGTACATATACACTATTTTTAACCTTGCAACCCTCAAAAGACCAAACTGTGGACATAGTGTCTCATCGGATATAGTGTCCTTTTGGCTTGGCACCGAGTGGGACACTATAAACAGCGTCTACTGTAATTCTAAAAACCAACCTGTAGAACTTACTATAAATTTTTAAGTTAACACGTACAGGGAAACAAGCGCGTAATAAAATTTCACTTTCAAAGGATACCTTCATCGCATAATAAAATTCACTGTCTAAATGACATTCTCAAGAAGGAAGATTAGTTGGGCTACTAAGCCCCGTCGCAGAGTCTCGAATCCCTGGGAAGATATCCTCTCACTTCGTTTATTATGGCTTTTTATAAATTAATTAACACTTGCAAGGGTTAAGCACTGAATGATACGATGTATATAGCCCGAGAATGAATCACAAACTAAACTATTACGTAATTACTCACTTCTCAATGGCTTCTTCATCCGCAATGGACTGTGTGGAGAGAAGATCATTCCGATCGGCTGCTGCAAAAAAGATGGAGAGAGATCGTTGACTTCAAACACCTGTGTTTGTTTATTTACTGGTGAAAATAACTCTTGTGGATCCAGCTGAAAATGTTCCCTCTTATATACGTGACCCCGATTGACCCCACCCCCAATATTCGATTATCGAGTTTCCTGTGTGAGAGCGAGACTTTCCCTCAACCAGAGATCTTGGATTCATTCTCATGCCCCGCTCATTTGGTTTTAATTGGACGAGCCACGAATTCTGGGGGCATGTCTTTACCAAATATAACTTATTCATTCCATAGGTTATTTTGTTTTAAAAATTATATTAACGTTTTTATGTTATAGTTTAAGGATAAAATTGTATATTAAAGCTAAATTTGTATTGACACAAAATAATTGTGTGAAAGAGAAAAAATGAATAAGTTACCCCGAAATAGAACCTATTTTTATTATAAAGTTATATTAATATTTGTTTGCAATAAAGTTTAAAGATATATTTGTCTTAAAGATAAATTTATATTGAAACAAAATAATTAGATAAAAGTGGAAAAAGTAATAAACCTTGCAACAAAGGGGGATGGCACTGGCACTCACATGATCAACATTGCAATTGCTCTGCACTCGTCTTGTTTGCGGCCATACTACTGACGTGGCTATGCTGTAACAACGCTTCTGGTCGATCAGAGAAGTTAAGTGACATTGGGTCTTGTAAGTAGTTGGTTGAGTGACCGTACTCTGCGCACGCATGATGTAGCGACTCGTGGTTCGGATCCCACATAAAGCAGTAGATCCCCTGCGTCACACGACCTTTCCAGTTACGAAGGAAGTTAGAAACTGCCAAAATACTCCTAAAAAATTCTTTCCTCGCTGTAACTCTATTCCCTTGATTTAATTAACTTCCCGTAATTGGGGAAAACTATATATATATATATATATATATATACAGTGCCCGCGAAAAGTATCCGATCACTCAAGAAAATACAATATTTTCCCTTGATATTCAGAGACACGTAATTCACTTTCTATTTGTTCTAGCGACATCTGGTAACTTTGAGGTTGCTCGCTGATATGAGAGCTATCCAACGCATTCCCAAATTAGTGTTCTGGTAGCCTTCGTTGCGGGTGGCTGTGTCTCACATTTGTCAGATTTCACTGTTTGTGTAAATTTCTTGATTTTTTTTTTTTTTACAGAAAGTGGTGTAAATAAAATTTATATATAATGTGTGCTAAAAAACAACTTAAGAGTGATTGTCGAGGTGCTATTGTTGCTTTGCATGCATGTGGGAAATCACAGAGACAGATAGCTAAGGAATTAAACATATCCCAAAGTACCGTTAATTTATGGGTTTCACGGGCTAAGAACAATGGTGGCCTAACCACGCCAGTCCCTAAAAAACGATCTGGCAGACCGAGAAAAACAAATTCGCGAACAGACAAACTTATGAAACGTTTAGTATTGAAAAACCCAACAATAACTGCGAAAGAAATAAAATTTAATATGAATAATTTGTTATCTGGTGTTTCTGAACGAACTATCCAGGAGTGGCTCCAAAAAGAACTCGGATTACCATCTCGCCATGCTGCTAAGAAACCGTTCATTAATGAAAAAATGCGTAAAAAACGTGTCGCATTTTGTAAAAAATACATTCATTGGACTGTTGATGACTGGAAGAAGGTTTTATTTAGCGATGAGTCGACATTTTTGACATTCAGAAGTTGTCCAAAAAAGGTTCGCCGGCCTATTGGCTCAAATAGGATGGACCCTAAATACACCCTAAAGACAATGAAACACCCTCCAAGTGTGATGGTTTGGGGTTGTTTCGGTTACTATGGGCGTGGAAACTTATATTTTCTTCCGAAGAACACAACTATGAATGGTGCACGGTATTTAGCAATGCTACAGGATAAACTTCCAATGGCAATGGCAATCCAAAGGACAAAAACATACATGCATGATGGTGCACCATGTCACAGGGCCAAAATAGTGACAAAATGGATTACTGACAATAAATTTGATATTTTGGATTGGCCTGGTAATAGTCCAGATCTCAATCCGATAGAAAATCTGTGGCTAATAATAAAAAATAAGGTTGAATGCCACGACACTGGCTCAGTCGAAAAATTACAAGAGGCCATCAAAAAGGTATGGTGCAAGGAAATATCAGTGGAAGTTTGTCAAAACTTGATTAAATCCATGCCAAAACGTCTAGAACAAGTCATCCAAACCAAAGGACAGATGACAAAATACTAATATAAGGTAAGTATACATTTAAACATTGTTTTTTATGTAAAAAATACAAATTTCAAGGGTGATCGGATACTTTTCGCGGGCACTGTATATATATTATATATATATATATATATATATATATTATATATATCACGTTAACACTATTTATGTTAGTTTTATTAGCATTTCATTTAATGTCATTATTTTGAACACTTATTACATTATGCTTTTTTATAAGTACAAATGAATGTTAGTGCTCTTCAGGTATTTACCAATTAACTACTGCACGAAATTAAAGGTGAATATCGGATGCGTGCCTGCACCAGAGTTTGAGATGTTTCCTGGAGTTGTTTAACCTCCTTCGCAACCCCTAAGGTCATATAATGAAGGAGCCCTACAGCTTTATGTGGGATTTGAACCACGAATCGTTACATAATCTGGACAGAGACGACGGTCTCCCATCTAACTCCTTTCCAGACTTAATGTCGCTTAACTTCGCTGATCGACGGGATGCGGTGTTACGACATTGGCCACAACGTAGCTTGACCCTCCACAATTTGTGTATTTTAATATTTTAATATTTAGAGGTCGCTCAACGGCTTCGAAGTATTGGATACGAGATTCTCAGAAAGTGTGAATATAAACAATTTCCAAATGTACTTAAACAATTTATTAATGTTCCTACATTAGCAGGAAATGCACAAGACATTATCATAATATTAAGATAAAGTACATTAACATCAGACAATAGCGTAATTATTATGATTAATCATTATTTCCACTCAAGGTATGCTTTTGTCCCCATGTGCAATGCTTGTGATGGTCTTCAACAACCTGGAGAAGAAACTGGAGTTGTTCTTCATCTTTGGTTAGGTATCCAGAAAAATCCTGGATGAGAGCAACTCCACGTTCAGCGAAGTCATTTGTTACAGTTAGAGTTTTTACAGTTCTTTCGCAGTCTGGTAATGGGTATCCTCTTCCCATTGCTCAGCAGTTTTCTCCAAGAATTCATCTGGGAGGTTGACCTTCGTGAACAATGATTTTGTTGCAAAGTTTTCCAAGCTATCTTCTTTCACAGTATCCAGGTCAACAACCACACGCTTTGGAGGGTTCTCTTGTCCGTCAACACTAGTCATAGATATGACCATGCGATTTTTGATATCAGGGAAGACATCGTCATCGAAAAAAGCAAGACCCACCAGCTTTTCAGACAAATACCATAAATGAGCTGCCATCTTCTGTGAAGTTACCATGGCAATGCGGGGATGGATGGTTGAATACTTTATTGGTGACTGTAGGAGATGAAGGTCATTTTGGGGTGCACTAATGGCGCAAGGGTACGTGGTCCAAGCTTTCACATAGATGTATACAATATAAATGCAAAAGTCGCGAAGTCCTCTTTCCTCACGGTTTGTTAACTTAAATTGTGATCTGAACATCCAAATCATTAAGGAATAGATTGCCTTTGACATCCATCGTGCCTGATGCATCGCTCCGGGAGCATGAAAAACTACACCACGATTAGAGACAGCACCAAGAAACAGACATGCCAGTTCAAGTAGCTCCTTATAGTCATCTCGCGGGATTTTTGTAGTCATTGCAGATTTAGAGAAGCTAATGAGACCTTCCTCTACATCAGCGACAGCAGAAGTGGCAATTTCATCAGTGGTGGAGTCTTCATACCGCTTTGGATCAATGTCGTCCCACTTTCCTTGAAATCTCTTAAAAAGTTGGACATCTGTAGCTAGTGTGGGATTCATGCATTCTTTAAAAGCTGCTGCAGCCAAAAGTTCGATGATGTGATGTCTGCAGGCCAGATGGAGTAGGTCACGTTTCAGCATCTGCTGTAAAATAACGCAAGTCCCAGCCATTAGACCAGTACTGGAGCTAGTTGTATCGAAGGATATAGCTTGGACCTTTTCTTCAATATCCCACTTACGGAGAGCTTGTTCCAGGATCAGCTTCAGGTTCTGATTCCTCTTCCTCAAACGTCGATGAACTGCTGCTCTCTAGTGTAACAGAATCTAACAATGAATCCTTGCTTTGTTTTGCCTTTCGTTTTCGACTTTGTTCGCTCAACACACATTTCTCCTTTGCCTCCTTCTGATGTAGCACAATATCAACAGAAGACATTGTTCCACGACAGCCTTTTTCACGCTGAGCAATGAGAAACTGCTTATCTTCCTCTATTTTAATTATGTCGAGGGCATTTGCATGAGCGATATCAAAGAGGTCGTGAAAATAGTCCTTGAACATGCTCTCATTCTTAGCCTGCACTTCTGTCTTGCGGGATGCATTTTTCTTCAATGCTTTCCATCGTGAGAAGAGTTTTTCCAGTTTTCTGATTGTGTCCTGTTTGTGTCGAGTTGGAATTCGGGCACGATTCCAAAACTCCTCAATTTTTTCAATTGTCATTGACGAAGCCTCTCTTATCGTCTTCTTTTTTATATGTAAATGAAGGGAAAAGGACAGAGCCTGAAGATTTGATGACAATTTACCACTTCTGATATCATTCTCACACTTGTCAATCAAGTAAACCTTAGATTTCTTTCGAGTCTCCATCATTAGGGGCTATTCAAAACGATTCATCCGATTTCAACTGAGAATACTTCCGTACCTATCAACCAGGCATCAACTGGGCATACACCACATGAAAGAGGAAATCTCCGCGTTTTACAAGATCACCGCGAGAGGGCTCCAAAGTCACGCCATGGCCTAGCCTAGCAACAAACAGTCAGTGTGAAAATGGCATCCGCACAGCAGAAGGTGTTTTGTGTGTTGCAGTTTTCGAGCTGTAAATCAGTAGTCACAGTGTCGCCGGATCTTACACCGTGCGACTTCTTCCTTTGGGGGTACGGTAAGGATACTGTGTACATGCCACCATTGCCCACATCTTTGGATGAGCTCCAAACTCGCATTGTTACTGCCGTAGAGTCAGACAACGGACAACGGACATGCTGGAGCGAGTATGGGAGGAATTCGACTATCGTGTCGACGTTGCTCGTGTAACTAGGGGAAGTCACATAGAGCATTTATGAGGTGAGAGACAAAATTTGGACAGTTTTTCTTTTGGTTGATGTATCACAAATCACTCTGTATTTGTAACATTAAAAAATATTTTCATTTGAAATCAGGTGAATCACTTTAAATAGCCCTGTACGTACATATAACTCCGGACCAAAAAAATAGAATACTGTCTCAAATGCGCTCATGACCTTGATGATACCTTTAAGTTATACACCTTTATAAGGAATAGCGAGTATCTATGACGTCATTATGATGAAAAGTCGTCTGTGTAACAGTTTTGAAAAAAATTAAAATGTAAGAAAAACCTTATTAAATAGTAAAATGTTAATGCATAGCGACATACCAAAATATTAAAGTATCTTGTCAGGTGTTACCAAAAACAATAAATTCATTATGTTTATTGAGTACTGCCAATATACTGTATTAAACCTTTATCAA